>WKFP01014327.1:1646188-1695601 GCA_011057875.1 Pterocles orientalis
TGGAATGCACTGCCCAGGGAGGTGGTGGAGTCACCGACCATGGGAGTGTTCAAGAAACGTTTGGACGTTGTGTTGAGGAATATGATTTAGCTGGGAAGTATTGGTAATGGTTGGACTAGATGATCTTCTAGGTCTTTTCCAACCTTGATAATTCTGTGATTCTGTGATTCTGTGATTTCTGATGTGCTCCAAGTCTCTGAGTGTCAACATGCAGCAACTAGCCATTAATGTTCCTGATTGCTGGATGCACTTCATGTTTTAATTAGAACTGTCTGTACTTAAGAAAAAGTAAGTTTTACACAAGTCTTATCAACGTAAAATGAAGAACACATGGAATTAAGACCAAATCCTCACTTATATGGTTCAGTGCTGCTGCTGTAAATTGCTCAGTTTCAAGGATACTATTATGCATCCTACCAGGAGGACACCTAATCATAAGTTTATGAGGCTGTGTCCAGTTAAAGACAGAGTCCAAGCTTTTGAATAATTCTTTCCTTTCTACTTTGACAGTAATCTCAGTTTGGCTACAAAATTCACTGCTAGAGTTGAGGAAAAGTGGTTACCAAACAGAGGTCGAAAAACAAAACTGTTCAAAATTTAGATATTTGAAGAAGTGATGATAGAAAAATACATATATGCCAGTAAAGGATACTGAACATATTTCTTCAATGATTCTTAACTTTAGAAGAGTTGGCATCTTTCTCAGCCAGCAGATTTATACATAAAATGCTGTACAGTTTGTAACAAAATCCTAATTTCCAATCTGCCAAGTACTGTGTGAGAGACAAACCTCAAATATTTTTGTATTTTTTCTAAATCTGTTCTTGATTTAGTTTTGTTTACAAGATAACATTTTGTGAAGTTCTCATTCCCTGATGAAGGACTTTCTGCATATCAAAATGTGAAAATATGGACTATTGACAGGTCCCCATGTTATAATATGACATTATATACTAATAGGATGCTCATTTTAAAATTGTGTGGTTTGGCAACTGGGTGGAAGATGCAATTGTACGTGTAAGTTTATATAAGAATTACACTAGCCTTGCAAAGTGTTCTGCATGTCATGGAGGGAAAAAGTATCAGGCCTCATAAATTTTGAAAAGTTTTGTTCAGTTTTAGTTTAATAAAGGGTTCCAAATAAACAGCTTTATAGATAA
The DNA here is from genome assembly GCA_011057875.1 of Pterocles orientalis. Classification (NCBI taxonomy): domain Eukaryota; kingdom Metazoa; phylum Chordata; class Aves; order Pterocliformes; family Pteroclidae; genus Pterocles; species Pterocles orientalis. Next base: position 1,647,349 of record WKFP01014327.1, read on the forward strand.
AACATCTTTAACATTACCCATAGAATTAATACACTGTGCAGACAGTACTATGTATTCTCTTTCACCCTCTCTTCAGCAACTACTTTTTAATCTTTTCCAAGTCCATCACATGTAGGGGAAACCACTGCAGACTAAGACAAAGGGGCCAACGTTTCCTGTCATGTGCTTGTATTTCTCATACTAGGGCCAGTTACTAAGCTCACTGCCACCCACAGCAGAAAGTGTCAGGACTGTCTGGGCAGCACTTTAAAAAATTCCCTGAAGGGACAGCTGGAACAATATCATGTATTGTACAGAGGCCAATTACATGAACTGCCAAAGTGCTAGGACTCTTACAGTGGGTAGCTTCTGATATTTTTAAGCTTATTAGTGCTCCATGGAAATACAATATCTTCTAAAGTGGTGTTTTTCAAAGGCTACAACATATGCAGCATTCTATGCCCATGTGATGCACGAACTTAAATGTATATTTTGGAACTAGATTGGTTCCTTAAGTTATTTCTGCAAACAAAAGCCACAGGAACTCTAAATACAAACTCTTACTGGAAGGACAAGAAGCTGTAGACAGTTCTCTGTTTGAAGTGCCGTCCCCGGAGAAGTTTATGGAATTTTTTTAACTGATTTACAGAAAATGGCAAATGCGGCTGTGCCAGCTTGTGTGGCGTTATCAGCAATAAGGTTAAGTACAGTACCCACTAAGCACAGAGAATAAAGAGAAACTACTTATATAGCACATAAAACACAGGCAAAGATTTCCCTAGCTGCAAGCTCAGTTCAAGCCAAATATTTTTACAACTGACTTCACAATTCTTGGTCATGAATGATCCAGGGATACCACACTAAATATATAAATGTGCATAGTAGTGTAGTCTGAAATAATACAATTAAATAAAATGGATAGCCATTATTTAAACTGCAAATGCAATGAAAATCTAAATATTTCCTGCTTAAGAATGAGAAATGTCAAAAGGATCATTGTCTTGTAGTGCTATGTAACATTAACTGATTGTTAAGAAAGATCTGGTAAAGATTTCACTACAATTAAACCAAGTCCTTCTTTTTCAGCAGCCATCGAACTTTATTTTGCCATCTTTTAATTCTAATTCTGAGATGTTGAAACTGGTAGGTCACAGACAACTGTGTCATAGGACTAATCAAAAGACACAGAGTGGTTATATGTGACATGAAAATCTCTAGACTTTTCCACAAAGATTTTATGCTGTCTCTTATAAAAAGAAGGGTTATATCAATTTCCTCTAGATGAAAACCATGCATGTCTTTATTATCACGATACAAATTTCAATGTTTAAATATTATTTTTCACTGAAGTGTTAATTTAAAAACTTCATAATTAAAATGAAAATAGTTTCCTATCTTTTAGTATGCCATCCAGAAGAGTGAAACAAAGAACATTTAAACCCCTTTGACATGTGGAAGAATCTGACAGGATCCCAAGCAACAACAACTGAATACTAGAGGAGTTTATTCCTCTGAGCTTCTAATCCCACAAAATACAACCAAAATGGGGAAGTCCACATGGTTATTCAGTGTGAAGGAAATCTGGAACCATAATGAATATTAAGAGAGCAAAGAAGGATGATATTTTCTTTTAAAGAATAGTATGTCTCTGAAGAGAAATTCACTTACAGAAAGCAGGATGCAGAAAACAGGATACTCCAGGAAGACCAAGTTAGAGACATACTGCAATTTGCTTTTACCTTATGAAGCTGATGAGTCCCATTACCAACAGAGGTGTGTCAGTTGCTTTATAAAGGCCCTTTATCAGAAATAAACTTGCAGTGATTTACAACTGCACCCCACATCCTTCTAGCTGTGCCAGACAGACTTCATTCCATCTAGAACAAGGGAAAAACTGCATTTTAAATTTAAGCCACCATAATCAGAAGGGCTTAGGTACTATAAGTAGCATACCAACATCTTAAGAGAAATGTTTGGGTTTTTTTTTTTTACAATTTAACAACTTTTCATTTTAACACTTATTTTTTCCATGTAAATCCCATCTGGGATCCTTTCCAATGACATAATGTGTTTGAAAAACTCATTTTTATTCAGCTATTTTTTTTTTCTTCTCCTGCCTACCACTATGTAAACAAGGTAGTCTGTCAGGGTTATGGAACTAAATTATTTAAATCAGGACAAGAGAAAGAATGATGAGATCCTTTAGATTTGGTGCATATGATTTGTTCTCTGATCAAAAAGATAATGCTTTTGTTAGGCTCGAGATTCAGGATGACTGTGTTTTTAATTTCAGGTGTAGTCTGCTCTGAGGAAGGAACCTGCTTTATCCCTTAAGTGTGGATTTAAATTGTCCTTCACTTCATTCAGAATAAATGTTAACACCAAGTCAACTAATTAAATTCTGAGATCTTCACTTCATAGACAGAATGTGAGAATTCTGTTCAGAGAGTTTATCATATTGCTTGTAAAAAGTGCCTCACTTTGATATGAGATTACATTTCTGAGTAAATTAGAGTTGGTATAGATTCATTTCCAAGGCAGTCTGAGGCAAGAATTTTTACTCAGGGAGATTTGCCATGACTTAACAGTCCCTGTGAACTCAGACAAATGAATCTGTGGTTCAGTTTCTCATTTATGAATGAGAGGAGGGAATGCTTCTTCCCTGTCCCACAATGGTGTCAAGCATGTAAGTACTTCAAAATCTTCAAAATTGGTCCGTCACTCACGTTGCAGCAATATAGGCTATACAAATAATATAGCTAGATAGTGAGAATGAAAAGATGAAACACAACACTTCAAAACTGGGGAGATGAGTTTATATGGGGTAATCAACATAACAACATGGTAAAGTCTTCTCTGAACTCATGTTATGAATTCATATTTCTGTTCTTAATTCATATATGAAAATGTGTTTACTCAGGGAAAATTCTGAACTGGAAAATATGCTTGATAATAAAGACAATTTAAAACCTACATTTCACTGAACACTTACCTTTTTACCCCACTTGGAATATCAATTTTCATAGTATTTCCAGACAGTGTACATTTTTATTTAGATTGAATTAAACTGTTTAGCCACATGTGGATGCCAGTTTAAATAGTTCTGTTTGGAGAATGTTATTTTCACCTTTATTGGACAAAAAGTATCATAGGAAGTTGCCTTCTGGAAATTGAACCCAGTTGAAAATAACTGGGATACAGCCAGGCCCGGAAGCTGTAAAATAAAAATCTACTTAGCAGAGACGTGTACATCTTAAATGTTTCAATATAGTCATCTTTTAAGAAGATGGAATGCTTTCTGAGACTATATCCTATGAAAACAGCTGAACTTCACAAAATTCGTGTTATGACTCTGCATGCTTCCATAGATAAAGCATGTTTCTAATAGCATCTATTTGATTTTAATAGGACAAAGTATTTCTTGTTACTGCATCTCCTACAGTCTTCAACCACAATCAGTGTCCCACTACAATACATTCTATGTACTGAGAATATAACAGACAGTCCTGTCCTCGTGGTTTGCAGACTACACACACAGATGATGAGGAAAAGATACTTACCATCATCATCCCTATTTTGTTTGTGAATTGACTTCCGAGGGATTTGGGTAAAGTCCTAGATGATTGCCTACATCCATAACACAGCTAATAATTCAGTATAGGTCTCTTCACTTCTAGAAGTATCTACAGAACACATTCTCCAAAGAAATTTTCAAACAGCAGAAGCCACAGATTTCCCTGCAGAGTTTTATGAACAGGTCATATGAAAAACATTAGAGGAATTTTACAGATGAAAAAGAGCCCGTATGACTATTTCTCTGAAAGCTTGGAGAAACATGGAATACTTACAGCAGGAATACATGTGCTTCCTGAAAAAAGAGAAACATTTTCTTTATAAATGATGGCAAGTACTTCATGCTAAGCAACATTCTTATCCATTCTTCATGTTATTCAAATTTGAAAACATGATTCACTCATTGAAAACACTATAGTTTTCATACTCTGATTTATTTGATGATACAACCTACGAGAATATGCATGCTTTTGCTACTTGGAAGATAACACTTTCTGTTCTTTTTCATTTATATTTAAATGTTTCATAAAATAGTTAATTTTGACAGCTCAACTAGGAGAAATTAAGTGCCCTCATTGTGGTGAACCTGTGATTAACCACTTATTCACCAGAAGAAGCTTACCAGTGTACTGGACTGATATTTTTTTTCTCTCATCCTAAATGCTGCATTTTCCATCAGATGTCCTGTGGCTGACTAATTCCCAGGCCTACATACCTTTTGGGAGATGTGAGTTACACGAATATACTAACAAAAATTGGGATACTGTTGTCTCACCTGCATATTTCCTAGGTTAATTGCCTCGTAAGATATTTCAGATTTTCATTTTTGCTTTCTACTGGCTCCAATTTTTGTGCACAGATCTTATAAAACAATTCATGTCAGTGCGCAGTTATACTCCAGAGGAATCAGTGAATTAAAAAAAGCTTGGTGTAGATTTCAGAGTAAGTCAGAGAAGATTGCTTTGAAGACCCAGTGTCTTAATTTATTTTTCTCTAAATCTGCAAGATATAACTGTTATTGATAATCTGGTTATCCTTCTGTTTCCTGTCAATTGCACAGTGCTGCCAGCAAATTATTAGCAAGTGAAGTGCTAGCTCTAAGAGAGTCATTTGAGAAGCTATGGGATTTTTCTTTCTTTCTTTCCTTTTTTTTTTTTCCCTCCGACTATGCTTTATGTTTTAAATTCTTGGGAGCTCCCTCTGGCAGCATGTCACCAATGTGACAGGTGATATTTGTCCCCAGGAAGAGAAACCATATCCTTCTTAGTGAGCACTGTGGGCAAGTCACAGAAAGGTAGCACAGATAGAACACTTACATTCCTCAAGGAATAGGCTACTGATCAGCTTCCTCAGGAAAACAGGGTTGCCCCATCAGTTTAAGAGCTCACCTCTGGCATTCCAGAAGATAAACTTGGCTTAGGACTACCTTTTCTCATCTCTACATCCCTGAGCAGATTTCAACTCAGGAACATGGCAGGCTCTAACGTCATCTGGTTAAAAATACCCATATGGACACCACTTAACAGCCTACTTCATATTTTCAGCTCATGATGACTTTATTAAATATATCAACACACTGTTCTCTCAGGTCTCAAAGTCCTCTGGAAGGCCCTTTGAAACACATGTCCAGATCATTGCTTAAGGCTGAAAAACACGAGGAGACCTTTAATATTTACTATTATTCATGAAAATAATATTAAAAAAAGGAAAAAAAGAAAAAAGTCACTGTGTGATTCTTTGGCTCCTTCATTTTCACGTTTTCTAAATCTCAAGCAACTTCCATTAGAAGCACCTGATGATCTTTGTGGAGGGCTGCTGCCAGCAGCAGGTTTTTAACTGAAATGAGAAAAAGGCAAGCAATTCCAAATATGGCAAAATCTGTGTGTTGCCTGCATTCCCTTGAGATGAGGGAATGAATGGGTGTAAGTGGCATTACTAATACTGGGTCATTAAAAACCAAGACAATCTTAATGTCTATTGCTGAGCTTCTGGCAATAGTATGTTTGGAAAAGCCATGAATGGAGAACATTAAAAATCAGTTTTTATGAGTCCCCATGGTATGTATCTATGTGGAAATAACTTTTTACATTGTATCTTTTTAAGACTTTACACAGTAACTAGAAGTTACAGAAGAGGAAAGGAAAAACATTATAGGAAACATTTCTCTCCATAATGCTCCACAGCTGCTGTCTGAGGAAAATGTAGTTCAGATAACCAACTCATTTACTTCAACACTGTACCCAAAAATAATAGTTTATCTGATATTATACATGCACACAGTCTCCTGGAAACCGATTTTGTCCCAAAGACTGTCTATGTCAGAAAGAGATACTTAAATTTTTCCCTGCAAACATATTCAAGTTAAATAAATTAATAAAGTGTATTTGAAGGTATGACAGGAGGACTTTCTTATTTTAGTTAATAAACTGGGACCAGCAGTTCATAAAGGCTCCAAATCAACCTTTTGACACTTTGTAAAACTCTTCTCTTTCAAAATGAAGTATGAGACTTTTCAAGCATGGATTCATTGATAAAGTGCCCACACTCAGACAAACAAATATGAGAGAAATTCTGGTTTCATCAAAGTCAAGGAATTCCTGTCAAATGCCATTAATTTCAAAAGGTGAAAGAAATTATTCTTTCTTAGTAAATTTTCCCAAGCCAACTAAACCATAGGATCTCTCAGAATTCAGTGGAAGAGGAAACCACTTCAGTAACGGAAGTGGTGGGCAGCTGCACCATAGTATTCAAGGTATGATGCATATGAAGGTGTCTACAGGTTGTAGTAAGCTTTCAGCTTTCACTTCAAGTGCCAATACATTCAGATGAAAAGTCCACCTTTAACGTGGAATTGTTTTTTCTTGTATTCTGAGAAAACAGAGGATGCTTAGACTTATCAAGAAATCATTTCAAAATACACTTGTATTTTCAAATACATTTCTCATTAACATACAACTCTAATAGACTATAGCCAAAATGTGTGGGCTCTGATGCCCTTCAAAAGCAGTGACAGTTGTACTGTGACCAGTTTGAATTAATGAAGTATGAAACAGCTTTAGAACTAACAAGTATGGAGCTGTTTTGAAAAGGCATATTATATGAAAAGCCCATGGTGATAATCCACAAACCAAACAAGTCCTGTATGGACTTTGCCAAAGTTTCTTAGTATAAAATATAATAAAAGAAATAAATGAAGAAGGATATAGTACATATCTTTCAACATAAATAATTGTGTTTTTAATGGAAAAGAAGTGTTTATCAACAAGAAAAATACCTGTGTTAGAAGTAACTCTGAAGCAGTGTAAAGATTTGTAGATGACTTTGGAAATCTCATTGGGGCTGGCTTCCTAGGTGGTGCACAGGAAATACTGCCTTGCCAGGAAATATTGTCAGCCTACTCAAAAGAGACAGTGCAGAGAAATCTGTGTCTAGACCATAGCTTCTATCCTCAATAACTCCTGTGTAGCTACTTTCCTCCTGAAGAAATACATGTTTATTGTACCAGGTATCTGGAAAGTATTTTAAGATTCGAGACTTCCTCCCACCAGTAAGTGACTGGCTTAAGTAAGTGAGGCTACTTTCAGTTAGTTACTGAAAAGTAACCCTCCAGTACGACTCAACGCTGGAAGCCTGGAGTAAGCATTACTTCTCTGTTTCAGTATCTCAGTCGGGTGACCTTAATTCCCTAGTGGTTAGATTTCTGTTGGCTTAAGCACACCTTGGAAGATTCATAACTAGCCCAGGGAAGTACAGAAAGTGAGGTTTTGTGCTGGAAACAGTGTTGATAACACAGGGATGTTTTCATTATTGCTGAGCAGTGCTTACACAGAGCCAATGCCTTTTCTGCTTCTCACCCCACCCCACCAGCAAGCAGACTGCACAAGAAGCTGTGAGGGGACACAGCTGGGACAGCTGACCCCAACTGACCAAAGGGATATTCCATACTGTATGATGTCATGCTCAACAAATAAACCTGGGGGGAAGGGGGGCAGATTTGGTGTTACGGTGTTTTTTCTTCCCTAGTAACCATTAGACATGATGGAGCCCTGCTTTCCTGGAGATTGCTAAACACCTGCCTGCCAATGGGAAGTAGTGTACAAATTCCTTGTTTTGCTTTGCTTGCGTGTGTGGCTTTTGCTTTGCCTATTAAACTGTCTTTATGTCAACCCACGAGTTTTCTTACTCTTCCGATTCTCTTCCCCATCCCACTAGGGGGAGAATGAGGAAGCACCTCTCTGATGGTTGCGCTGTCTGCGGTTAAACCATGACAGCTGCCTTGAATCATGATTTAAAGTATCACATTACACTTTCTTGAGTGCAACTGATTTTTCCTTAATTTCCTCCCCTTCTCAATTTGTATGCAATATGAAGTAGCTAACTCAAAGTCTTGACTTCACCCACCCCCAGTGTGTGTCTGTTACTACAGTAGAAACAATGAACAGATGAAAAAAAGAAATTCTTTTCCCAACAGGTCACTTTCATATTATACTCCAGAGGGCACCTATGAATGAATGGCAAATGGCCATTCAGTGAGTTACCAAATACTATTAATCTGCTCACCAATGTGGCAACATCAAGCTTTGTGACAGGCATGATTTAATCTATTGTTTGGCAACCAACCTCATCTGTGGACATTCTGTAATTCTTCTAAATTCAATAAATATTTGTCTTTTAGAGAAGAACACCATGAGAATGTCTCCATAATCACAAATTGTGCTTTTCTTCAGTCAAAGAGGTAACCTTTTCATGATTATTTGAGAGAACAGATTATGTCAGCTAGACCTAACAGTGTGTGCTTTGTCTCATTGCATACTACTTTCCCTCAACCAACCCTCCCAAACCTCTGTGCAATATTCACACTGGAAGTTGCACACTTGGAGCAATGGATAATAATGCCATTCATCCACTCTCTGATTCACATTTAGTAATTAGAAAGACTTACCCCCCAATTAAAGGGCAACATTCCTTCTGTTGTTTATTGTTCATGTGATTTACAACCTAGTACGATAAAATACTCAAAGTTAAAAACAAAAAAAAACCAGAACCTTTATGGTCAGTATGCAATGGTTAGTGGATTACTTCATACTTGACCTTATCTTCTAAAGACAAATTATCCATTTGTCGAAGGAAGGAGTGAATCATTTTGTCTGTTTTAGAATGTGCACGCTCAAAAGTTTTAAAATATTCTGAATTGGTACTGAGACTAGATCTGAGGATGAAACTCTCATTCATAACATTTCAGATTACAAAGTAGATGCTTTCAAAACTAGATGCCTTCAAAGACTGAAAATCTGACTCCCAAAGAAAATCATAGAAGCATAGAATCATAGAATGGTTTGGGTTGGAAAGGACCTTAAAGATCACTGAGTTCCAACCCCCCTGCCATGGGCAGGGACACCCTCCACTAGACCAGGTTGCTCAAAGCCTCATCCAGCCTGGCCTTGAACACCTCCAGGGATGGGGCATCCACAGCTTCCCTGGGAAACCTGTTCCAGTGTCCCACCACCCTCATAGTGAAAAATTTCTTCCTAATGTCTAGTCTAAATTTACCCTCTTTTAGCTTATACCTATTACTCCTTGTCCTATCACTACACTCCCTGATAAAGAGTGCCTCCCCATCTCTCCTGTAGGCCCCGTTCAGGTACTGGAAGGCTCCTATTAAGTCTCCTCGGATCCTTCTCTTCTCCAGGCTGAACAACCCCAACTCTTTCAGCCTGTCCTCATAGGGGAGGTGCTCTAACCCTCTGATTAATTTTGTGGCTCTCTGGACTCTCTCCAACAGGTCCATGTCTTTTTTATGTTAACGAGCACTTTTCCATATAATTCAAATGTAGTTAAGCATGTGTAAATTAGTAAATCCAACAAAATGTTTCTTTGTTGGCAAAATTACCTGCTTTCCTATGTTTCCAGTTGTACAGTTTTTTTTTAGCTCACTATTAATGCTTATATTGCTTTCATAATTCTTACATTATTCAAAATATTATTTTAATTCTGAAATAATTTGCAGAAGTAAATTGAAATTGCTGTCTACCTGTGAGGTAAATTTGGATTGGAAAATTGCACCACCCTTCCTTTAAACAGCTTGTATTTTGATAGTTAAAAGATCTCTGTAGTTATTCCTACTTCCTATATTGAGAGTTGAGGTTTGAGGAGAATAAACCTGTATAGTGGAGGTAGATGAAGAGATCCTTGCCTGATGGCAACCTGAACTAGTGAGGCTGGCTGCTACAGCAAGGTATTGGTGACCTCAGGTCAGGTAATGAACAGTCATGGTGTCATTTACAGAGCTGCCCAATAAGTTAAGGAAATTTACTTTCTGTCTACCATCTTTGCTTTAGTTTGCTTAGTTTGAGTTCCATGTTGTATGCTTGCAATTTTCCAGATCTAGGCCCAAACTATTCCTCAAACAGGTAGTTTAATCTGATGGTGGTCTCAGTCAAAATGACTGAGTAAAGCCAGAGAGAAAGATTTAGCCAGACTGAAGAAAACCTCCTTGATTTATCAATTTTCAGTCTTGTGGCTCAACCATAAGATATCCTGCCAACACAATAGTAAAGACAGTAGGTCGGAAGGCAGAATAATGTGACCTATAGTTGCACTTTTAGAAATAGGTAGCAGTACAATATTGGATTTAAGCATTGTGCTTGGGGTAGCAGAAGCTGCACTTAAGCATATAAAATAGTTTTTAATGTTTGATCAGATTGGAGAATTATTTAGACTGATGTTACTACTTTCATTATTTATTCTTTTTATTGCTCCTCACCTTTTCTCCTCTACTTTAGGATATTTAAGTCATTATGAAAGGGAATTGGAAAATTCAGCATCTATGTAATGATACTGTTGAAGGTACTACTATTTTACTATCGGTCTGACAAATTGCTGTTTTATGAAAAATTTCTGTTCCCTTTAAATTTTTTCTTTCTCTTTTTATATAAATCAAGTTGAGCTTAGTCTGTTTCACTCTGAGGGACAATGGTTCCTTTCTCTCATATGGAAGTCTATTGATCAGAGATTTCAAAACTGTGTGGTACGAATACCACAGCACTATATTTTTTTAAAAAAATTGCCTGAGAATCTTTACAAAAGATAAAATTTCTATGCACGTTTGCACTTGTACACTCCAGCCCACAATACAGCTCATTGGAACCACACTGCTTATCAATCCTAAGCATGTTTACAGGGCATTTCTGTGGAATTCCACTTGTTAAGTCACAATCAGTGGCAAGTTTTCTGGGCTCTTTAAGAAAACTCAGTAAGTGATGAAAATTTAAAAGTATTAGAATCATAGAATCATAGAATCATAGAATCATAGAATCATAGAATCATAGAATGGCTTGGGTTGGAAAGGACGTTAAAGATCACTGAGTTCCAACCCCCCTGCCATGGGCAGGGACACCCTCCACTAGACCAGGTTGCTCAAAGCATCATCCGAACTGGCCTTGAACAGCTCCAGGGATGGGCCATCCACAGCTTCTCTGGGCAACCTGTGCCAGTGTCTCACCACCCTCATAGTGAAATTTTTTTTACTGATATCTAATCTAAATCTGCACTCTTTCAGCTTAAAGCCATTACCCCTTATCCTACCACTGCACTTTTTGATAAAGAGTGCCTCCCTGTCTCTCCTGCAGGCCCCTTTTAGGTACCAGAAGGCTGCTATAAGGTATCCCTGAAGACTTCTCTCCTCCAGGCTCAACAACCCAAACTCCCTCAGCCTGTCCTCATATGGGAGGTTCTCCAGCCCTCTGGCCATTCTTTGTGGCCCTCCTCTGGACTTGCTCCAACAGGTCTGTGTCTTTCTTGTGTTGGGGGCCCCAGAGCTGGACACAGTAGTCCGGGGGGGTCTCAGAAGAGCAGAGTAGAGGGGCAGAATCACCTCCCTTGACCTACTGGTCATGCTCCTCTTGATGCAGCCCAGGATCTGGTTTGCTTTCTGGGCTGAAAGCACACATTGCTGGGTCATGTTCAGCTTCTTATCAACCAACACCATCAAGTCCTTTCTCCTTAGGGCTGCTCTCAATCCCTCTGCTGCCCAACCTGTATTGGTACTGGGGATTGCCCCAACCCATGTGCAGGACATTGCACTTGGCCTTGTTGAACTTCATGAAGTCTGCACAGGCCCACCTCTCTAGCCTGTCAAGGTCCCTCTGGATGGCGTCCCTTACCTCCTGCATGTCGATAGCACCACACAGCTTGGTGTCATCGACCAACTTGCTGAGGGTGCACTCAATCCCACTGTCCATGTCTCCATCAAAGATGTTAAAAAACACTAGTCCCAGTACTGGCCCCTGCAGAATGCCACTCCTCGCCAGTGTCCACTTGGACGTTGAGCCACTGACCACAACTCTTTGAGTGTGACCATCTAGCCAATTCCTTATCCAGCAAGTGGTTGTTCTGTGAAATCCATGTCTCTCTGATTTAGAGACAGGAATGTCATCTGGGACAGCGTTGAATGCTTTGCACAGGTCCATAGCCCATATATGGAATTATTTATGTTTTTCTGAGAAAGCCTATAATCTGCATTCTCACTGCAATACAGATGTCCTCCCTCGGATCCTCTGAAGCTTGGGTCCCCAGATTCACACTGTCCACGTCTGGAAGAAATGGGGCTTGTGCAGTTTCTCCTGTATGCCCTGGGGTTCCTGTGTAAGGAAGGAGTCACTGTGTGTTTTCACAGGTCTACCAGTCCACACAGTTGAGTACAGTTGTGTACTGCAAATTTTGCTTTCCTTGGTGCACTTTAAAATTGAATAATTTCTACAGGGTTTCACAGTTCTGTTAAACGATGTTTTTCTTTAATATGGCTTGTCATAATCAGCACTGGGTTTCTGAAGACTAGAAGTATCTGCAGTGATATACGTCGCATATTACCTCCTATAGGAAACTCTTCATATTAGTTTAGATGTTTACAGTTTACCTATGAAAATTTGGGGAGGGGAAACAAATTCAATTCCCAGTATTTTGTGTTGCTAGGGTCCACATATACAGCTGGAAAAAAAAAAAAAAGATTTTATCAATCGTTAGACTAGGTGATTTTGATGTTTGTCAGAATGCAGCTATCCACATTGGACAGCAACACAGTAGGCTGCTTTTGCCCCAGACAGTGTCATGTCTAATAAGACTATGTATCAGTTTTCATTCCTGTTCTTCTATGCCTCCAAGATATTTTGTAGTTGCTATTGTCTATTTCCTCTTTCTCTGGCTCAATTTCAAAGGTACATTCAGCACAAATCCTTGAATTGGCATTTAGAAAACATTAAAATCCTAAGTAGAACATTGGCAACATATAGGGAGGAAATAACAGAATCACAGAACTACTGAGGTTGAAAAGAGACCTCTTGAGATTGACTAGTCCAACCCCTGCTTACTCAAGTAGAGGGAGCTAGAGCGGGTTGCCCAGGACAATGTTCAGTCTGGTTTTGAATATCTTCATGAATGCAGACTCCACAGTCTCCCTGGGCAGCCTGTTCCAGCAGTGCTTGATCACCCTCATAGTAAATAGACAAATAAACAAACAAACATAAATAAAAATTCTTATGTACAGATGGAATTTCACGTGTTTTCTTTTATGTTCATTGCCTTTTTTCTTATTAGAGGGCACCATTGAGAAAATACTGTCTCCCTCATTTTCATTTCCCCCCATTAGATATTCATACACTTCGATAAAATTAAACTGAGCCTTCTCTACTGCAGGATGAGCAGTCCCAGCTCTCTCAGCCTCTCCTCATAGGACAGGTGTTTCCATCCCTTTAATCATCTTCATAGCCCTTTGCTAGGCTCAATCCAGTATGTACTTATCTCTCTTATACTGGGTAGCCCAGCACTGGACTGAGCACTCCGGATGTGTCTCACCAGTGCTGAGTAGAGTGGGTCACCTGCCTCAGGCGTCTGGCAATGCTCTGCCTCATGCAGCCCAGAATGTTGCTGGCCTTTGCTGTGAGGGCACATTGCTGGTTCTCTCAGTCTGGGTGTACTGCTAATGACCGGTCTCTAGCTGGCTTTTGTGCCTTTGATGACAACCCTCTGGGTCCAGCCATTCAGACAGTTCTGAGTTCATCGGATTGTGCACTTACCTAACCCATATTTTGTCAGCTTGTCTATGAGGATGGTATCAGAAACAGTGTCACAAATATTACTACAAAGTGAACAACACCCAGTGGTCTTGTCATATCTATCAAGCTAGTCAGCTCATTGTAGAAGTCTACCAGGTTGAAAGAGCATGATTTCCCCACTATAAATTCATTTTACGATTTTATGAGTCTATGTTTCATTCTATGACTTTCAATTGATTAGTTCCATTTTTATGCATGTGTGAGAAATATCTTTTGTTCAATAAAACTAAACAATAAAAATTATCAGCTACCATGTAAGTCTTCATGAGGTACAAGCAAGGCTGCAGCATACAGAAGTGTTGGAAAAAAGACAGAAGATAAATTATACCATTTAGGATATAAAAAAAAAGTAACTAAATTCCAAGACCATCGTCATAAGTGTCTTTTGTTCTGTTGGGCTTTACCTTCTTTTAACTTAGCTTTCATAGTGCTTTTAGATTAAAATCAGCTCATTACCAAGGCAGATGTTTCAGGTTTTTTTAAGATGACCAGTTACCTGCAAAGGCATTGTAAAAAGCCTCCCAGTGTAAAGGGCTAGATAAACAGTTGTGCAAAATTCACATTTTCAAGTCAATATACAAAATAACATTAAGCTGTGAGCTACTGCAAGATGCTAAAACACCAATAGATAAAATAAACCCAGTCTTCTGCCAGACCATGTTTCCTTTAGCATACAATCTATTCAAGTAATGTTACCAAACTTCAGCACAGTTGCAGAAGAATGAGGTAGAACTCCTCCTCTCTGAGTATTATCATGTTAGAATTAAATGGTCAAAAATCATGGTGTCAAGGAGATTTAAGATTAATCAAGATGGATCTGCCAGATCCAAAACTATATTCTGTCTAGTAAATGGAAATGAGTTCTAACTCAAATAATTCAATTACAACTACGCTGACTTACAGGATCCACCGAGCTGTCCATAAGTATAGTGTACCATCTGTTTTGACAACTGTATATATTTTTCTACTGACCTATGTTTTTTTAAACAGTAAAATATATGTTTGAGAAAGAGAAATAACACAATATGTAATGGCATTAATAGTTATAAAGGGAGTTATTTATAATCCCCTTAGTATTACAGCCTGAAGATAATTTAGTGATGAGTCAAACTGTCTCCAGCGTAAACCAGGAACCAAATGGCAGAAGAACTGGATTTTAAGGACTGGAAAACCTGACATATCTGAAAAGTGTTTCAAGGCCTGAATGGTGTGAATAACGTTTAGCTTGCAGCTGTTGTGAGTCCAGTTGGACTGGCAATGCATTGAGAGCTAGTGTTACCACCCTCTTCCCTTCTGATCTAATTTCTTTAACATCTGATGAATATAATTATAATAGGTCCCTCAAGACAGTTCTCCTTTCACTTAATCAAGCAAAAGCAGACAAATATTTCTCAGTGGACCGCAGTTATATGTTACCACCTATCTTCATGTTTTTGAGGTATAATTGAAGTTCAGAAATTCCCATCACATTTGTATCCCAGAGAGGTTACACAGAGGGTTGGGCTTAGGCTTCTGTGAACTGTTACAAGTAAAAGCTGTGGCTGTATTCCTACTTCAAGAAGATCCACCACCTTCCATATCCAATATGGTAGCAACACTCACTGGCTGCTAGCAAGGACTGTGGTCTCCTCAGTATGCTCCATTCTACGAACAGAAGTGGATGAAAAGAGCAAGTGTGTATCCTGCTCTTCTCTCCACCCTTCTGGTATAGCAAGCATCGCTATGGCAAGTGCAATCTCCTTGTCTGTGTGGGCTCATCTCAGTGATTACTCCTCAAAGAGCTCTGAAGAGCCTCAACATGGCACCTAGATTGGCAGTAGGCACTGTAACACACCTTGGCATTCAGGTCAACAAGGCATCCAGAAGACTAAACCAGCATATATCTCAGGCCATGAAAATGCAAGCATCAGATAGAAGAAACCTTTGCTGAATAAAAAATGCAGCTGGAAGAGTGTATCTGAAGCTACAGCCCTCAAAAGATGTGTTGTAGATCTGAAGACTTGAAAAGAGGGAGCATGTTCCATCCTTACAGCAAAATAGGAAAGAATGAGGAGGCAGCTCTGTTCTGCCTGTATGCTAAAAATAGTATATCTGCTATAAAACTTTAACTGAAGAATACTGAGGAAACTGCAATGCCTCATATTGCCCCAAATATATACTTCCATAGAGAAATGCTTATCTGTGTGCTTATAGTGAAAGAGTGGGAAAATCGTATGCATAATTAATAAGTTATGACTAATAAACACAAAACAAAACCATAGATTTTTAACTGTCTGGCTTAATTACAAATATTTAAATAATCCTCTTTTTTCTTTAACTAAAACTGAGTAGATCTAGCTTTGCAGTTGTAACTTTTCTGGGTTTAGAAAAAAAGACCTTAATTGAATGGATGCAGACATCACTTTTGAGCATAACATCTTACAATTAATGGTCCAATATAGCTCTAGATAACACTCTTTTCACCACCTCTAGTTCTCAAATTATGCAAAAGCTCCAGTACTTTCACTATTTGGAGGAAGCTCTTGGCACTGCTCATGACACCACCAGCTTCTTGGAAGCTCTTGGTGCTGGTCTTGACACCACCAACAAGTCAGAGATATGCTCACTCTTGTCCCCATAAATCGTCCCAGGTGGTGGTACATTTTAAAACTTGGAAATACTTGTTTTCAGGTAAGTTAGTAAAAACTTGCTAATCTGTTTGATACATTTTCTGAGTCTTCTTCTGCTGAATCTCTTGGAATTGTCCCCCAGCTGTGTGAGACACTGTAACACCAGAGATACACAAACTGAGAGCGCAAGCAGGAATGTCCTCTAGTACAGATGCTTCCTTGTTGGTTCCTAGTTAATTTAGCAAAAGAAGGAGTAGAAAGTAGAGGGGCCAATGAGCTATCTAAGTTTATTTTGCTGGAAGGAGGATACTGAGAAAAGGAAGAGAGAGAGAGGAGGATGGAGGGTGAGAAAGGAAAGAGGAGGAAAACTGAAACAGGCTCATGTAATTAATCTGGGGTTTAGTGATTATTGAATTCTGAATCTTTGATTTGCAATGCTAATATACCAATTGGAATAATAATAATCATCATCATTATCTACATCCACATCATCGAATACATCTTAACAATAGCACTTGAATTTTAAAGTCAGGGAGGATAAAGCTTAATCAAGTCTGGTTTTATGTTTTTTATGCAATTTTATTTATGAATATACATCTTATGCTATGTTTCTTACAGTGAATGAGGCAGAATGACAGATTGTGAAAATGCACTGCTTAAAAAAAGCCTTTTGTATTAGCATCTATGCACAACACAGACTGCTACCATGCGTCTTGGATGAGGTTGACACTTGTGTCCAGATTACTATTATAGTTTGTTAACAGTGTTCTTCCAAGGAAGAGAGTGAAAGATATTTTTTCTAAAATTTGGCAAAACTTAAGGAGAATTTTATGAGACTAAGAAAACATATCTAGATAAATCCACATAATTGAATGGGAATATTATCATAAAGTGGATGTTAAAAGAAGCCTCACAGAAAGGTTTAAAAAAATAGAGTACAGTATTAAATAACCTAAACATACAGGCTTGTATTCGTTTTGCTGCTTTTAAATCTGAGAGTTTTTTGGTGCAGGTGAGAAGGGTTATTCTTGAAAAAAAAATGAATAAACCAACCCAAACCCCAAACCATCCTTAATTGTACTTTTGAACAATAAAAATAAAAGTTTTAAAGTTTATGTTGATTATACTGTGATGTGGTTATATATAGACATATTGGATGCAAACAATTTTTCAAATTAATATTACTTTCAGTACCGAGGAGACAATACAGGGCAAATTTAAGCTGAGAATATAAATTCTCACTTATTTAATCTGCGAGATGAAGGTACTGTTTCTCTCCCTCTGTTTTGCAGAAACGCGTCAGGGCTCCTTAGCCATTCACCTTTTTTTAATGAAAGTACTTTAGCATCTGAATGGGATCTGTCATGCTTTTTATTTATTGTAATTCATCCTAAATTCATGGTTATGCTACCAGTGCTACCATTTTCTCATAAATATCCTCTGCAATATTTTTAACCATGACTCACCATAGATATTGAAAGACTGAATAAGAAGTGCTGAATGAATTCTTCTTTCATTACAGGAACAAAGATAAGTATACAAGAAGAGTTTCAAACTCATTAATATGGAAAAATTCCCCTTTAGAGAGAAGTTTCTGGGACATATATTGAATCAGTATTTTTCTGAATTAAGGACTTTTCTTCAAAAAAAAATATCCTTACATAGCTAAACTATAATTTAATGAACTATTACTGGCTAAATATAATTGTAGGTGAAAAATCATATTTTCTTCTGGAAACGTGGAGAGCCCTATTAGGCTTTCTACTCATACAAAATGTCTCACAAGGACAAAAAGCATCTAGATCTGTACAGAAACTCAATTTCTTACAGCAGAGCTGTAGTCCTGTTGGGACAACCTGATACCATTTAAAAGTACCCTTTATTCACTGCATCGTCAAAGTAAAAGAGGAAGCAAGGCATAGGGCTACAATATTTTTTTTTCCTCCAAGTAGCAGCTTTGTTTGAAAATCACGATCCCCTGTTATTTTTTTTCCTTCATCATGACAAAATACAGTTTGCCGTGTATAGAGCTATATGCTATAATTTTCATTGCTATATCAAGAAGGAATGAAATTTTCAAAGAGCCAAGGATGGTGCATTTTCAATCAGCTCCATGGATAAATAGTTGTTCTTTCTATTTAAAAAATTGAATTCCTCTGTTGTTTTTTCCAAGTAGTTGATGTCATTTTTCAAATTACTTTACTATGGAGATCTTTTGGGTTTAAAAACGTCTTTCCCACTGTGCTTCTATTAAATGTTGTCCTAAAAAAATCAAAATGCTTTATTTTTCATATTCTTTTACCATGTCCATCAGTCCAATACCTAAAATAGAAGATTTCTTTCTGCCAAAGACATTCAATATTAGAGAACTCAGTCTAAAGATCTCTAACACATTTGTTGGTAAGTTCAAGTTCTAAGGAGTACCTTTTGACAAGTTATCATTTTGTTAATGTACTATTTTTTACTTAGAAATATTTAGAAACTCATTTATTTAGGGAGAATTATAGTGAAACAGACATACATTTCAGCATTACTGAACGTTTTCAAGATTTTGATGGGTAGTTGTCTTTCCAACTTTAGCTCAGGATCAGTGGTGAGAGGCTTAACCTGAACACGACCTCCTCAGCGAATCAAGGACTGTGTTACCGTCCTGTATCATTTCCAAATGTAATACAAGAAGTTTTAGTTTAGGTAGTAATTAAATATTTACAAAACACACAGCCACCTTATTTTGTATATCCATGTATCAGAATAAAACCTGACAATGAGGTCACTGTCAAGCAAAGCTGAAGTTAAGCATTTTGACATAGCAATAAGAAAAAAACTGGAAATCTGTTTACACTCAGAAAACCTGACTGATGTGTTAGAACAGGAGTATCACAAATTTTGATCACCAGAAAATTGAATTTACACTGTGGTACAACATTTTACATTTTAACTGCAGCCTGTTGCCTCTGAGAAATCAGACTACACAAGGTCCTGTTCACAGTGTAGATCACATTCAGTACCAAACCTGTACAGAAGGAGAATGATTTAGACAGAGGACATGATAGATCGCATTCAAAGTCAAAATAGTGAGAGCTAGGAACAACAGCCTTCTTATTTCAGAGGAAAGCTACTGCCAGAAACTTCAGTGCTAAGCGATTCCTTAAAATCAGATGTTTATGAATTTGCTACATAAGTTTTGTGGCCTGGTGTTTCATTCTGCACAATTACGAGACAATTTATGTGGTTTCGAAAGAAACAGTTATTGACATTTTTGAGGATGGCTTCTGAGGTTTTGTAGAATTGCTTGCATCAATCTGTTGTCCAAAATGTTAAATCAGTGAAGTTGTGTTAGAGGTGATTCACATCTTCAGAGAAAATATATAATGGGCCAAATTCATGCTTGGGGCAATTCCAGTGAATTTAATGGGGTTACATGAGGGATTGATTTTTGTTAATCTTGGATAAAACTATTTAGTTACATTAAATTTTAGCTCAAAAATAATAAATGAAGAAGGACAACATTATGGCTTGGAGCCTTGGGGTCCACAGGCCTGATTCCTCAAGGACATCATGAACTCATGTGTATGCTTGGTTCAGAGAGATAAAACAAATTGACTTCAACCTATTTCCTTGGAAATGACGGTGCAGTGGAACTCTCCGTTTCATGTTCTTGTTCTCTCAGTGAGGACCAGGTTCAGAGACTGGTCTCCACTGTAGGAAGGTGATCCAACAGGTATCTGGTTCCTTTGGGAAGGAGAAGGCAGTTATCACAGGAAGGTGATAGAACAGCTGTCTGAATGAGACATCCGAGTTTCTGAGTGCTTATATTTATTCTGTAGGGTATGATGGTTGCCCATCATCAGTTTGCACAGTGTTAGGAATAAACTAATCCTGCTCTGGTGGCAACACTTTGCCAAGAATCTTCAGCTATTCACCAGAGCAAACACTTTGAAAGTGAGTCATGAAAAATAATTCACTTTTAGCACTAACGAAGACACATTTCTCTTTATACAAAATAAAGCTTTTCCTCCTGGAGCCATACTTTCTGAAATTCACCTGATGGGCTGAATCACTTCTTAGACAGTTCTTCCCGCATGGAAGTTTCCAGGCTGTATGACAGACCAGTCTGAAGATGTTCTACAGCAAGAGGTTTCCGTGCTGAACAGAGCAGCTAGAGGTCACACACCCAACAGGGGTTGGCATCTGGAGAACCAAGTCCAGGGAAACCTACCTCTAACTCTCATCAAGTGACACTAGGTCCAGAAATTTGAAGATTTTAGGCCACCACAAGTTACTGGTTACTCTCCCCAACCTCCACCTTGTGGTTGTGGACATTCAAATTACATTCTTCAATAGTGAAACCTTAGAAGAGTATACTTTTTTCCTTCTTTTCAATCTCCCATGTAGACACCGACAGGACAAGACAAAATGATTGCTACAATATATCTTGTACAAAATAGGAGAAAATGAGGGTGTTTGCTAAAGTAAACCACACTGTAGCCTTTCACAAACACTTTGATCATCCCATGGCAGGCCAAACCTGAAACATTTATAGCAGTCCTTAGCATTTCAGACATCCTCACTGGGTTGCCTCCCAGGTTTAAGTAGAAAAGTGATTTTTTATTCTTTAGTTTCTTTCTCACAATTCACAAGCCCACCCAGGCAGTATGTAATTCTTCCAGACAGGAAATATTCCATTGTGTGGGCCGGATTACTTGGAAATGATTCACTTGTACCTGATGTCAAAGCTTCTGGCGCAGACCTATGGTACACTCTAGTCTGCAGTCATTCTTGCCTCAGACTTCTGTGAAAACACACTGCTAAAGCAAATCTTGCGAAAATTTGGTGGCTTCAAACTAACTTGGGCTTAAAAGTGTTGTCTGGGATTTATGAAGAAGAAACAAAGAAGAAATATTTTAGACAGGAAAAAGCCCTGCACCAGAAGTCTACATTTCATGCGATTGCTAACCCAGAAGGGAAAGTTTATTTTCCCCCTAGGCTGTAAAATGATTTGATGTCCACTATCTTAACTCATTCCATAGTGATGTATATATAAGATTACACCACTTTCCCAGCAATCTCTTTCCTGGTGTATTCAGTATCATAGATTGTGGCTGTTCAGCACAGGTGGGGAAAATAAGATAAACATAGCCTTCACTGCTGTTTTTCTGTTGTGTTATTAATGTATGCAATGAAGGCACCTGTAGGAAATTAAATTTTTTTTCATTGCATGAAAATATTTGAGATCACTCCCTCTTTCCTCCCGTCTGATGCTATTTATATCATGTTCAAAAAAAAGATCCCTTGGAATTGGAAGGTAGCAGAAAGGTAAGAACAGTAAAGAATAAAATTTTTCTGCACCCCTCAATGACCCAAAGCTTGTAGTATTACATCAGGTTGCCCATGCAATTCTCCAAGAAGCAAAGACAGGCCTCTCAAACCCAAATCTCTCTAGGTCATATTACTAGTGTTTTCCTGCGTCAATAACAAATAATGAATTCAGACATAATCTTCTGAACCCAAGAGTCTGAGGAAATGTCTATAGTATTTGGGCAGTCTCATCTACTAAGAAACAAGATAGCATAGTCTGCACCAAAATTGTTTTGCTCTTATTAATTACCTGAGCTAACTAGTTCATAGACCTCTCTTCAGCAACCCAAGCTGTTGTTCCCCACAGAAGTGCCCTAAATACTTCCTATTATTCATTCTAGATTATTTTGAGAATTTTATTAAAAACTCCAAAAATGTCAGCAAAAGACCACTGGCAAAACAAGACTCACACCTTGCAGGATTGACTACATTACACAGAATGAACTAACCCTTCTACATAGATCATTAACATTGCATGAATTTGCACTAAAGATTGCCATCAGGTGGAAGATTAGTACCTGTAAGCAGCATAGAATTGCAGGAGACAAATACGAAGCAACACTGCTTATCCCTGTTTTCAATTTCCAGCATTTTTTTGCAATGCAGTTTTAAAGGAGCTGAGGCCAAGCTGAAATTCAAGGCTCCATGATCAAACCGCAGGGCCAATACATGCTTCTTCATTACTTTCTTGATTGGTCCTCACTAAGAAAACACCCAATATTAGGAAGGGCAACTGAAAACAGATGAAGCTGCAGGGCTCATGACAAAAATCTTTATGAAAACTCCAAGGGGCAGGAACAAGATCTCTCACCAGAGAGGAATGAATGGAAAGAGTCTCTCTAGGGAGGGACAGACAAATGTCTAAATTCACGCAGCAGAGATGGCTTCCTAAAGATTTGTGGACTTAGACAAAATAATTACATAAACAAATCACAATTGTGCTCCTGTGGAACAGCTAACAAAAACTGTGCTGGCACACAGACACGACACTTTCAGTTCAAATGTGGGCACATTGTACTAGCCTCCAGACAGCTAGTAAGAAAATACCTGTGTCTCACGGAGCTTATGATTCAAAGACTTATAAAACAGGTATGTAGAATAGAGGTAGAACAGAAGCAGACGAAATGAGTTAACTGGCTTCATACTCCAAATCCCTGCTGGGTCAGGAACAATCATTAAGCTTGAGTCCAAGTGCAATGCCAATCATAGAATCATAGGATGGTTTGGGTTGGAAAGGACCTTAAAGATCAACAAGTTCCAACCCCCTGCCGTTGTCAGGGACACCCTCCACTAGACCAGGTTGCTCAAAGCCTCATCCAGCCTGGCCTTGAACACCTCCGGGGATGGGGCATCCACAGCTTCCCTGGGAAACCTGTGCCAGTGTCTCACCACCCTCACAGTGAAAAATTTCTTCCTAGTGCCTAGTCTAAATCTCCCCTCTTTCAGCTTATACCCGTTACCCCTTGTTCTCCCACTACACTCCCTGATAAAGAGTGCCTCCCCATCTCTCCTGTAGGCCCCCTTCAGGTACTGGAAGGCTGCTATTAAGTCTCCTCTGAGCCTTCTCTTCTCCAGGCTGAACAACCCCAACTCTCTCAGCCTGTCCTCATAGGGGAGGTGCTCCAGCCCTCTGACCAATTTTGTGGGTCTCCTCTGGACTCTCTCCAAAAGGTCCATATCTTTTTTATGTTGGGGGCCCCACATCAAACATGCTTTGCTGCTATACTATGTCCAGACACTAGCCTGTGCTATGCACCCCATTTTGGTGGAGAGGGAAAAAAAGAAGCCAGCTTTTTTTTTTTTTTTTTCAAATCACTGTGCTTACCACACTGCCTTTCTTATTCATAATCAAATATGAATAGGAGACAAATACTATGCTGGCACTTTTTCTAAATACTGACAATTGTAATATCAACTGATGACAAGAAAATGTATATATCTGAATTTTTCTGCATTTCAAGAAGAGACATAAAATGAGAAAATCAAGTAAACCAAACTTAGCCATTTAAATCCGTCACAATCTGGAAAGCCAAACCACTATTTCCACCTTCAATAAATATTTTTAAGTCCTTGAAAGAATACTGTGTTCTTGAAAGCACCCGTCACGAAGTACCTGAAAAATTTCAATAAGAACAAAGCTCTTCAAAAATGACAAAACTTTGTACTGTTGCAATGACTCAGAAGACTTGGATGCAAAGATATGGACAAAACAACGGATTGGAGAAGACAGCCATGGGATCTGTGCTCTGATGCTATTTAGAGATGACATTAGATTTGCTGTGTGGAAATAAAAAGCATAAACAACTTTTCCACTATGTCTTGAAAAAAATGAATGAGGATCAGTAATCTAGCACACACTAAAGTTTTCAAAACAGCTGATCATCATTTTCTAGAAACACATTAAGAAACCAAAATTGTTCTGACTAACATGAAGTCCTTCATGGCAAATTAGACTAAATACAGTGAGAAATGTTTGTTTTCAGCTGAGGCTATGTAGTTCTTGAAATAAAACCCAGTGGAACAGTATCTTGGATTAACAGCTCATAGATACACAGGATGTCAAATACCAGCAGAATCTTGAATATTCTGCTTCCTACATCATTAATTCTGCATCAGAATTCCTTTATCCTGATTTTGGAAGATCATCTTCTATCTTTTTTTCCCAGGTCTCTTTATTTTTATTCACTAACTTTGTCTAAGAAAAGCAAAACTTTTGACCTACTACTCTATCCTGCAGATTTGAACTTTTGCCTGTTTGCTCATAGTATTTTTTAGATACAATAGGGTAAAAAGAAGTGGCTGATGCCCTTTTTCGTCAATGGATCTCATTTCTAGGACAGACCAGAACAATGCCTCTATCTCCTCCTTCTCTTATATTCCACGTTCTTTCTCACATGGCGTCTGTATTATCTTTTTCCCCTAGCCTTTTTTCTGTCTCCAGTCTTTACACAGTCTGAATTCTTTTACATTACAAATTTGACAAGAAAAGGAAAAAAATTATTCAAATATTAAATTAAATGCATTATGGTGACAGTTTTAAGTCTCTTCTCTGCACAGATCCAGGGTCTATCTACTCTTGGTTCCTGTAGTCACACACAGGAAGAACTGTAGCTCAAAGCTGTAGGACAAGCAGACCCAGTGAACTAAGGTCCCCTGCTATTTGCCCCCCAATAAACCTCTCAAGTTTTCTTGAGATTGAAAAGAAAAGACTGTTTGGGAAGGAAACAGGCCAGAAGAGTCAGATGAGTGGAGAACAGATAAGATACAAAAGCGAGCAATATTTCTTTTTCAAAGATTTTCTCTAAGGAACTAGACCGGATCATGGGGTTCTGCGTTACTTTCCTGCCTCATGAGGCAACACTGGTGTGGTTTTCATAAGTAAATATAGACTCTGGGTTTCTGCCATGTGATCTGTAAAAGGGGAATCCTACTATTGATGGCCATTATTCCCTGTCTTTTTTAAAAAATAGCAGAACTCCAGACCAACTATTTACTATTGGTCCACAGGGTGATCCCATAAATCTCAAAGCAAAGGCAGAAAATGCAAGCACTGCATGATAAAAAGGAAGTTAAGCAGAAGGGCAGCACTTTCTCAAGGTCACAAAGCAAACAACAGGGAGAGACAGAGTGTGACCTAGGCCATGTGGCTCTAACCATTGGTCAACACTGCCCCCAGCCTGAAGATTTAATGTGCCAGAAAGGATGCTACACATTCCCACTGCACAGCTGTCAGTGATTAAGGGTGGAACACTAAAAAGAGACTCAGGCTTTCACCTCCAGGAACTGTTATTGCCAAATTTCTCCATGGTGGACTCTTCCACTCTTTGACGTGTGCAATAGTTTGAAGTTCCAGCCTGGCCACAGAGTACGGGGCTAAATGCAAATTACTTGAATCCCAGAAAAAGGTCAGGGAGTCTCTTACTCACAGATGTTGTTCTGGAAAAGGTGTTTCATCGGTTCAGTGTTTGAACCGAATAAAGAATTTCCATTTGGCTAAACTTTCACAGAATATTATCAAGGGATTATAAACATTCTACTTTAAAATGATATGTCCAGGTGCTACTTGCTAATTATAAATCTAGGTTTTAGTTCTGGCTTTGAAAAATACACTTCCTGGGTGGATAGCATGCCCTCCCAAACTGCTGTCTCAGAAGAAAACACAAAGAGACCATCACAAAAGCTTTTTTCCTATCAGCTATCATATAGACTGAGAATATTCATTTTAGTTCCAGATTTGTGTAACTAGTAAAGTAAACAGGAACCTCATGTATGCTTACTTAAAACTCTGATGGGAAAGTGACGTTTTTCCTGATTGCAGGAAAAGACCAGTCAACCATAGAGTAGGGGAGGAAATCCACTGTGTCAGTTGGCTGACGTGTAGTAAAAAAACAAACTGATATTTAAGAACACCTTGTATTGACCTCATTTTCCATCCAAAAAAAAGTGAGAACTGGCAAGAACATACTGAAACATCCACTTGTTACACTGTAGGTTAAAATCAGTTCATTTTGGTGTAAACATTTCATTCTTCTAATACGCTAAGTCATGCTATTTTATCTATTACAGACTAAAGATGTGAACTTACTGTAAAAAATCCACCTCAGCATTTCTTTTTGCATTGAGTTCCATCTTTGACTCATTTTTGACAACAAGCAGACTGATGGGAAGGAGAGAAGCAAATGCAAAGAGTCTTTAAAACAGACTGTTTTGATTATGGATGTACTTATGACTAAAGCACTTCTTCGAAACTTGGTTTCTCATTAAGTCCTTGACTCTGCTGCATACCTACTTCATGAAACTGTACAGTTCACAGACTTTATCTCAGTTTCTTCATCTGAAAAATTGAGGTAATCTTTATTTTACTGTGATTTTGTCAGGATAGTTTCATTTATAGTTGTAGGCATCACACACACCTGCAGATGAAAAGCAGTATTCCTAGACTCATCACCATGTGTTATGTGCTTACTCTCAGCATTGTTTATGCTAAGTTTTAAAGAAATTATTCTCAAATTCTTCTAAGTCTTGTGCTGATTAGGGGCATCCCATCTAATATGCAAACGGAAAAAAACTGCTTGGTTTAAGACTTCTAATCAGATAGCAGGCAGAAAAACATATAACAAGAAGCTATGAATCAGAATTCTTCTGGTAAATATTTGAAATAACACATGCATTGAGAAAATACAACCACTTGTAACCAGGTGGCAAATAAAAACAAGAGAAATATGTCCTGTAATGAGTATTACCTCAGCAAAATTGTTCTTATCTTCAACAGCAGGCCAGCCACGTGTTGCAGGAGGTCTCAGGGATGAGCTCCAGCTCTGAGATTAGTAATGTTGTCCTAAACTGAGAAATATACTCCTAACAAGTACACAGTTCTGTACTCTTGATGGATCTTTTCATAATTTTGGAAGCGTGTAGGTATTGTGAGACTGATTTTGTACTCAATGTCAGCCACTCAGGCCCATTTATTACAGAAGACTAAACAGATTTAAGAATTCTCACTGTGCTCTCAGAAATTAACATCATTTCAGAATAATTAAAATTTACAGCTAGCAAACAAAGCCAGGAGATTAAATCAGTTCTAAATTAATGTACCACTGGTGGAATGTTATGAATGGCTAGCAGCAAACATAGTACTTTACAGGGATTTTACAGGCAAAGTTTCTGTGAGTGTCAGATTCTGCAGCCTAAGTAAGGTCTCCTGATATGTGTTCACCTAAGTACGGTAGGTACTTCAGATTTGAAAGTGCTTTGGCCAAAAACCTCATAATTTCTCTTTTAATTTTATATATCTACATCAAGATATGTTTGCATAGATATCTTTGTTTGCCCTTCTCATATTGAGAAACACTTCAAGGCTGCACGTTCATTGCCTGGCTTTCATTTGTTTAACCATGTTGCACATTTTAGTTGGGCACACCTGCAAGTTAATGGCTGTCTAGAGAGCCAGCCTTTAGACTGATTGGAATTTCATTTAAGACAACAATTTGAGTGCTTTGGCCTTCTCCTGCCTCCAAAACACAAATGCTGAGCTTGAAAAAGTAGCTGTAAATGTGCTGAAAGGAAATTGTAGAATGCTCTTTCCTCCACTCCCTCCTCAATGCCCCACTCCACGGCACTATGGTAAATACCAGCAGTGCAGGGCTGGGAAATTCCTCTGAAAATGCTAACACATGAGTCTCATATTGTACACTAGCACTGGTCATTCCCAGGCAAGGCCACTGAGAACTGTACCAGTGTGAAAAAATTCCCAGAACCCTGGTTTATTGCAATGACCATTGTGAAGGACGCTTTGTAGTGCAGCTTGTTCCTGAGATTTGGAAACCAGGGGACCTGTCAGCAATAAAAATACTTGGTGCTTTTTTTGTATTAAAGGACTTAGATATGGCAAGGGCTATCCAATATATGTCACAAAGTCTGTAGAATGTCCAGTCATTTTCAATTATTTCACCTAGCCTAGCATTGCCATATTTCTATTGGACAATACTGTGATACACAAGAAGTTCTCCTCAAAATGTCTATAGGAGTCAGATGGATGACCTTCACTGTCAGCAGGATGTTCTCTAAAATTCATTAATCTTAGCTGGGAATCTGTTGTTCATTTCCAGTTTAAACTGCCAATGATACAGTAATTAGTTCTCTTTGTCTTGAAGAAGTACTTCAAATATTCTTATGCTTTAAGAAATTCACTTTTCAGTACTGAAGTACAAATCTACTCTTCCAAAGATATAAAAAAGACACATAGAACACTGCTGTGTAGTGCTTTTGTATAGTAAAAAACATTTTTGCTTTTCTGAATAGTTTATCTTTCAAAAGCACGAAATTAAGCTAATATTTTCATTTTCAGTTCCCCATATTAGTGGTCATTATTGCTTCTGTCAAAGCAACAATCACTTAACACCAATTGACTGGCCAATTTTTACACTCATTTTTAAGCTTTCTACGTTAGTTAAGGCCACTTAAGGTGTGATTCAGTTCTCAGCTTTCAATCAACATAAGTCCTAGAAAAGATATAGGAAGAAAAATGCCTACAGCACTGTTAGATGTCCTCTTTCTGAATAAAAAAGGTGATTAGACTCTCATACAGCTATCACATAAAGGCAAAAGACAGAACTTCTTTAGTACATTTAAATTCTTAAGGATTTAATTTCTTCCTGAACCAGGACAATGGCTCCCCTTTCTTTTTTCCTTACAGACCTAATCAGAGGTATCATCTTTTATTAAAAATCCATCCAAATAAAAGAGTTTTGTTAGATACTTCAGCTTTGACTTTTGTCTACATGGCTGTTGATTTCTTGCTCAAATGTAATGTTTTGGGTACTGAAAGCATTTAACAGATTATTCCATAAAATGTATGTTTTCTGAAAATTAGCCACTTTTAGAAATTCATAGTAGACCTAATTTTAAAATAGGGGTGGAGAGAGCAAGGTGAAAGATAACACATTTTATGTGTAAACATATTTTGTGTATTATTTTTTCTAGAATGCTGCTAGTACTATGATAAAAAAAACTAATCAGGACACCGCTGATTCCTCTTGACATTAGTATGTAAATATTTTCTCATGTAAATCTAAGCACATACTGGAAAAAAAAGTTTAAAGATGACCTGTACAGATAGCAAAATAAAAGTTTTTTTTGGTAAATGGGGGAGTGTGGTGTGTGTGGCACGGGGAAAGGTGCACAGGAGAAAGGTAGATTTTTTTCTCTTCTCATGTATTTTAATTCATTTTGCTTCTTACTTAGAAAAAAGATCATTAACTTCAGGATTTAGATTGATATAATACAAAGAAAATTGTTTTATTTAGCATTTCAAAGCAAAAAAGTCCCTAAACCCATTGTCAAGAAAAAACAAAACAGAGCAAAACAAACAACAAACTACAAAAGCTTTACAGTGCATTGTTTTTTCCAGAAACATTTTATGTGTGTTAACTCTACCGACAAAACCAGAGGGAGTACACAAACAAACTTAGAAGAAAGTGCTCCTGGCAGCAGATGAGCACACCAGAGATTCTGCACACTGTCATCCTTGGGCTTACTGGTTAGGGACTTTTTGTTTTTACAACCACTTTAGAGTTGGCAGTGACTTCTAAGCAAAGCTAACACAGTGAATAAGAAACGCATCTTGTCTGTCTGTTCTTCAAGAAACTGAAAATATACACGATGCAATTTTCTGATTTGGTTATGTGTTCAACTCAGTTGTAAATATCAACACAGTGATGGAGAGGATATCGCAGACAGCCCCAACACATAAACCTCACCTGCTTTCAAGAGGATACCTGCCTATTGGTGACAGTCAGGTCTGAAGAGATTATTAATTCACAAAAAGTCCCTGATATCAGGCCAGCACAAACTACTCACTACTGTCTACAGCAGCAGGCACCATCTGTCAAATAGATATAGCACAACATTTGGCTTGTATTAACCTTGGAGGCATCAGAAAAGGGCCTTGGAGAAAGCCACATATATGGTTCCAAAGTCTGAGAGAACAAGGGATGGGACTGAACTTGGAGAAGTTATTTTCCTTGAAAAGGTGGATATTAGACTTGTCCCATTTTAGGACAAGGGGTAACAGTTATAAACTGAAAGAGGGTAGATTTAAATTACATATTAGGAAGAAATTTTTCACTGTGAGGGTGGTTAGACACTGGAAAAGGTTGCCCAGGGAAGCTGTGGATGCCCCATCCCTGGAGGTGTTCAAGGCCAGGCTGGATGAGGCTTTGAGCAACATGGGCTAGTGGAGGTGTTCCTGCCCATGGCAGGGGGGTTGGAACTCAGTGATCTTTAAGGTCCTTTCCAACCCAAACCATCCTATGATTTTCTTCTCTCACTGAAGACTTCTCAGTTAAACTTTCCTGGCTGATGCACTTCTCCAAATTATCCCTCTCCAGAATTCATGTCGACACAGAATATCTCTTTAGTTATCAAGAATGATGGAGGAAAATATATCCATCATCTTTGCAGTAGAAAAATTCTGATAACCAATTTGCACTGAAATACATAAAACATTTCAGAAAAAAAAACCACAAAAGACCTACTTCACAAAGACCATAATTAACAGGAATAGGTACTACAAATTTGTAACTTAAAAGCTTTTTTTTTTCCTTTTTCTAGTTTTAAGTGTGTTAAAATGCTATTTCTTTAAACAACAACAGCAAAAAAAAGGATATTAAATTGACCATTAATATCTAATTGTCCTAAATTCTGTCAGAAGCAAGTATTTAGATTTCCATCTTTCCAAAAAAGTACAGAACAGGGTTTTAAAGCTAGCGTGGAGCTAAAAGGAGACTAACACAGTACTGAAAATCCACACATCTCTCTAATGAGACTTTTTTTACTGCACAATAAATCTTGGAACATTTTGTATATATACTGCAATTGCAGTGTGACTCAAACAGCATTAATCAAGTGTTATGGTAACCTCATTTTAAAGTACAAACCCAGTCAAACATTTCTATCTCTGTACTTCATTTCTTACCAAAATTCTTTAAATAGGAAGGATTCTAGGATGTCCGGCGTATTTGCTTTCCTTATAAAAATGTCAAATCTCAAAGGGTACCTACATACCCAGAATTCTTTACTGTATTTTCTTCTGTGTGCCAGTAGTTGACATCATTTCTGCTTTGTTTGAACAGCTGGTCTTCGCAAAACTTCAGGAGTTCAGAGGTACAATCAAGGCCAAGACCTCACTCTTCATAAAGAAGAAATACAGAGCACAAGGAGATAGGATGTATCACCAAACATCCACGTCCCTTCCCTCAAGGGATAAGCTTGTTAAATTAAAAGTTCCCTACTGCTTTGTTAATGTAGATTTCATCATATCCCTCAGAAGTCCAGTGTGTTATGATAGAGTCATGATTTTCAATGACTCAAGGGTATAAGTATTCACTATTTTCTGCATTGCAGTTGTGATTCCATTGCACATTATAGATGCCCATCATATCCTCTATCTAGACCTTATCTCAACATTCGGCTTTCAATGTGACACTGAAGAACACAGGTGAGGTTTGGAAAAGGAGATGGAGAGCCTGAAAATGGATTTTATCATGGTCAGCTGCAAGAGAGCAGTGAGAGCAGGGCTCTACAAAGGCACCAAACCAGGAAGGACCCCACATAGGACCCTGGCATGGTGGCAGCAGACAGTTCCATTGGTCCAGACAGAAAAAGACAATGGCTGGATACAATTCAGAACACAGGACTGGAGGCAACATAGGTGCAAAGGCCACCCAGGAGTCAGAGCCAGCAGACCAGCTACCTATAGTACAACCTGGGCAAGACTAGGTGCCCGAGCTTCAGCTTATCTGGAGCTCCTGGGTTATTAGCAGAGAGAACACCTTGGTAATGGTCCCAGGTCAGGCCAGTCAGGGCAACTAAAACCCACTAGGGCCCTTAGAGCCCTAACAGTCAACAATACAAATTTTCAGTGTTTCTATGACAATTCCTCTATGTTTTTCAGCCTTGAGAGCTCTTTAAGAAGAACATCAGGTAGCATCAACAGAAAATTTTGTCTGAGCTAATCTTTGTTTATTCTTTCTTTTGGGTTTTTCAGCCTTTCCAGTCACATTATTGATCGATTGCATGTTTATTTTCATTCAAGTTTATAAAATGGTTATAAAACAAAAACCAATCAGCCTGTCCACATCCCAATCCTTCTTAAATCCACTTTGCAATGTGGTGAAAAAGATCAAGACTGAAACGCTTGTTAAGGAAAGGAAACTTTACCTAGCTATCCAAGTCACCTCTGTGAATAGTAAGATTCCTGTATTCGAATTCTCGTAGACCTGAGCCCTAAATCTTCCATTCCTTCAGAAGCCCTGAAGAACCAGCTTTAATATTTTGTGAAAAATTACATTTCCTTTGAAATTGGTTTCAGCTGTGTTTTGTCAAAAGGCATTTCTGTCCGATTCAGAGTTAATTGGTAAAGCAGGGACCTGAAGACAAACCAGGGGTCTACACACCTGGAGAGGGCAGCATACCAGGATTTCAGGTTTCCTGTGTGTAACTGTGGTGTATTGACCCTGGCTGGACATCAAGTGTGCACCATAAGCCGCTCTGTCACTCCTCCTTCTCAGCTGGACAAGAGAAAGCAAATATAATGAAAGGCTCATGGGTCAAGATAAGGACAGGGAGAGATCACTCAGCAATTACTGTCATGGGCAAAACACACTTGAATTAGGAAAATTAGTTTTATTTATTAACAGTCAAAATCAGAGTAAGATAATGAGAAATGAAAACTAAATTTTTAAATACCTTATCTCCCCCCACCTTCTTCCAGGGTACAGCTTCACTCCTTACTTTCTCTACCTCCTCCCCTCCACCATTGCAGGGGGATGGGGAATGGGGGTTGTCGTCAGTTCATCACACATTGTTTCTGACACTCCTTCCTCCTCAGGGGAGAACTCCTCATGCTCTTCCCTTGCTCCACCATAGAAGACAGTCCTCCATGAACTTCTCCAACGTGAGTCCTTCCCACAGGCTGCAGTTCTGCAGGAACTGCTTCAGCATGGATCCCTTTCTTGGGAGCAGGCACAGACTGCTCCAGCATGGGTCCCCCACAGGGTCACAAGTCCTGCCAACAAACCTTCTCCAGCCTGGGCTCCTCTCTCCATGGGTCCAGAGGGGCTGCCAGGAGCCTGCTCCAGCATAGGCTTCCTACAGGGTCACAGCCTCCTTTGGGGTCCTCCAGAGGCTGCAGGTGTATCTCTGCTCCACAATTACCCTCCATGGCTGCAGGGGCACAGTTGCCACACCATGGTCTTCACTGCGAGCTGCACGGGAATCTCTGGTCCAGCACCTGGAGCACCTATTCCCCATCTTATTCAATGACCTTGTGTCTGCAGAGTTGTTTCACATCTCACTCCTCTCTCTGGCTGCAGTTGCTGTTGCACATGTCTTTTTCCCCTTCTTAAACATGTTATCAGAGACGTGCTACCACTGTGTCTCATGGGCTCAGCCTTGGCCAGTGATGGGTCCATGTTGGAGCTGGTGGCATTGTCTCTATTGGACACAGGGGAAGGTTTTAGCAGCTTCTCATAGAAGCCACCCCTGTAGCCCCTCTGGTACTGAAACCTTGCCATGAAAACCCAATGCAGTAATGCACTCGGGCTCTAGTGTCATTTTGAAAGTTTCTAAATGACAGAAGCTGAACATCAGAATCTCCTCCCCCGTTCAGGTTCAAAGCACATCCAGTCTACCACAATGCTACATTTTGGACTGCTGGTCTGTGTCTGTATTCACAAATAATGGATCTGTAAAGTGAAAGATCTGGTGCTGAGGATCTGACATCCACACTGTGCACACTTCAAGGGTATATGGCTTGGATTAGCTCAAGTCTGACTGCATGTACTGCATGCCTGTCTGCATCTGGAGTGTACCAGGTGCCCTTTCAACTTAATTTTATCTAAAAGGTGTCCTGCTCAGGCACTTGAGATGGCTCCATGATACAAACCAAAACACATTAAGTGAAGATGATCTGGAGATTCTCTGTAAAAGCACACTTGTGATATGAACTAAGACAGCAATATAGTTGGGTGCAGGAAGATTCCTATTGCAGACGGAAGCTGGAAGACACTTCCCTCCCCACTCCTTCTACCCCCACCTTGGAAGCAGGAGTTCTGATGTTTGTGTTAGATTACTGAGAAGACAGACAGAAACACTATTTTGAATTCAGCTTTTTTTACATTTTTTTCATGTCCATGTTCCTGCACAAGATATACCAATGACACATTCTTCAGTAGCCATCTGACGTATGAAAGAAGTGACAGAAAATGTATTCACCCCTTCATCTTTTCAACTTTCTTTATCCAGTGAAATACAATGTACTCATAGAAACACAAAACACATCTTGCTTCTACTCCTATGCATTTGAGTGCATCCATGAGAATGAAGCTCATGAAGTCTAGATGAGGCTAAGGAAGCTGTGATAGTGTAGTAGGGATTTAATTAAAATAAAAAACAAGGTACTGATGAAGTATACAATTTATTTTCAGCTTATAAATCCTGATTTTAAAGTGAAAAGACAGATGATGTATAAAAATTTAGTGGCTAAGTCCTTCTAGTGTCAAAACCACATATTGACATAAGAACACACACTTCTGTGGAAAAAAAATGTGAAGCCATTCCATTGTAAGATGTCAGTAAATCAGCCTTGGTTAACTTCAGCTCCCATTGTGGGGCTGCGTATGTATTCCACCATGTTAAAAACTTTCTTTACTACGTCACTCAGTAAATCAACCTATGATTTACTGAAAGAAGAAATTTTGAGCAAGGAATGAGTCACTATATTTATTTGAATTTCATTGACCCCTGGTGGGAATGAGGGAAAGAGTGGCACTGCCCATTTCTGTGAATGCAATGTTCTCTTGTCCCACGCCAAGACACTTTATTTTTTACTTGGACAGATTCTGAGTTGGAAACATAAATAACAAAACCAGTATTCTTGTTGGCCACCTTCTCAAATAAGTAAGGGTTGCAGGGGAAGGAAAGAGATTTAATTCAAACTTGGCAGTCACCAAGCAACCAGAGAATAAACAAAGCATCGCAGGGTGAATGTAGAATGAAGTAAGGATGTCTTGTGTCCCTTTAAATTCTGTATTGATTACACTGTGTACATACATACACAAATACATATATTTTTTGTGTGTGTGTGAGAGTGTGTGTGTCAGATCCAGCAAAAGTTTATATTGCTTTATGTATGAATGCTTTATATATGCCATTAACATCACAAAAGACAATTTGATAGAAGAACAGAGCAGACCAAACCTTTGCTTAGTCATGTCGTTGCTTTGTTCCAAATATAGCAACAATTGAGGTGGTTGAGTTCCACATCATAGTTCTTACAAACTCTATACAAACATACAAAGGTGAGCTGTGTATGTGTGCACAACTGCTCCACTGAGATCTGGTGTTTTTGTCAACAAACTAGAGATGTACCATCAAAGCCTCCAAAACTGATAAGAATGACTCACTGTTAAGTTTATCCTGCTATGTTCCTTGTTGGTGAGTGTTCTGGTTTCGCTGCAAAAGAGTTAACTTTCTTCATAGTAGCTAGTGTGAGGCTATGGTTTGGATTTTTGTTAAGAAGGCTGTTATTATACGGATGTTCATAATTGTTGCCAGGACAGTCAAGGACATTTCTGATTTCCGATGCTTTCGACAGAGTGGAGGTGCACAAGAAGCTAGGAGGGAACATGGACCACAATCACCAGTCTAACGTTCAACCTTAGGTTTAGGATTGAGATCTAAATTGGCCAATAGCCTATTCCATATCATACACATCATCCCCAGTATATAAGTGTCTGGTAGTTCGCTCGCTCTCTCTGTTAATCTCTTGGTCGGCTCTCTCAGACTCCTGGACTCTTGGGCTCTTCTTTTTTCCAGGGTGGAAGTTTTGGGACTCTCTCTGTTTTGGGATTGTCAGCTGGTAATGGGCTGAGCCTTGGTCATTGTGTGGTGAGCAGTTACACTGTGTATCACTCATTTGTATATTTGTGTACTATTATCATTATTATTTTCAGTTTTATTGTAGTTTAATTAATAAACTGTTCTTATCTCAACCCATGAATCTTTTTTCCCTTTACCCCTTTAATTCTCTCCCCCATCCCCGGGAGATATTCCGCTCATCCCAGCAGGGTGAATGAGTGTCTGTTGGGGTATTTGCTGCTGTCTGAGTATTTCAAACTCTGAGAGTGAGCAAAGCAACAAAACTGAGTGAGTTATAATAGGAAATAAGATAAGTTTATTT
This sequence comes from Pterocles orientalis, assembly GCA_011057875.1. Taxonomy (NCBI): domain Eukaryota; kingdom Metazoa; phylum Chordata; class Aves; order Pterocliformes; family Pteroclidae; genus Pterocles; species Pterocles orientalis. The sequence continues at coordinate 1,683,717 of WKFP01014327.1, forward strand.
TCCTTCGGAGCAATTAGCAAACAAATTGTCACATTAATCACCTCTAAATATTCCTTCATAACAGAAAAATCCATATCTGTTGACTTAGATACTAGATTTCTGGACTCGTGGTACAATGTCGATTTTTCAATTAGCCCTTAGAGCAGCAGAGCAGTCATCTTTTGATACACAGCCCATAATATTTCAGGTCCTGTGGTAAACTGGAAATCAAATGGAGTGATCTTCAAAACTCTTGAAAGTCCCTGACCTTGAAACACTGAAGTAGTCTCAATGAAAATAATTGGGCAGTATCTTCAGTGTCTGAAGAGCAGTTTGTATTCTTCTGGTTAAAGCACCTCTGTCTATGTGACCACATTGAAGCTTTGGGTTGTATCATGCTTCTGCAGTGTTTTGATATGTGAAGTTGAAAGCTTATCAAGATGAACTAGCCTTCTCTGGATGCCTTACTACCAAAATGGCACTGCATTATGAATAGCCCTGTTACATGTCCATGTACAGTCCCCTGCTCACCTGACAGATGTGCTTAATAACCTTAACAAGAATGTAGAATTCCTCATAGCTGGTGCTGAGCTGAGATCAGCAGGTAACATATTTCCATTGACAACCAGTCCCCGTCCCCTGTGTTGGAAGCGCCCATCCTTCTAGGATGAGAACTTGGGTTGCTTGTGAGAACTGTCAGTCACGGGCTATTTTCCTGTGCATTGCAGGACCAACCAGCAAGACTATAAAGCACATTTAAAGGCTTTTCATTTGGCCTGGTTCTTCTGCTCTTTCTTTTTAGATTCTTAAGTTCTTAAGAAGATGTTACAAAACAATTCTTCCATATTCCATTCTCTGGGCAAGCTGCACATGGCCAAATGGTAGTATAAAATATCATTTCAATCAGCTGATTCTCTAGGAACTTTTAGCCCAAGGGAGACATTCTGCAGCAAGACAAAACAGAACACAATCAAATCAAAAGCATGCTCAGCACTGAGAAAATATCAGTATTCAGTTGTCTCAGGAGAATATATAATAACTCTATTGTTACCCTAGGAAGGTAAGAAAGAAATTGCTGTTCATGTCTCTCATACCCACTCCTGTTCATGAAAAACTAGCTTGTCTATTGATCTATTTCAGTAAATTGTAGATGCTTTTAAGGATCTACAATTCATTTTTTGTTTGTCAAAAGAGCCTCACTGAATCTCTTCAGGATAATTCCTTGCTGGTATTTTCTTATACTCTTTTGTCATTCTAACATTCCCTGATGGCTTTAATCACAGAAACACAGAATGATTGAGGTTGGAAGAGATCTCTGGAGATCACCTTGTCCAACTCCTCTGCTCAAGCAGGGCCATCTAGAGCCAGTTGCCCAGGACTGTGTCTAGATTTTTTTTTATTATCTCCAAGGATGGAGACTCCACAACCTCTCTGGGCAACCTGTGCCAGTGCTCAGACACTTTTACCCTCACAGTAAAAAGGTGTTTCCTGATGTTCAGAGGAAACCTCCTGTGTTTCAGCTTGTGACCATTGCCTATAGTCCTGTCACTGGGCACCAGTGAAAAGAACCTGGCTGCATCATCACCTTTACAGTCTCCCCTCGTGTATTTATATACATTGATAAGATATCCCTGAGCCTTCTCTTCTCCAGGATAAACAGTCCCAGCTCTCTCAGACTTTCCCCACAGGAAAGAAGCTCCAGTCCCTTCATCATCCTTGCGGCCCTGTCCATGACTCTTTTGTAGTGAGAAGCCCAGAACTGGACATAGCACTCCAGACGTAGCCTCACTAGTGCTGAAAAAAAGGGGAAGGATCACCCCCCTTGAGCTGCTGGCAATGCTTTGTCTAATGCAGACCAGGATATCATTTGCCTTCTTTGCAGCAAGGGCACGTCACAGTTCCATGTTAAACGTGGTGCCCGCCAGGAGCCCCAGGTACTTTTCTACCCAGCTGCTTTCCTGCTGAGTGTCCCCCAGCATGTATTGGTACATGGGGTTGTTCTTCCCCACATGTGGAAAAATAATATGAAAGCTTGTTGCAGAACAGGGTGATATGTCCCCACCATGGCAAGTGATGTTACCTCTGTAATGAATACCTATGCATTCACTGTCATTTTTTCCTCTTCTTTTTTGATTATCCATTACATAGAAACAAAGAACAGGCTTGGAAGGGAGTTCTGGATATCATGTAGTCAAGCTCCACCCTGTTCACAGCAGGGTCAACTAGAGCAGTAATATTTTGAATCTCTCTGAGACTCCATGATACTTGAGCAACTTGTTCCAGTGTTTGACCACTCAAATAGTAAAACAGTATTTTCTGGCATTCACATAGAATTTCATGTACTTAATTTCCTGTCCCGTTTCTCTTATTCTGATAGAGGATAACATTGATGACATCCTGTCTCCAGGGGTATAAATACCCCATCGGGTATTTATACACATGGATAAGATCTCCCTGACCTTCCTCTGTTCCTGGATGGACAGTCCCAGCTGTCTCAGCCTTTCCCAATAGGGGAGATATTCCAGTCCCTTTGTCACCTTTGTGAACCTTCATTGGACTCTATTACATCTCTGTCTCTCTTATACTGGGGAGCCCAACGCTGGAACCAGCACTCCAGATGTGTTTCACTGGTGCTGAGCAGAGTGGAAGGATCACCTCCCATTGATCTGCTGGTGAAACACTGCCTAAGGTAACCCAGGATGCTGCTAGACTTCTTTGCTGTGAAGGATGCATTCCTAGTTCATTTTCAATGTGATGCTTGCCAAGACCTGGAGATCCTTCTCCGCAGAACTTTTTCAGACAGTTCATCCTGAGCCTGTACTGGAGCATGGGGTTATTCCTCCATATGGGCAGGACTAGGCACATTCCTTTTTTGAATTTAATGAGATTGCTGTCAGTCCATTTCTCCAGCCTGCTCAAGTCCCTCTGAATAGTGGCACAGCCATCTATGTATCAACCACTTCTCTGTTTTGGGCCATTTGCAAACTTGCTGAGGGTCCACTGTGTCCTATTGTCCAGATAAGTAATGAAGACATTACACAGTACTGGAGCCAGTATCATCCCTTAGGATATACCTCTAATGACCAGCCTCCAGCTCTGCATTATGCTGCTGATGATAACTCTTTGAGCCTGGCAGTTCAGCTGGTTTTCAGTTCAGTCCCCAGTCCATTTATCTAGCTCATACTTCATCAGTTTGTCAATGAAGATGTCATGGGAGAAAGTGTTGAAAGCCTTGCAAAGGTCAAGATAAACAACATTCACCACCCTCCAAACTAGTAATTTCTTTGTAGTGAGCTATCAATTGATGAGGCATTATCTCCTCTTCAAAAAACCATGCTGAATTTCTTGTAATGAACCATATCTTAATTAATAATCAAAGACAATAAATTCATTATCCTAATTAATTATTTATTCTTCTTCATGATTTCTGTTAAAATGCTAAATTAATCATGTCCAGAAACTGTCATGTTCCTCAATGTGCTGCCGTTCTGAGGATTTGGAAGTTGGTTCTACTTGTTTGCATGGCAATGGAATCACCGGCCTTAGGTCTGAGCCAGTGACCTTATCAGCATTTACACAGATAGATTTTATTTCCCTGTTCCATCTAGTCACAGTTAATTTTGTCAATCCCCTCTCAAAATCTCTTTTCAAAAGCCCTTTCCACATAATATTTTCTAGTAGAGGTCTCGGTCTTTTTTTTTTTTTTAATTATTTTTAAGGTATGTACTCCATACTGCTAAAGAAATTCACAGTGGTTGAGAGTTTATCTCATCTTTGTGTCATGTATTGATATTATGAACCACGTGATGGATGTCTACAGCTATTAACCCATGGCTAATCATTCTTTCCTTCAAAATTTAAAAAAAAAAGTGAAGATGGATTCTTGCATTGATTATTCAACTTTTTAATATAAAATTTGACTTATAGAAACTACAGCAATAATTCAGTACTCTAAAACTGCATGGCATACAAGTAAAGAATTAGAGGTCATTAATTATTACTTCATGATCATCTCTCTTCCAGAACAGTTCAAATGCTGTCAGAGGAGGGGATAATATTCTGAAGTTTGTTGTTCTGAACCAGGTCACAGCAACTGTAAGCCAAACTACATTTACTGGGAACATCCTTCAAGACAGTAAGGATCTTGTCTAATGAATGCATCTGGAAGATATGGGTCTAATAAACTTGGCAGACATGTGCTCTATCTTGAAAAAAAAATAGGAGTAGGGATCTGTAAAACTGTAGCTAGTAAAAGTACTCCAGCCTGTCAGTGCTAGACATTCAAGCAGGTTTCATGACTGTTATCACATTTGCTCTATTCTATGGAACTGAATCATATGGCAAATTATTTGAATAATGCTGTGTTGTTTGACAAAGAAACAAAAATATAGGATTTAGTAGTCAAAACAGATCTAAGCCTTGATATCTAGATGCAACTCATTCTGGCAAACTTTGTTACTATAAACAATGTTTTAGGATGCAACTTAGAAGTCAACCTGTCAAAAATTAACACTGATGTTGAAGCACCAGTGTGTTATACAGAGTGAGTATGATATAACTGTTAAGAGAAACAGTTAGATACACAGCAGAAAAGATGACTTAGACCCATAAATTATCTCACCGCTGCATTCTGCAGGAATACTTCTTTCAGAACATTAAACATCACAGATTTCAATGAGGAAAAAAAAAAAACTTGAGACATAATAAAATTTCTTCACTGGGTTTAAAAATTCGATCCTGGCCTCACGGTTGTGCTGTTGTGGTGTACAGAATTGTTGAGTTTCAAAAAGTGTATTTAATTGGAGCCATGACTAGTAGAGATAACAAGACAACCGAGAAGAAATCTCTGGAATCTCAGTTCAGTCTGAATTTCAAACCATTTATCCAGATAAATCTATAAATTATTTTTTGAAAGATCAAAGTACACTGAAAAGACATACTATAAACACATGTGCTAAAATGTTCTTGCTAGACTATTAAAAAAGGAATGCCTCTTTTCCTGGACCTGTTCAAAAATCTACTTGCAGGTAATTTGCAAATGATCTGGAAAGACATGGGAAGAAATATGCAGATTAAATAGTCAATGACCTGAGCTCCAGAACTGCTCCATGCCTGGAACAGTCCAGATGAGGAACTAGGATACCAGACAAAGCTAAAGCTGAGGAAGGCAGCTGGTGGGCAGCAGAAAACAGTTTTGAAAAGTTTAATTACGGTGCAGACAATCACTGAAGGCATATACCCACCTTTTGTAAACTGAATTTTGTAGTTTAAAAGTTGAATTAAAATTTTAGATATGTTGTTTATAATAAGCTCTTAGTGTTACATACACTATTTTCTATCCTTTCCAGCTGAAGAGCATGTTCTGCTGCCCATTGAAAAATGACTTGTACTTGGTTGCATGCACAGCTAATACTCCTCAGGAATGGCAGTACTTTCTTTATGGGTAAATCTCTTTCCACCATGGGTTTGATTTTCCACCAACGCTAGGTTTCCTAGGAATAAAACCACAATGTAGCAGACCTCTGCAGGAGACAAAGCTTCCTCAAGAGCTGATTTGAAATTGCAGAAATAAGTTAGCAATACTGCTAAAAACCTCTTGTCCTCTGAAGCAAAAGACCTGCCAGCATTCACTGCAGCATAACATAGCCCAGTGTGTGCAGGACTGCAACATCCATTCTGTGCAAACAAACCCTGTGCTTGCATGTGTAATTCTTTCTCTTGGAGTAGAAAGAGAAGGGAACTGTCAATTTGCATTGCACAATGCACTTCTGTAGGGCAGAAAGATGCCATAGTGTTATGGATGTTTTAGCAGATCATTCTTTAAGAGTCTTAGTAAGGATACTTGCTTTTATCGTTGAATATCATCATCTAAGACTAAAACCAGTCAGCAATTATGTAAAGCAATGAGCAATATTCTGAATTTTACTGCTTTTTACCTCACACATATAAGAATTAAAAGGTTTACCCTCAACACTGGGGGGAGAAATAAATTATCCAAAACTGTTGAGTGGCAACCTTCTTTAGCAAGTTACCTTGTTTCCTAGCAAGAGAAAAGAGATGATAGACAATGACTTTGCATAGTAGACGTTTACAGGTCTATTTCTGAAAACTGGGATCAGAATATATATGACATCTTTCACTTTGTTAGCCAGACTTTTTGGGTTTAACCATATCATACAACCGTATTTCTTTTCCATAACCCCAAATACTTCAAATACATAGGTCATTTATGAGCATAAGAGACATGTCAAGATTGTATCTGTGTAATTGATACAATACAAAAATTGTTAAAAGTATTTCCATTTCCCTTTTTAGCCTCTTCCATTTTAAAATCTATGAAATATCTTTATCAGTGAATAACCAGGTGTGAAGTCAATGCCACACTTCAACTGAGATAGGTTGAATTTAAAGAAACATCACACTGGGACCCTGAATAAACTCAACCCTTACATATTCCAAGAGTTTTCTGAACAACACTCATTGTTTTGCAGAGGATGGGTCAAGCCTTCCACAATACTGAAGTCCATACACACTCCTGTTGTAAGCACTTTCTCTTTCTTTATCCTCAGTAAATAAGACTAAATAAGACTTGCAGCCTCTGCTGATCACCACATATACTAAGCAATAGTTCTGTTGACTGGTGTTTTGACCACACTTATTCTCCAAAAAAACAGGCAATGGGAAACAAAAATAAACCCAGCAGCTGGAACCTACTTGCCACTAAATATCACAGAAGTATTAAGAATTGCAAAAAAGCCAGGATCCCTGCAGCTCACTAGTTGTGCAGCAGAACTCTGTCTTTCTAAGGAAACATTAATGGAGAGATAATAAAACCCTAGAATTTACACAGAAATAAAATTGTTTTCTAGTGACCTCCATAAAGCTTGGGCCCAGATACTTTACAACAGACAGGCAGGGAGCTATACAAAGAAACTAATTGACTTTGGAGTACCCCTTCCAACTTTCTTTCCCCAAAGAAGAAGGAAAATACTGTTGGCTGACTGGAACTGGTGAGCCAAGAGAACAGCCATAGATTGGTCATCAGATGGGCAATACCAAAAGGAAAGATGTTTCTAAAGTATGCAAAGAGAGGAAGAGGATTCTCAGCTGAGCTGATTTCAAGCTGAGAAAAAATATCCTTATCCTGTGTCCTCATAAAGGGCATTAGCTTCACAGCAATCTTGATAAAGGGTGTTTCAGGCAATGGGCAGCATCATTCTCTTCTCTGGGGCAAAGGTCTTATTACACGACTTTTACAGACATAGACACTGTAAGGAAAGGAAGTAGTGCGTAAATACAGTTCAAATAAATGCATGTGGGCAGAAGGACTTTAACCCTTGCCCTCATTAACCTACTTACCCAGTACAGTCCACAGCCCCAGGCATGTGGTAGTAAAGGAATGGCTGCTCAGATTCTTCCATTCAGAATGCTATTGCACCTGGTCCCATACACATTCATACTATACAAAGCTACAGAGGGAAATTGCTCATTTTTATAACACACTTCCTCTTTGAGTCTGCTTCTGCATTTTGGCTTTCTACAGTTGATCATGCTTTCCATCAGTTAATCCTGTCACAAAACCAGAAGCTGTTGTCCTTCATGGTATGCTTGTCTAAAATACCACAAATATCTTCTACTAAAGTGGGCCCAAATTCTCAACTGCTCTAAGATAACTTTATATGACAAGCATCACATTACTACATACTTTCACATCTGTCACAAGCAGCTGTCAGTACAGTCTGAACTGGATAATTCATGTACTGTCAGGAAAGTTTGGAATATGGAAAAAAACGGATTTTGCAAACATGAGAGCGGATATGAGTGTGACTGAGAATTCAATAATGAGATTGTATCAGTAGGTGCTTTTCCTTTTTTTTTTTTTTTACAAAGAAACTTAGAGAAACTCATGGTGATAATAAGAACTGTTCTGATTTACACAAGCTACCAAAAGCTGAAAAAGATAGTAAGAATTAAGCAGAAAATGGTCAAATCTACATCAAAAATTTAAGACATTGGAGCAAGCTTCATTCTGAAGTTTTCCTTTCCTTGAAGAGATAGGACACTTATATATTGGCTGTACAGTTGATTGGTGTTGTTTCTGTATTCTTCTTAGCTCAGTATGATAAGATGTCATGCATAAAATGGGTTGAAATTTGCTGGCTAGCATTAAAATCTGAAGCTTGTTTTTCTGTAGAAGTTCAGAATAAAAAAGGAAAACTGATGATTCAAGTTTCAAAAATATTGCTTTCTAGCAGCATAGACCTTGAGTTCTCCTCGTAAATAAATAACAGAACATCTCCAGTTTAAGGATTGACAACCATACCTAGCCATGATTCATCTGCCTGCATACCAGCACACCTAACATTTTGCACAGCATTCTCTTCAGGGAAACAGGAAAATCCTATGGGTGAGTAAAATTAGGCATACTTTTCAGAATATCACCGAAGCATTACAGTTCAATTAAAAACCTTTCAAAAAGTTTAATGGTCTGTTGCTTGACATGGATCATTAGCACAGAGAAACCAAATCCTGTCTAGCTAATAGAAACCATAGGAAGAAGCAGTTTGAGCCCAGTACCTAGTTGTCAGTTCTGTCATCTACGTATTATTTAAACAATACACATGGAATATGGTAATGTGACTGAAATCCTAAAGTTACACAGAATGCATGTCCAGCCAGTATCGTGCATTATACATGTAAAGAGGGTATTAATCACAGATGTGAACAGCTGAAACCATATGAAGAAGCAGACAACAGTCAGGCAAACTAAGATCAAACACAGCATCATTCAGCCCCCAGCCGCACAAATCTCGGAAGAGCAGGACAGCATTTCCTTAACAGTATACCATGGAGTACTGAGCATGAAGAGGGAGGAGACAGAACCCCGCAACCAACACTGGAAAGATTTATTAGCAGCACATACATTTGTATTCCACTCTTCCACTGAGACCCTGGGGAACGCCTGAAGGCATTGCAAAGCCAGGGCTTGCTTTTTACCCTGAGCACTAAAGCCCATGGAACGTTTTAAGAGATCCCAGCTGAATCCAAGCAAACAGAAACATACCTAGTTATTTAAACCAGAGTGAGAATTCATCCTATTTTTATTGCTCTTGATGTGATCCACATCTTGTCCAAGATCAATTTTGTGGGGCAGAACTGGTCTTTGCCATCTTGCTCGGCCAGGCGAGAGGGAAGGATAGACTTGACAAGCCTGGGAAAGCACTTTCTCTGTAAAAAGATGGCACTTTGTCCTTCCGTAGGAGCTTCCTGCCTACAAAGGGTAATGTGACCACAGGGCAATGTGACTGTCTTCATTCTTGGGATGGAGTCTCTTTTGGCCGGAACAATTCAGGACTTCTCCAACCAGGAGGTGTCCAAGAGGGTGGCTTGCAGCCCCATGCAGCCTCAGGAACCCTGCAGCCCAGACTGACTCTGCTTGAGGCACCAGCCTTAGTGACACCGGCTCTTTTTTCCCTTTGTTAAATAATTTGTTCCAGGAAGAACAGAGCATGTGTATGAGTTTTCTTTCATTCAAATACTGTCGTTCTGGAAAGCTCATGGAAGACTGTGTCTCCGTGAGAAATTGTGAAGCCCTGGCCTTGGTGTCCTCCACAAGCCCAAAGACATGGCACAGGCACAAGCCGTGGAGGGAGCCCAGGTTATTAGATGTCATTCAGCATCATATGACTTTTTTTTCTTCATGAGTATGAAGAAAAAGTTGATAAATAGGACTGGAGTAGGGCCTATCTGGGACCAAAGAATGAGAAATCCCAGAACTGCTAGTGGCTCTGCTCACCTGTATTTTGAAATCTAGTCTAATCCAGTGTGTCCAGACACAGAGGGAGTAGCATGGGGCTGATGAGACAGCATAGGGTCTCCCCTCACTAAAATAACTAAATTTTCCAACAGATAATTTATTATTTCCATTATTAGAATCTGAACATTGTATTCTTATTTGGTCCAGGCTGACAGGCACACTTCAGCTTGGCAATCAAAAACTGTTTTATTTCAGCCAAAAAAGAAAGAACCTGTCAAGTGATCTGCTTTTTTTTTTTTTTTTTTTTTTTTTAATGGAAAACATTTATATATGTATAATACTGATTTGAACTCAGGAAAAGTTTGCTAAAATTTTATCTCAGAAATGGTTTTAGTGAAGAAACCTTTGATTTTATCAAACTATGGGAGCCCACTGTAAGACGCACCTCCTGCAAGTTTCTGTGTCCCCATGGACCTGAGAGCTGACAGAGTTGTGAAATTGACAGCAAGCTGCCTGAGAGCACAGCTACAACCAAGCACCACATCCCTGCTTCATACAGCCTGCCCCCACTGATACAGCTGTAACACAGTGTGGTCAAGGAAGTTTCACCGTATTATTCCAGGTATGAGCAGGAACCAACATCATGTAGAAGTAACAGAATCTGAATAAAGATAATAATGTATACAAGCATATAGAGTGCTCATAGATGCCAATACATTTGAGTAAGTTACATACACAGTATGTACTTTAAATAGTTTATGAATTATAATGACAGCAATCTCATATTATATAATGTCTTTCAAAGACGTTTAAGTGACTTTTTATTCATATCTAGCTGCTGTTTTAAAGAAAATAAAGAGTTACTGAGCCAAGCAATACTTGTTGAAGGACTGGGTATCTAGTACTTTTTCACTTTAGAAAGGCTGGAAGATCTCAGCCTGAGATACATATATGTAGATATAAACGTATATATGTGAGATATATCTGACCTGGTTATACATCATAATTTACAGTATTCCTCGAAATGACAATTCAATTTAAACATCTAAAACAAGGAATAATGAGGTTTTCAAACAATTTTATATCCTTTTCTATGATGAAACACACAGCTTCCATTCAAAGGCAAGAGCTCCCTCTAGATAACAGCTTGGGGAATTTTTCTAGCCTGCATTTTAAGTGAACTTTGAAGAAAATATAATAAAGTCAATGGATGTAGGAAACAAGAAACCACAGTTGTCACTCTTCTGAGAAACCTTGGAATCTGCCTTGGGACTTATGTTTTGAAAGAATTAATGTCTTGGGGGAAGAAAAAAAAATATCAGCACCATTAGCATTTTGAAGTGATTTTAACTATATCACATTGAGTTATACGGGTCATCTGACAAAACTAATAGTAACAGCTCAGGAGGTCCTGACTCCTTTTCACCCAGATTTTGGCACAGAATCAGATACGATTGGATCCCTCCCTAAGACTTTCTCTCTGCTTAGCACTGAAATACTCAGCTTGGGGGTGACAGGTGCTCTACTGCGAGAAACTTAGGAACCAACAGGAATTAGATTTACAAAAAGAGTCACAGAGTATGACCCGCAAGAAAAAATGGAAGAAATTGGTGCTATTTTGTTTGAAGGGACAGAAACTGAGAAGAAACAGGAATCAGTTTTTAGAGTACTGTGAGGAACGTAACAACAGTCTGATTTCCATGTCACAGGATGCTGCGGCAAAAGTAACAAGTTTAAATTAAATGAGGCAGCAGTTTTGGAGCAACCTTAATTTGCTTAATTTGACTTTAAAGACTTGCAACCGTGTCAGGAATTTCTTATATAAAACTGCTTCTGCCTCAGTGGAAAGGAATGGTTTGCACAACAGCTTTTGGTGAAACTGAAAAATCAAAGAAAATTATTTCTCCAGTAAAATTAGTTTGTTTCTGATCATTGATCAAATGATCAATTAATCATTTTTTTTCAATTAAGCTGCTCATAAATCACATATCCATTAATCTGGCTCAATAATATGTATTGTAAGCATAGCACAAAATGAAATTAAAAGGTTTTAATATTACTGCCAAAAAACTTTGCCCATTATAGCAATGGTTGTCAACATTTTTCCATGTTTATGGCCTTATTTTGTAACAGAATGTGCTTAGGACTT
>WKFP01014327.1:1698525-1723026 GCA_011057875.1 Pterocles orientalis
ATAAACGAGTGTCCCGGGCCGAGAGCTAATGGCGACCGTGGGGGGAGGGGGGAGGAAAGGCCTTGGGAGAGCGAACGCAGGCTCCCCAAAGCGAGACGAATGCGGAAGTGAAAGCCAGTACTCCTAGAAGAGTCTTCTTCTAATATACTGGGGACGACGTGCATGGGATGGAATAATTGGTCAGTCTGCTTCTCAATCTTCACCTAAAAGCAAATCCCAGGCTAGAAGCCAGACTGCCTCTTCCCCCCCAAAAGGTTGAATGTATGTCCTTGAGAACAAATAGCAACATCCTAGCAATAACTATAAACGTTCTTCTCTTATCAATTCTCTCCTGAGCACGAATCCAAAACATAGCTTCTTGTAGCTATTTATGAAGAGAAGGGAAAAGGAAAAAAAAATTAACTCTGCTCTGCTTAACCCACGACACTTCTTTCAACCCTGAGAGTCCTCATTATGCTGTACCTACATCCGTCATGTTCTATTCATGCAAAATCCCAGAGTGGAGAAAGGATACACCTATACAAGGAAATTAAACAATGCCAGGGCATATTCCTAGGCACTGGTAATGTGATTGTGCACATAAACTACAGGAGCAGTCACTGGCTTTTAGCCTGTGGCAGCTAACACTCTACCAGATGACTCCTGGGCATGGCTTATGCTGGACACATGCAGCCACCACATTTTGAAGGCTCAAAGAGGTTAGCTTTTTCCATTTCAGAAAAAACATAATGGAATAAAGTATATGAAGCTGAGGTCTGAGTAGCCATCTAAGAACTTCTTTATTACCTTCCGCAATTTTGTGTTTAGTTCAAATGTCCCTACAATTGTAAATCCAGTATTATTACCCTCATATAACAGATGGGAAATTGATAATCTAAAAGCCAGATTATCAAAAAGCATTTCAGCACTGAAATAGACATATAAATCTAACAGGCTTGCCAAGACTACACTGGAAGGAAACTGATGGAGCAGGTTATTGAACATAGATCTCCGGAGTCCGTTAGTGGCACTATTGTCCTTCCTTTGCTTCAGTAGAACAGCCTATATGCTGTGTAGAAGTTTATAAAATGCAGACTCTGAAACGGCTATAAACAGAAGAAATCAGATAATTCTAGTAAAAAATATTAAGGTGTGCTTTTGAAAAATACTTCTTTTCTCTTTGATTATACTAATCTGTAATGGGAATGAGAACACAGGCTCTTTAGACCTCTCTTAGCAATGGCAGTAAGGAATTTTAGTGCAGCTAAGGTAAATAACAATAATAATTAAATACTTTGTTCATCTTTGATATATAATTAATTACTGTGCACAGGTCAGCAGGAGATGATGTTTGAAATGCTGACCCGTCATGTCCTACTTTCATACAATGGAAAAGGAAAATGCAGGTTTAGCAAACTATATCTCTCTAACTATCTCAGATCTACAAAATACAGAGATTAATGAAAGATGACTATAAAACCATGCAACAGACTATTCAGCATTCTCAAACTTTCAGACAATGACAATTTATAGTGAGTTAGAGAGACCACATAGAACATGAGAGTTTTTTCCTTAACTGAACACTAATCTCCCAGCTTTGGAGATCTGGAACTCTCTAAGGAAATCTGTATTGGCATCAAGAGGAGGAATTAATCGAGTAAGATAAATTTGTTTTCAACTGCACTTACATAGGGACTTGTAAAAACACACACCCCTATGCAATACCTACTCCCAGGAGTGGACTTGCAGAAAATCAAGTTGATCTTTACTCAGTTTCAGGATCACATAAGATACTGTATTTTAAGTTTGGTCACTTCTTTAGCAAGTTAGGAAAGTTAGGAAAGCTGTCTTTTGTACAAGAATGTATAGACCCAGTATATCTCAAGATGCAGCGTTTACAATCCTAATTCCGCATATATCAGTGGAAATCCCTGGGCAAATCCCAGTATATGCTACAGTTTCATGGTAAAGTGCTGTTGAAACTTCTGAGGCACAGCTATAGGACCATGCCTACCCAAGATTGCTACATCCCAACGAAATGCTTTAACTTTATGTCCATCTGTCTTTTGTGATAGCTTTAGCTTTGAGTCCTAATAATTTCACATCATAATTCAGTATCTCAGCAGATGTGACAGAGTACACCTGTTGAAAATTTTGCATAACAACAGATATGTAGCAGGCATTCTGAGCTTTAATTAGCTAATAGACAGATCTGACAAATTTACCAGGCATGTGGGGTTTACTTCTGAACAGCAAAAAAAACTTAAACAAATTGTAAGCTTTTCTAAAAGGCAGAAAAAATGTAAATTCAAAGTGAAGGACCAATGTGGCCACTTAACATTTCATTTGATCAGAAGGAACTGGTGCCTATACAGTTCAACAGATACAGATATGCATGCAAATCACTTCCTTTATGGCAAGACTAACGTTAACCACAAGGAGACAGAATGCATAAATGCAAACACACAAGTCATTTGTTTCCAAAAACTATGGAAAAAGTCCTGCAGTAGCACAGTATGTAGTCTTACGAATGAGACAAAGTGGTTTCTATAGAGAGATAGGTTAGAGAAGAAGGGAGATGAAGATATTTTTCCTAATTTCCCCCCTCAATTTCTCTCCCAGGTTTTGTTAGTGCTACCCTTTCCAATCTCAGAAAATATGTGTTCTGAGAGTCCCTGTCTCCCTCCTCCCCAGCACAGAATTAAAATATCTATTTAAATTGAGCATAAAATTCCAGTGGGTTTCAGAGGATGCTGACCCTATTTAAGTTAACAGCTGCTGAATAACATTATGGATATCACATCTTGATAATGGTAACTACTTTATAAGGTAAGAATCTCACTGTTGCAGTTGTTAAATTTTATAGTTTATTACTCAATTAATCCACTAGTATTTTTATCAGATGATCCATCATATAAGAGTACATTGTATTTCAGTATCTGCCTTTATTATCCAAGTTTCTGCACTGTTCAAAATTTACTCATATCAGTACAAGACAGTTGTGGAATTTTACTTCGTATCATTCAAAGTCGAGTTCCCCTAACACCCCTAGAGCTCTTGCCCCTCGTTGCAAAATTGTAACAGACTCTGAGTCTCTTGGTGGATTATTGATTTTGCTATTTCTGGGGATAGTTTTGTTGGGATTAAAAGACTCTTCTAAATGAATATTCAAAATAACATTGGCTATTTTTATGATACTCCAACAAATTCTGGAGTGTGTTTAACCAGTTAATTTTAATAGCTCATTCTTCATTGCATTTTTCATTATTCCTTCTGTCTTCCTAGTATAATATTATTTATGCTAAGTAATATTTACTTAAACTATTGCCCTGAGATAGCTTGTAAACATCAACAGAATATTTGTTATTCATCTCACTTGAATTTAAAAAGTAAGGGCTTGTATAAAATGGTCACATATAATATTAGATGAATCCAGGAACCTCTTCCAAGGACTCTATGGACAAACAGATTTATAAGGTGAAAACCGGAAAGTACAATGCACCTCTTACAGCCAAAAATGTTATCTCAAACCAGATGGATGTAGGAACCACATTCATAAGCCAATAATCTTTTTATTGCCACAGTTAAGACTTGTGTCTCCCCAATTTACAGTCAAGAGCTAGTTTTCTGGGCTACAGAATTGCAATGCTCTATTGTGGTCCTCTCCCACTTATGTCTGATTTTAAATGCCCTTATGGTTCCATCATTGCTATTATATTCAACTGTTTGGACTGGTTTGGTTTCTGCTGTAGCTGTGACTTACAACTCCTGGCTGCAAGCCATGAAGTGATGGAAAATGCAGAGGTGGCACCTTTTGATGTTGTTTGTATTGTTGAATAGACTTCCTGTGGGCCAGACATAGACTTGGGAGCTGATAGCAGCAATTGTTTTTTTAAAGAAAATGCTGTATTAATATTACTGTATTAAAGATTATCCGTATTGTCATCCATACAAAGTTTGACCTTTGTATATCTAAATTATGGATATAATACACTTGTCAGTTTGCACCTTTGGTATACACAAATTCTGACTAAATACTAACTCTACTTTATTCCTTTTTTTAAAAAAAACTTCCATCCAGGTTCAGAGTTGCAACCGTAGATATTTATTATTTCTAGTCTGCTACTTTTATGGCTAAACTGATCTTCCCTCTTATCCCCCTCAATGGACAAATCAATATAACCATAAAACCAAAAGACTATATTCAAAGATTGAATAGCAATTGAATTGGACATTTGAATACTAAAAGAGTCTATTAACTGATTTGCAGTGTCTTCAAATGTACAGATCGCACAATCAAAACCTTATGGTTTCACTCACAGTTTTGCATTCATATTAATAGGTATCCATATGACACATCCTTGGATGCACAGCAAGTTTTATTGAAGTCTAAATGACACAGACTTTTTGAAACATCAGGGCATTAATTCAGGAACATCTGATTAAAAATCTTGACCTAGATTTCATGTAGACAATTCAGCTTTGTTTTATGCCTAAGATCCATTTTCTTTCGAATTGGTATTGAATTGGTACTAGTAAACATTAGGTTTTTTTGGAAAGCTTTTCAGTATTTCATCCTCGCTTTCACAGAATTCTAGAAGGGTTGAGGTTGAAAGGTACCTCTGGAGGTGATCTTGTCCAACCACCCTGCTCAGGCAGGGTCAGCAGGAGCAGGTTGCCCAGGGTTGTGTCTGTTTTGGTTTTGAATATCCCCATGAATGCAGACTCCACTATCTCTCTGGGAAACCTCTTCCAGTGTTTGCCCACTCTTATAATAAAAAGGTGCTTGTTTGTGTTCAGATAATTTCATGTGCTTTAATTTGTGTCCACTGCCTCTTGTCCTGTCTGTGGCACTACCAAGAAGTCTGATTCTCTCATCTTCATTCCCCAACACTAAGCGTTTATACACATGCATAATATCCCCTCGAGTGTTCTCTGCTCCAGGCTGAACACTCACAGCTCTTGCAGCTTCTCATCTTGAGAAAGATGCTGCACTCCCTTAATTGCCTTTGTGGCTCTTTACTAAGCTCCCTTCATTAAGTCCATGTCTTTATTGTTCTGGGTAGCCCAGAACAGAGCACTCCAGATGAGTCATACTGTACACGTCATTTTATGGTAGTTTACCAAAAGCTCTGCACTAGTATCAACATCCTTTTCACCATGAAAACAATTCTGCTGGCAGCAGGTCCTGTTTCTGATAAGGTTATTTCTATTCTTTGTAGACCTGTGGAACCAATGATCTCAACTGGATCACTGATGCTCAAAGGGAGAATCACACAAAGACCCTTAATTTCATACATATACCTTCTTATACCTTTCTTCATCACGATCCTGATGTTCAATTCTGAACTTGCAAATGCAGGCAAAATATGCTTTTATCTGTAGAAGAATAGGGTGTAGTCTGCAGAAGCTGAATAATTTGCTGATGATCAGTCTTGGCTACAGTAATGAATATTTAAAATTTTGCTTTAATAACTGTGTTTAAATAATGTCCTTCTTGCTTTTGATGATTTATATCTAAAAGGATCTTAACCACTTTCACTTATCTTATTAATGAGGGACAACAATTGTTTTAAATATTTTTCTACTCCTTCCAGAAGTTTTACTCTGTTCTAAGATTATAGACACCCTGTTCATAAAACTCCAACAAAATTCCTCTTTTCTCAGTAGGGGATTTTCACATGACTAAAATAAATACTGATGAATCTGAGTTCTTCTCATCAGTCTGTACAGTTTCTCGTATACTCAGTCCATATAGGAGTATTTTAATGACACAGATGCTGAAGTTTAAGTCATGCCTTTCCAGAATTCATCACTGCACTCAGGTGCTTTTAGTTCTCTTTATATATAGTTGTTAACTTTGCTCGTTTTCTACGGAGAAAAACATTCTCTATTACCATAAAGGCTAGATAATTGGAGGTTTTTCACTAAGGACCTCAAAGACGAAGTCTGGAGAGTATTAGGGCTGGTTTTGACAGTGCATGTCTCTCCTATGCCACTTTAAAATCCTCGCCTATGTATAGTTCCCTTACAGAGTCTGTATTCTAAATCCAGAACTAATACTCCAGTTTCCTAGCTAACCTAATATCTCAGTTTCTTCTCTCTTGGTAACAAGTTCAGCAGCAACAATAATCTTTCCAAAATATAAATACAAGAGCAAAACAAGAAAGATCTCTGGCTGTCAGATATTTCCACAATTTTATCCTTTTAGCTACTGGCAAATAAAGGACATTCTGTAAGGATGTGTTTCAGTACTTGAGCCCCTTCAGGAGTTATGTTTTGAAAAGGTTCCAGAAAACCAGTCAGAGCAACATTAGCACACAGGTAGTCCTCGCATGCTCTCATATCTGTTGCAAACATGATTGCACAGAGTAGAGACATATTTGTATATTATCTTTTTAAAATTAAACATTTATAAAGTTCAGAAAAGCTCTTTGAATTTCTCACGGGAAATAGTTCCTCTTTTGGAATCTGAATGGCTGTAGAGCTCATTACCGCTCAGTATTAATGAAGGAAGCTCTGCTTCAGTTTTTATGTAGGGTTTGCTTTGGTTTGTTTTTCCACTAAAAAGATGTGCACCTCCTAATTTTAAGCACTCCAGTCCTTATTGAAGCAGGTCCTTAAACATCTACTTTGTTTTAAGCAGATACTTACAGGCTTTCTCAAATAGGGCACTTTCCTAAATGATTAAACATATGCCAAAATAAAGTTAGTCATTTGTAAGCTAGAATAATGTATTTGGTTTGACTTTTCAGTAGAGTGCATGGAATGAATAGAACAATTTTCTTTTTTTGGCACACAAAGACTAACTCAAGTTCCACAGCTAAACACCTGAGGACAGAGCTGCTTTGGTTTTTTTCCATCAGATGCTTTTCCCAAGGGATTTTTCTGGACATTCCTCATCTCCTACTTTGTTTCCCCAGCATAGGTAGTCAAAACTTCCTATATACTGATTGACTTGTTCCCCCAAATATGCATTCTCTCATGTCACTGTGAATCCAAAGCCATGTTAGGCATGGTTTTCAGCTGCATATCCAAAACTGTAAGTACGAAGAGAGGAGGGGATGATGAAAGAGCCAGATTTTGATAAAGGGGAGTGATGATTGTTATTCTCAGTCTTCACAGGCTAGTTTTTCCAGATTCCACCAGGGAGCACTGAGCGCCTGCCAGGGCTGGTCAGATCTTATTAGGCTGACACTGGATATCTGTGTAGTTCTTTGCTAGCTAGACTTCTTACTATTTAAAGCTCTTTAAGGATTTCAGAGGAGGAATGGAATAGTATGAAGAAGTCAGCCTCCATATATCTTTCACCTCTTTCTTTGCAGTCATGGAAATTTTGTTTCTAGTGGCTGCTGTGAAGGCAACATTTCATTTGTGATCTTTCTTTAAACTACAAATTGGTTCAGTAAAATGCTTCACCTATTCTTGACTAGTAGCAGCACACAAATAATAGAAATCTATATGTGTCCATGAAACTCTACACAGTGATTCTACAGGTAAGTGTTGAATCAGCAAGACCAATGCCTTGATCCCAACAAAGTTAAACAAAAAAAAAAACAACAAAGAGAAATAAAAGTCCCATATTAACCTCAGTGGCTATGACTGGGAGTTATTTGTTTTGTTGTGTGATTGAAACAAAAATTAAAAAGATGATGCACAAATATACCACTACATATACAGTTAGCTTTTGTCACTGCCCTGATTAAAGGTGGCCTAGCTCAAAGAACCAACGCTGTTCATCTACAGAAGTTACTCTGAGCTAGATTTCAGTAACCATCTAATTGGAGTGGTTATAATTCTAAATTTCAAAACAACAGCATATATCAATCTTCAGGTGCTGCATGTCTTAATGATTAAGAAGTTTAACAACCTGTTATGATTTTCCACTCTAATTTTTATCCCCATAGCTAGCCACGATTTTTACCTTTTAATATCCGTACAGTACATCATCTAAAAAATAAATTGAAAACAAAGAACACAAATAAAAGAAAGCAGAAAAAATCCCTTCAGATGGCAATCTCTTGCAAAAGCTTTCGTTAATATTAACCACATTATTTTTCTTCAGACTATCTCAATTCCCAAACTAGTTTATTTATTTTTCCAATAGTTTCATGAATTTTATAATTTAAAATAATTTTCTTTTAAGAAGACTTAGTCCAGAGTGTGCCTTAATTGACACTAATAAAGAAAAGCTTAACAAAAAATAAAGTTTATTTGTAATATGGCCTTTCAAAGAATTTACCATAGCACAATTTCAATATTTCACAAAAAAGAAACACAGGCTGAAATGAGATTTTGCGTAAGGTTTCCATTTTCTTTCTCAGTCACTGTCTATTGAGCTAAGTCACATTCTTATGTGAGGTTTATATTCATAGGCTCCTGCAAAGAAGACTTGATTGACTTCAAGGCAGCCATAAAAGCAGATACTATCCAAATAGCTTTATTTGTTGGACATAAAGAGAAGGGAACTGAATGCATCATTCAAAAAACATGTTTAAATTCTCTCACGAGACCTTTTAAATTACAGTTAATAAGTGCTCCAAATTCTGTCCTGCTTCAATAAAAATCGCTCTATACACAAAATGTCTACATGGAAAGTACATGTCTTCATTATTTTGATTCCCATCTGATCCACCCATAACTTGTTTTAGAAAAGTATGTGAGAAAAAAAAAATGATACATTTTTGTATGGATGTGTACAACTTTATCATCCTCTGAGTAGGGTAACAGATTCCAAATTGTGCCTGTCTTACACTAAGAAGCCTAAGTCCTCCATTCAGATAAGGGAGTCCAAAAAAAAACAGAAAGAAACAGAGGGATGGCAGGATAAAGTGGCTGCTATACTCCCCCCATACTATGAATAGCTCGAAATGCAATTAAATTTGCATGGTAATACACAATGATTCCAACCAAATTCAAACAATTCAAAAATAGCCACTTAGCCACATGGAAATATGTAAACCACATTGACCTGATTTTTATGTTTTGTGACGAGTTTCAATATTTCCTGGTAGTTTCGAAACTCATGCATGGCATTGGGGTCTTCCCTTCATTTTAGAAAAAGATCCTAGTGGCTTGATGTATGAGGTAGAGAAGAGGCAGGCAAAAATGCACACTAAAAAAGTGAAGAAGAAAGGGAAGGGAAAAGCTGCTAGCTTTTTCCGTTTACAGGTTCTTATCATGGCACAATAAAATCTCAAGGATTATACTTTTTAAGCACTACAAAAATTTGGAAACACCATTAGAATACAACCTCAATTAAAAGAAATGTGATACTCAGAACAAGAAGTCAAATAAAACCTGAAAACTGCTACATAATGAAAACTGTTAAATTCTGACCTAAGCCTGTTGTATGCAAAAATGAAAGTATTTGTAATAAAATCCATGTCTGGACAGATGAGTTCTACTCCATTTAATAATTTTTGTTTTAATGTTTTTAGCAATATCCTGAGATGTAGCAAGAATGCATTATACTATGATCACGAAGAGTTACCAAAATACATTAGAAAGTTAGGAACATCCATTAGGAAAATTCCCTTGAATACAACCTTGAATAGGAAACAAACTTACTTTGCAGTTATACAGAAGACAGATCATATTAATGCAATTTCCAAATTCAGCTCTTTGCAACCATGTGTGGTCATTACCTCACGATTGCAGCCTGGGAGGAAGGACTGTACATTCAGACTCCTGGTACTTCTTAATAAAAAGAAATAGTGCCAACACACTAAGCTCCTCATGCAGCCAAGACAGTAACTGTTTCCATAAGAAAGCCATAAAACGCAGTTACTCTCTAACAGTAAAAATCATAGAATCGTAGAAACATAGAATAGTTTGGGTTGGAAGGGACATTAAAGATCACCTAGTTCCAACCCGCATGCCAGGGGCAGGGACACCTTCCACCAGACCAGGTGGATCAAAGCCTCATCCAACCTTGCCTTTAACACCTTCAGGGATGGGGTATACACAGCTTCTCTGGGCAACCTGTTCTGTGTCTCACAGTAAAAAATTTCTTCCTAATATCTAATCTAAATCTGCCCTCTTTCAGCTTAAAACTGTTACCCCTCATCCTATCCGTACACTACCTGATAAAAAGTTCCTCCCCATCTCTCCTGTAGGCCCCCTTCAGGTACTGGAAGGCTGCTCCAAGGTCTCCCTGGAACCTTCTCTTCTCCAGGCTCAACAACCCAAACTCTTTCAGCCTGTCTGCTTATGGGAGGTGCTCCAGCCCTCTGACCATCTTTGTGGCCCTCCTCTGGACCCACTCCAACTCTTTCCTGTGCTGAGGACTCCAGAGCTGGATGCAACAATCCAGGTGGGGTCTCACGTGAGCCAAGTCAAGCGGGAGAATCACCCCTCTTGACCTGCTGGTCATGCTCCTCTTGACACAGCCCAGTATCTGGTTTGCTTTCTGGGCTGAAAGCACACATTGCTGGCTCATGTTCAGCTTCTCATCTACCAGCACCTCCAAGTCTTTCTCCTCAGGGCTGCTCTCAAGCCATTCTCTGCCCAGCCTGTATTGGTACTGGGATTGCCCCGACCCGCATCCAGGACCTTGCACTTGGCCTTGTTGAACTTCATGAGGTTTGCATTGGCCCACTTCTCAAGCCTGTCAAGGTCCCTCTGGATGGCATACCTTCCCTCCAGCGTGTCCACCACACCATAAAGCTTGGTGTCATCATCAAATTTGCTGAGGGTGCACTCAGTCTCACTGTCCATGTCTCCAACAAAGATGTTAAACAACACTGGTCCTGGTACCAAACCCTGCGGAACACCACTTGTCACTGGTCTCCACTTGGACATTGAGCCATTGACCACAACTTTTTGAGTGCGACCATCCAGCCAATTCCTTATCCAGCGAGTGGTCCTTCTCTCAAATCCATGTCCCTCCAGTTTAGAGACAAGGATGTCACTTGGGACAGTGTCAAAGTCTTTGCACAAGTCCAGGTAGATGATGCCACTTGCCCCTCCTTTATCCACCAGCACTGTGGCCCTGTCATAGAAGGCCACCAAATTTGTCAGGCACGATTTTCCCTTGGTAAAGCCATATTGTCACCAATCACCTGCTTGTTTTCCATGTGCCTTTGCATAGATTCCAGGAGGATTTGCTCCTTAATCTTGCCAGGCAGAGGTGAGACTGACCGGCCTGTAGTTTCCTGGGTCTTCCTTTTTTCCCTTTTTAAAAATGGGGTTTTAGTTCCCCTTTTCCAGTCAGCAGGAACTTCACTGGACTGCCACAACTTCTCAAATATGATGGATAGTGGCTTAGCAATTTTATCCACCAGTTCTCTCAGGACTCATGGATGCAACTCATCAGGTCCCATGAACTTGTGCATCTTCAGGTGCCTTAGAGAGTCTCAAACCTGATCATCTGCTACAGTGGGTGGTTCTTCATTCTCCCGGTCCTTGCCTTTGCCTTCTGTAACTTGGGCAGTGTGGCTTAAGTACTTGCCAATTAAGACTGAGGAAAAAAATTAGTCGAGTACCTCACATTTTCCCTAGACTTCTTTTTATCACTGACCTACCTATAGAAACTTTTCTTGTTTTCCTTTACGTTCCTGGCCAGATTTGATTCTATCAGGGCTTTAGGTTTCCTAACCTGATCCCTGGCTGCTCGGACAATTTCTCTATATTACCCCCAAGCCACCTGTCCTTGCTTCTACCCTCTATAGGCTTCCTTTTTTGAGTTTAAGTTTGTCCAGGAGTTCCTTGTTCATCCATGCAGGCCTCTTGTTTTTTTTGCCTCACTTTTTGTTGGGATGCATCGCTCCTGAGCTTAGAGGAGGTGATCCTTGAATATTAACCAGATTTCTACAACCCCTCTTCCCTCCAGGGCTTTAGCCCATGGCACTCTATGAAGCAGGTCCCTGAAGAGGCCAAAGTCTGCTCTCCTGAAGTCCAGGGCAGTGAGTTTGCTCTGCACCCTCCTTGCTGCCCTAAGGATCTTGACCTCCATCATCTCATGGTCACTGCAGCCCAGGCTGCCCTTGGGCTTCACATTCCCCACCAGCCCTTCCCTGTTGGTGAGAACAAGGTCCAGCATAGCACCTCTCCTTGTTGACTTGTCTATCATTTGGAGAAGGAATTTATCATCGACACATTCCAGGAACCTCCTGGCTTTCTTATGCCTTGCTGTGTTGTTCCTCCAACTGATACCAGGGTGTCTGAAGTCCCCCACAAGGACCAGGGCTTGTGAATATGAGACTGCTCCTATCTGTCTTTAGAGGCCCTTATCCACTTGGTCTTCCTTGGACTAGACGTGTGTACTGGAGCTAGGCAATGGACTTACTGATCAGGAGTGGCTCACCTCACATGGGAATAGCACCACCTGGTAAGCTTTCCCCACCCGGGAACACCTCAAGGTAGCACAGTCTCTGCCCCTGTGTTGCTCATGGAGTCGAGGGGCACCAGTCCTTCCCAGTTTCCCCAGGCCCATGTTCAGCCTCCAGCTACACCTCCACTGATACTCTGCATCTCCTGGCTTGGATAGTGTTTGTTCAGGGTGAGTTGCCCTTGTCTCTTCCTGCTTTTTATTCCCTGTGATGTTGCTGATGTCAGCTGTTTGTCCCAGGTGGGTCTCATGAACCCTGTCACACTGGTATTGCTAAACTAGACCTTGAAGTTGTGTACAGTATGCTACTGAAAAGATAGAGGATGGTTTCACATTTTTATCTGCTTCCATGATTGAATCTGATCAAAGGCTCAGAAAGTCCTTGCTTTTTCAGTTAAGTTCTGCTAAACCTGGCATATAAGAAATCACCTCCAAAGGACAGACTGCTTGAGGATCATTAAATTGTGTGCAATCCCTGTATCATGACTGCCCTGACACACACATGTCAGAGAAATACTTGATGTTACAATAAAAGTTGCCTGTATAGTGGCTGAAGTAATCCATAATTGAAGAAGACGTAAGAGCAAAGCAGGGGAAGGGAAATAGTTGTTAGGGTACGATATCTGAAAGGTCAAGATCCCAACAGGACAGAACTGGGAATCCTAAAGCACTTAGCTTTCTGCAACACCATGCTGCTGAACTTTGCTGTTGTGTTTGCTGGGGAAAGAAGATAGAGCACCAAATGTCTGGGGAGAGAGACACAGTGCAGTATGGAAAAGTAGATGAGTGCTGCAGATCACAACACACACAGCAAATAAAGCAAAGAAGCCACTTAAAACACATCTTAATTGGGAAACTAGGAGCCTGCGCAATAACTCTGGAGAAATTCTGATTACTTTGTTGCTTGAAATTCTTAGGTGCTTTTTCAAGATAATTTATGCTACAGAGGAACTGACAATTGCTTCCTTTTCTAAAACAGGTATGGACACAGTTTTTCCAGGTTCATAACAGTTAATACAGCTGTTCATGCAGCTTCTCTTCATATCTGTTTATATTGGAAACTTCTTCAGCCTTCTCACAGTTTAGCTATCACACTATTAACCTTGCTAATGCTGATACTGCAATTATAAAGGCACCCGGTTATACGAAACAATTCAGATTTTCTAAATCTCACTCTGGAAGCTCTCAGGCAGGAACTGTATCTTATCTCTTCATATGCTTGTTAATTGTTTTGTTGTTTCTCAAAGACCCTTAGATTTAAGCATAGCCTTCAATAACTAGCGGCATGCTGAAGAGCCTTCTTGGTTACCACATCCATACAGGATCCATCTCTCTACAACTGTGATGCCAGCTCACTACATAGGTAACGTGCCGCAGAGGATAAAGCACCTCTAAAGGTGCCCAAAGATCCTATAAATCCACATATTACTCCCACCTGCAAATCATGAATGCCTAATCATAACAAGGTAGCTGGAGATCTAGTCATCTTGAATCGCACTTAACTCAGCCCATGTCAAGATAAAATGCAAATAAAATCCCTTTCCATACAGACAATATCTACACACATTAATAATAATTTATAATAATCTAGTGAAAAGAATAAGATAAAAACAGGCTTAATCAGCTTACACTGAATTGTATTGGAAATGTCTCTTGTCGACCTTGTTTGATGTCTTCACAAGGCAGATATCAAACATTCAGTTTTCATGTGTACCTTCCTCCTCAGATTGCACTCATTAAATAAACTTTCAAAGAACCTCTCATCTGGGTGGAGCGTATTCACGCCTTTAATTATTTTTTCTCTAGAGGATTCAGAGTTGAAATTTTCCCTGGAAATCATTCTGTTTCCTTTTATGCAAACTGAGCTGTTTTCCTAATTGCAGTAAGCCTTTCTTCATTTCCTTATTTATGCAAAATATCACTCTGTCAGACCAGCTACCAACTCCTATATTCAACAGGCTAGTTAACAACGTAGTTAGGGGTAAAACCATTTGTTCTCCACTCCACTTAAGTAACCCAAAAATGGGGGTTACCACATTTCATTGTAAAGTGTTTTTTGCAATGGTCATTATATTCTATATTGAACTGTATACTAATAAATACAGTTTTTACAATATTTAAGTAGGATTCCTCTGAGGGCCTGTGAATATCAAGATAGAGAGGCATTTCTGTGTCTAAGGAAATGAAACAAAGTTTATTTTAATCAATAATTTTAAGGCAGCTGTATTTATTGTATTTTTTGATTTTGCATCTGCAAAAATGTGTGCGATGGGAGAAATCCTTCAAATTCAAGATGAGGAAAAGACATACTCAAGAAATATTTGCCTGCACAAAAAAATAATGTTTACTGTCAGAATGCTTTTCAATACTCCATATCTGTTAAAGGATAACTGTGTCAAAGCTGCTTCTAGATTCCACACTCAATGTGTTACATATTCAACGAACATCTTCATGCCTCTTCCCACATTACTCCTTGTGATCAGGAAGCACTTTCTCCAAACTTCCACAAAGTTGCCCAAGTATTCCTCAGAAATTCATAGAGAATCCACCACTTGAAAAACTTTTACCCTATCTTGGTTGCCAATGCACCAAGAGCATTACTGGGTATTGTTCTCCTTCTACGTCCTGGTCTCACTATAGTTGTCTATCACCATTTGTATAATTGATTCAAAAACTTTTGAGTACATGGTGTTTTTTTGTTTGGGGTTTTTTTTTTTCTGTATTTGTACAGCATTAGAAGATAATAATTAGGTGTTAGGGCTTCTAGGCGCTTGAGCAATAATAGCTACTTCTCCATTACTTTGTTTAAAATCTAATGAAAGGTTAGAGGACATCAGTATTAACACTGCCAGACAGATACTGGCAAGCTTTTTGGTGTATGTAGTTTCAACCATGTTAAGTTTCAATCAGGTACCTATGGTTCTTTGAATATTAACCAATCTTTTGGGTCATGGCAAGGGCAAAGAGTTGCCAAGTGCTGTGGACCTCCATGTTTGAGCTAAAATGGGTTTGGTCACTGCTTTTCAGATGCCATAAAAAATGAAGCAAGAGCAGGAAGCAAGATGTGCTCTGGATGTGTCTTCAGGAATGCTAGTAACTACACCACACCAACTACAGACTGTACTGCTCTCTATAAACTACCGTAAGCTAGATATAAAAAAATTTGAGGGAGATCTTAGATTGCTTTTCAGTATTGCATGAAATTTACTGCAGAAATGCTAGAGAGCACACCACAATTTCTTGAAGTGTCCCAAACTTAAAAAATATTTGATGCATCACAAGGAAACAGGTATGAGTATTTCAAGGACATATTCCACAAACTTATATTATAATTGTGTTAATATAGTGCTCAGGTTTGTGGATATGAAATAAACACAAATACATGTTTAGAATTATTATGACTGCAGCCAATAAATAGATTTCATCACTATGGTTACAAAAATAAATAGCAGCTATACAAACACAGTTAACTGGGGACAATGAAGATGGAAACACTTATTTCCCATATTAAACAATGTACTGATGAAAGATTGGCCACTGAGCAGACGTGAAAAAAGCACAGATATAAATTATTTATAGGAGCTGAATTGAAATGTTAATTCTGCTTCACAAGGTGTTTTAGTAGTCTACATTTGGTTGCAAACTAAACAAAATTTCAAAAATATTTGTTAAGAGGAAAGGAGTACCAGCACTGCCAATTCACCTTTATTCCATTTTGGGTCTTGGGTAAGGGTCAAGAAATATTGGTGCTTTTTTTTGTACTGCCATCCTCGAGAAGGCCAACAGAACCTGAGAGAGAAAGGGGTAGAAAGTTCAGAGGAAAGATGGTAATTGATTTTACTTTCAAAAACTGTTGTAGTTCCCTCTTTGTGACAAAGATCTGCATAATCTCTCTCTCTCTTTTAATATCTATTCAGGAAAATAACTAGTGCTATTAGCGGCACAATTCTCAGTGCAAAAAAACCAAAACAAATTAAACAGAAAAAATAAAACCAAATTAAGAGATACAAAACACCTGAAAATTTTTGTGATGGAAAATTTTCAGTTAGTCCAGTGCTGCAGACAATTTTAATGGAAATTCACTCGTGCTCTGTGGGACAAAAAACATGTGTGTGCCCCAGTCCTGATCGTTAAGCACCCTTACATATTTTGTGGGTGGAGGTTAGGGGAATTTATCTGTGTGCAACAAGTAGGGTACAGAATGCTGCAGCGCTGAGGACAGGTGTTGAGTGCTTTGAGTCTCCCTCTGCTCGCCTGCTCCTCCTTCCTTCCATCAAACTTCCAGTTTGATGAAGTAACTGGAAATATGCAAAGCAAACTGCTTCAGGCATCAGCTTCACAGCTGTTTGGAGATCATTGAGACACAACTGCTGCCACAAGTCTACAGCAGGATGCCCAGTCTCTGATCTCACAGTACAGGCCAAATGCTGTGTTTGCATATTGGATCTCATTTTCCTGAACAGTCTCAAGACTGTATTTTTCTGGAGTTCATGATTTCTGGAACAGCAAAAGCATTATTCATATTGCCAATAGTCAGCATTGGACTAAATTAAAAGATAATTGAAAATACTGTGCTGAAAGAGAAATCAACAACTGTATTCTGGGAAACGGCTAATGAACACGCACGTCAGAAAGAAAGAAAGAAAATCAATAAAAATGAGAACTGGGAATTTTCTCAGCCTGTTATCTTGGGAAAAAGGAAAAATGTGGAAGTAGTCAAGACATCATAAAGTTAAGACTATCTGGAACCATCATAGTCTACATTTGCCTATGATTTCTTGTCAACAGCTTTTTTCTTTCCAGAGTGAATGAGAACTCCTCCCTGTTCTCAGTCTGTGGGTTTGGACTAACCCCCTCCAAAGGAAATGCTCAGTTTGCATTGCTGCTCTGACATCCTTATGCAAGGAGGGAACCTGTTTCTCAATTCTTCTGCATTAATGAGCTGAGGCTTTCCAGCCAGAAGCCACCCTGATATAGAGTATAAATTAGTCTGAAAACAGCACTGGTTTATACTGCTACATTGTTTATCTGTTGCATCCCCAGGAAGATGGAAACAGCTGGAAAACAGCTCACTAAAACTTTGTCTTGTTCCTATCACTGCAGAACTTTCCCTTCCCCATCATTTTTCTGGGGACTGAGAGTGGAGTTAGCCTGAGCTGCTGTCCTGAGTTTGGTGATGAAATTTTTTTCTTCCAGGAATTATTTCAAAACAGTAAATGATCCATTTCAGAAAGAAGATAAAGAAACTCCAGAAAATCTAAAGCTATTTGTAACTAAAAAAAATACCATCTCCCAGCTATCAGGCATCTGCTTGGAAGTTTCCTGAAGTTCCTGGCAAAAAGAGAGTTGTGCAATTTTCTTAAATTACTAACTTCTTCTTGAAGACGGGGAAAAGTCACACCAAAAATAAGTAAATATAGAGGAGTACAGGGACTATTTTTTTTTTCAAATACATTGTGTGAGGAGGTAAAAAGAGCATTTTGCAAAGTTAATTCCAAGTAACTTAACTCTCCTGAACAACTTGCTTAGTATTTCAAAGAGTCAAAATGCCACACATCCGGCTCTTTGATCATTAACACTGTTCATTATTTCATTAAAGCAGAGGCTGTTATTTCTCAAGAAGCTAATGATGTTTCCCATAAGAAGTGTCCAGTAGTTTTATCCACAACATCTTGAAAAGGACTTTTAGCACATATAAAGGCTTGGAGTTATTTTTTAAGCCACAGACACAGAAGTGGATTGGGGATTTCAGTAGCACTTTGGCTGCTGCTGCACAGATCCCCCAATGAATCATTCATGTTACCCATTTCTGCAAATAACAGTATTTATTAACTGGAAAGTGATCTTCTGATGAATGATTGGTTATGTACCATTTTAAAATCTACGTACAAGGAATTCAGTCAAAACCTGTACATATTTCTTTTCAATTAGAAATATATTGATTCAGACACACCACAGTTGTTCCCAGATGGTCATTCAGAGTAACACTCTATTGCAACCACTGAGCTGCATTAGAGTAACATTTATAAAGTGAAGCAATGGTTTCCACTCATTCTTTGAATGTTATTAAAAATACTAGCATAGTAATACTATTACATGCATTTTAACAGGGATAAGTCATTCCAACAGATACAATTATTATATAGTGTCTCACGATCATACATGGGATTGTTCATTCACACTGAAATACCCTTCATTACATCAGTTGCTTTCTGGCAGGGAATTGTGACTTTTTTCATGGATAGAATGTCTTCCTTTAGTAGCTTCTTCAGCCCAGCTATTTATGTGCTAATCTCTCAGTGAGTTATATATGTGCTAGGATTTATCCTTAGCATTTAGTAGTATTAATAAATTTATTATTGACATCTACTGCTTTATTTAGGCATCAAACAAACATTTTTAGCCTACATTCTCTTAATCCTCATTCCATCTGTTACCCTTTTTGAAGTTGTATTCTTAACTTCACAATGCAGGCAACTGAAATTAATGAGCGCTCCTTTTCTGCTCAATTTCCAAACTCAGAACATTTTTTTATGCGTCTCTTTCCAGTCTCTTGAGCAAAAATGGTCTCTGGAGGAGGGCCAGGCTTTCTACAAGGACAAAAGCCAGAAGAGGACTCAGGCATAGCTTTTAATAACACAAATAAAACCCACCTGTAACATTCTGAAAGGTTCTGATTGTCATATGGCTACCCTCACATATCAAAATTTTCTCGCCAAATGCATAATTAAAAACATGACAACTGAAGCCAGGGAGTGCTATATTTCATTTTATTTCTCAACAGGAGAGGAGTTTGAAACTGGCATACTGTTTAAGAATGAGCAAAGCACAAAATGCACTTTTTGAAAATGAAAACTGTCAAGGAAAGCCAAAAAGTAACAGAACAATAATAACATTCACATAGAAACACACTGAAAGTTGCGTGGCAGTTGGATAGAATGTAGAGACACTGTTTGTAAATTCTTTAAAAATATTAAAAATTCCCACTTTCAGAATTCCATTTTGCTTATTTCTTTGTTTTCTAGAATTACAGCAGACTGGACATTTTCTTCATCAGGAAGATTTTAGAAGACCAAAGAAGTAGACGTTAGTTGGTATGAATACTCCACATAAGCTAGCGTATTTGAGGGTAGTATCTCTAGTATTAACTGCCATAGACTTTTACTTTTAGAGACAGAATTCTACATCGGACCCCAAAGCAAGCTGACAGTTTGCCTGAATGCATAAAGAAGCTGAGGAATGATGCACATAAATGTACAATATAAGCCATATTGCCACAGAAGCAATATTTCCACTGAAAAGGAATTGAGGTGCTAGTAGTAATGTAAAGGTTCACCAGCTTACAGTTATGTTTCTGTGTTACCACATAGGCAAGAGGTAATGTTCCTACAGATTTTTTCTTTTTTTCTCTTCATTTTCACAGTCGTAGATTAGCCACTTCATTCACATATGAAATTCATTCAATTTTTTAAAATAAATGTAATTAACTTGTATGTATGTGGTGTCCAAATACACAATAGCAAAAAATGTGGCTTTGATTCCAGTTACAGACACAGGATATAGTCTGTCTAGAACATCAAGTAATGTACCTCTGAAGTGAGAGTTTTACACATGAGATCGCATCTCTGAAATGGAAACTGCTTCAAGAATATTGGCCAGAGAAGGGAAAAACTAGATTCCTTTACACTGTCCTATTTAGTTACCCACATACACTTCTAGCCAGTCCACTGGAAAACTTATAACTAGGGTATTAGCAGTCTATTGGATATGCCAGTTTTCCCTGTAAGACATTTAATGGTCAGATACCACCTTCTTTCCTCTAATACCCTGGAAAAAATGTATATTTTTCATTAGAAGCGTATAATTAATGTTCATGACCAAATTCAACTAAATCAACACAGATCACAGAGACAAAAAGCAATTATGCAATTAAAAGTTTTACATCCAATTCCATGACAAAGTTATTAATTTCCAGATCTAAGTTGCTGGGATTTAACATACTCAGCTAGCAGCAAAACACCACGCAGCTGCTCGTTCACCCTCCCCCCTCCCAGGGACTGGGGAGAGAAACAAAGGGTTAAAGGGACAAGAGTCAGGAGACTGACATAAGAACTAAACTACAATATTTTTTTTAACAACAACAACAACAATAACAGTAATATATACAAATATGCCAATATACAAATGAGTGATACACAGTAAAACTGCTCACCACCCAATGACTAAGGTTCAGCCCATTCCTGATTAATAATCCCAGAGAAGGAAGAGTCCTAAAACCACAATCCCAGAAAAGAGATGAGCCCAAGCATCTGAGAGACTGAGAACCGACCAAGAGAGAAAGATACAACCTCAAGAGAGGGACAACCCAGAGAGAGAGAACTTCCGTGCACTTCCTCATCTCTGTACTGGGTATGACATGCATGATATGGAATAGACCATTGCTCAATTTGTGTCTCAGCCCTAAACCCAAGGTCGAATCCTAGGCTAGCAATTGTAGCTCTGCTCCCTCCCAGCTTCTCCTGCACCTGCAGACACTGACAGAGCAGAGAAGCTGAAAAGTCCTTCCAGATTTCTTCTCAGCACAAAGCAAAACCATAGTGTCTTACCAGCTATTATGAAGACACTTAACTCTGTCCCACCTCAAACCAATACATACATTCATATGAAATTTCAAATGACAATTTTTCTGATTTTTCTGTTACCTCTACATAACTTCAGTAATCAATCATGTACTCAGATGCACTGAATCTTGGGTTGGGAGATGTCAGAAATCTTACAGAAATTTTATGTTCAATGACTCATTTTCTTTTCACCATTTGTACTGCCTTCTCACCTGATCTTTTTTTTTAAATTATGGTCCACTCCCATATTGGATGCAGTTTCTAGTGCAGTCAGTATCTTGCAGGAGGGAAACAGGCATTTTCGTGATGTGACTAGCAAGGCAACTCCCAATAGATACATAATCTACAGTCCCTTCTGTTTCTTTTAGCAGCTTGCCCAAACTGTTCCCAGCCTCACAGAGTGACTGGTCTCTGCCTTCACCCCCAACTGAAATCCTCATCTGAGCAGCCTGCCCAGCACTACCAGACCCCTGAACCCCCTGCTGCCAGTGAGGCTGTTGGGTCAGATGAAAAACCTACTGTCCCAGACAGTGCAGCTGATGTCTAAAGGAAGCAAAATGCACCAAAAGAATCAGAATCCAGACAATAAAGAGGAAGGAATCCTCTTAAAACTCTACATTCCTTGAACATCCTTGTCTTTAATCTTCTGTATCAGGGAAAGAATAACAGAGGATCCTCTGGAGGCAGGTAGACTTGGCTAACTGTACATACAAACGCTCTGAATAAACTGTGCCCCCAATGATCCTGTGGACTAAACATCAACTTATTTGGAGAGGTCTACAAGAATTTTTATCAGGTTTCTCTCTGTAGAGCACGTTAACATTGATCTAATAATAAACATATTCTGAATCCAAAGATCAGGTAGGGCCAGGCCTGCCAATGGCACCAAAAAAATCTGAGAGATCTCTCACAGGATGTATATGTCAAATACTTCTAGATGTAAGGGCATTCAGTACAGCTGAGAAGGAATAGGCGAGGAAGGGGATCAGCAGCTGCCTGAATCTCTGTGCTTGCCTTTATGGTACCCAAACAGCAGAGTGCCTTTCTTTTTTCACAGGGAGGGTGCCTGTCTTTCAAACATGTGGCTTGCTGGCAGAGATGGGAAAAAAGAGGAGCAAGTTAAAGGTAGGAGGGCTGAAGAGGGGCCATTTGGGAGAAAGAGACACACAGAGAGGATGAATGAGAAGTGGCCAGGCAGAGAACATTTGAGTGGTTGTGTGTGTCCTGGCAGCAGAGGGAGAAACAAGAAGGCACTTCACAGAGAAAGCCAAGTCCAGGATCTGCCAAAGATACTGGGAGATTCATCCAGCCAACAGAGCTGTCAGTCTAAATGTTCATTTAATTCGACATTGCAAAAAAAAAAAAAAGGCATTAACCATTTTTAGACTGAAAGGCCTTACATCTTTTATATTTTAAGTAATATTTCTATAAAATCACTGACCTTCAATACTTTCAGAAGGGGCTAGTGAGGTTTGAGGTCCTGCTTTTTGGATACCCACATGGAGTCAAAAGACTGATTTTCAGCAGACTCTGTACCTCTAAATATAAGACAGCATGCGCCCTGTGAAGATGGTACTCTCACTTGATGCAAGATTTTCCAATTCAGATTTGGGGAAAAAAGGAGGATGTATGTATTTTATACTTCCCACTGCCAAAAGTAAGCTCTTTTATAAATGTAGACCAGTTAAGAAATAGTTTTGACACAGATGACATTTGTATTGTTGTTTAAACATTAATAATTTTTAAAAAAATAATTTTTGTTTTCCTTCATTTCACCACCCTGTTTTCTAATTGTGACAATTCTTTTGCTTCAGAACCATGCTTTGTTAAATTTTGTAATAAGTCAAACAAAGCAGGAGAAGTTGAAATAAACGGAAAATTATTAAACAAATACTAGCATTTTCATAAAGGAGAGAGGGAAAAATTTCCTTCACTTTGAAGAGATTTAGAGAAATTGCTTTCTGGCAAGCCACTTTGGCAAAATTGCCCCTTTGGATATCACCACTCCTAACAGACTGGATGTCTCCTACAGGTCTTCAGGAGTGCCATGAATTTCCTGCTGTTGATTTGGAGCAAATACAACAAAAGTATTTAAAGTAACAGTCCTTATTTTCTAGTTTTGTTGCCTGGAGAAATTAAAGGCTCATACATATTCTCAAGCAAACAGCTGTCTGTGTTCTCTAAATGGTACTTTCTTGATGGGAGCATGTGGTTATTTCACTGCTTGGATTCACCCTAGTCTCACTGTTGGATCAATGGTAAAATCTTTCCTCTAACTTGAGTCAGAGTGTTCTTCAGAAAATTGTCACTGAGAAGATTCGGTGGATTAAGCCTTTGCCAGGTAATTGACAGAACGTTGCTGAAAAAGCAGTTTACACTTTGGAAAAGAAAGTGATACTTCTAAACATTTCCCAAACATTTTTTGAGAGGCCCATTAACAAAATTATTTTCAATTAGCCCTGAGAATGCAACCGGAAATAATCGCTGCTCTGATTTTATGTTTGGAGGGAGGGGTGGCAGGGTGCAGTGTGTGTGTGTGTGTGTGTGTGTGTATGCACATGTGCACTTTTGCTGAATAAAAACCTCTTGAGGTATAGTAGGTCTGCACTGGAGCTCCTCTTGTTGCCCTGCCATATGAGCATCAGCTGATGTGTCCAGCCCTGGTTTCAGAGGTTTGACAGGCTCAGCCATCCACGTCACAGAGACACTGCCCATGTCTTCTTTTCACCTGTTATCATGTTCAATCCTGGAATTATGGTTTTAAAAAAAAATCTTGAAAAACTCAAGAAGAGAGTTTGCACAAAATTAAACCAAGTGGAAGTCAGTTAGGCAAGGCTACATATGGTAAAAATCACTACAGCTCAATAGAAAACAGGTATATATGATTTTTCACTCGTCAGGATCTAGCATAACTGAAACAGATGGATTAAAACAAATGTTTCCTAGTCATATTGTGCTAATATATGGGAAGCAAAAAGTAAAATTTGAGACTAAGTACAAACAGAGTGCAGTGAAATACGTTTTCACAAGTACTCAAGACTCAGGCCACCTGTGTAAATGGCTGGAAACATCTCATTCCCCATCATATTTGCTTTATCTTCCCACACCAACACACTCTACATCAAGTGACTAATAGTGACAGTCATTAACAAGTTTCTCTGTGCAAATAAACTTGCCTTTGTATTTTAATTGTCCTACTTCCAAGTAAAGGAAAACACAAGGTGTCTGGTAGTGTTAAGTTACCCATTCTGGAAACACTCTGTAAGGCAAGTTCTTTGACATTTAACGTATATTGTTGATGCAGAAATTCAAAACTCCTCGATTTATGGATAGACAGTAAGATTTTTTTCCCACCTTAATAGAGGGGAAAAAATTCACAGGATACCAGCTAGAGACTGTGAGACAAGATACATTTTCAGATTTCTTTCAGAGAAACCATTATTCTACAAGAAGCCACACAAGACCCATTGACTCTTCAGGGACGTGATTAAAATTCCTAAATTCAATCCCACTGTCTCCTTAAAAAAAAAGAAAAAAAAAAAAAAAAAAAAAAAAAAAGGAAAGAAATGC
>WKFP01014328.1:4435-26079 GCA_011057875.1 Pterocles orientalis
GGTGACAGAGCACTGGAACAGGCTGCCCAGAGAGGTTGTGGAGTCTCCTTCTCTGGAGACATTCAAAGCCCGCCTGGATGCGTTCCTGTGCAATCTGATCTAGGTGTTCCTGCTTCGGCAGGGGGATTGGACTAGATGATCTTTCGAGGTCCCTTCCAATCCCTAACATTCTGTGATTCTGTGTGATTCTGTGACAGAAGGATTTGAGTAGGAAATGATAATGTCACTAAGGAAAAAGAAAAATCCTTAGAGCTGAACTGTGCATATGCATTTGGAAGTGGACACTTAAGCTGGAAGTAAAATAATCATGTTGAGAAACTGTAGAAAAAAATTATGATGATTCTTTTGGCTTTTGTAAATACTTAAAGAAAATTAAGTTTTCCATAGTTTAAGAAACAGAGTCTTTAAATTCTAGAGAAAGTAGTCAACAGCTCGATGAGGAAAAAAAGAAAGGGATAGACAAAGGTCACCTTTAGTGACCTGCATCACAAGGATTTTTGTAATGTACAGGGCAGAAAATGACTAGGCATGATTAAAGATACTATTTAACCAGGGCCAGAGTGAGCAGTCGGAAATAGGCTTGACTGAATGAAAAAGATAGAGCAAGAGTAGAAGGCTAACCTTGAGACAGTGTAAAACGATAATTTGAAGCTGTGTAAATAAAGAACATAGTAGGAGAAGGTGTTCAAGGATGTGGATGTGTTGGTTCACACCAGCCTCAATTTCTGCTTTGGATTGAAAGTTGTTATCAAATCCGCTTATTTATACTCAGCAACAAGCATTTTATATACAGCTTTTCAGAAAAGGGACTTTAAACTTAAAAAGACATGATGGCATCCTGCTACAAGTTTCTGAATGCTGATCACTGGTGCACATCTCAATAACATTTCTCATAAAATGGAGTTTCTCCAAATTAAGGAGAAATTAAGCAGTGCTTTCTGTGGTGGAAGGCTCTCCGAAACTTCATATCTTAAAGATAGTTTAAATTACTTCAGACATCAATTTGTCCTATTCTTAAAGAAAATAAATATATTTAAGTATAACATGTACCACCAGCCAACAACAATGCTAGCCTGTTTTTCTCTTTTTCAGCTCTAAATGTAGACATCAAGACTTGAACCAGGGAGCCATAATGGAGGGTGTGTCATGTTAGAAATTGTCCCACCACACCAAGTCATTCTAGTACTTCTTTTAAAAGCATTTATTTTAATTCTGACATCTGCCTAGCCTAAACCTCCAAGCTCTGGATGACCTTGAATCTTATTTTATTAAATACCTATTCTAGCAGCAATGTTGCCTTTTGAAATTTATCTCTTGTCTTCAGTGGTCAGTGTAGGCACTACCAGCATCCTGTGATGTATCCCCCTGCTGGCAGAAGCAAACAGGAAATTAAGGATGGTTTCCAGAGTTGTGCAATCACTATCAGAAATTTCAGGGAATTTTCAGGATTTTTCAGCAGAGAATTGCAAGTTATTAAAGTGCAAGCTACTGCTTTGCATAGGTGTTCAGGGCAGCTGATTTGGTCCTGACCAAACATTCAAGCTCTGAAGGTGTAAATTTTTTTTTCTTTACCCATTCCTTACTCTGTAACAGAGCAAACTAGGGACTGAAAAATAGAGTCTGTATATTGTCCTCACTGATTTCATGAGGAGCTGGTGGAGAGCGGTGCAGGAAACGTGGGAGGAAGCGGTTCTGGCTGGGGCCTGGGCCAGCTGATGGGAACGAGGAGTTGGCTTCTGATGGAGGCTGGAAGCAGCTCCAGGTGGGGAAGGGCTGCTGCCTGCTGCTCCCCTGTGGAAGGGCGGTAATGCGATGGATGAATGGTCTGCAGGCACCTCAGGTGCCACCAGCCAGAGAGCAGGCCTGGCTGGGAGTCCCCTTGGTTCCCTCTTGGCTGCTGGCACCTCTCCCAGCCCAGGGAGACAGGACCTAGTCCTCTCCCTATTTTTTCCCAACAGATGTTTCCAGAGACCTTAGGTTTTCAGCAGTGCTGCTGTGCTGGCATGAAGTGGTGTCTGCAGTGGGCACTAGTGTGCAGGGCCCTATTGCTGTCCCCTGTCAGGAAGCCGAGTAAGAGGCCCATTGCTGTGCCAGTTGACCCCACTCCACACGGTGGGCCCTGTACCCCCCTACCACGGCAGTTTTCCTGCTCAGAAGGTAGACAAGATTTCCTCCATCAAAAGACCTGAGACCTTGTCCCAGCTTGCAGTTCTCATTGCTCCCACCCCATCAGACCCCAATATTATTGTGTTGAATGCTGGGCTTATTAGGGAAGATGGAAGTTAAAGCAAGTGTTACTTCAACAAGGAGAGACAGGGAGCCACACCTCTGCAGTGTAAGCTGCTGAGTTCTCTTGTAGGACCTGGAATCCCTGGCAAAATGCATCAAGAGGAAACCTAATGCAAGTCCTGTGTCAGCAACTGTACTTAACGTTCTTACCTCCTTTTTCCCAGTCTCTGTCCCTTCAGCAGAGGAGAAAACGTTCATGGCAAGTCTTCCCCAAGTTTGGCTCAGTGCTTAAGCTCTGCTTTTCCAAGGCTAGTGTGTATTTCCATGCTTTCTGCTCTTCCTCTAGCAAGCAGGGATGCAGAGACTGCCTGTCTCAGGTGAGTGGGATACCCCATGTAACCCCATGATGTTGGTCAGTGATGAGTCCTTCCTTTCCAAACCGTGCTGCTGTGGTGTTACAGCCCCATCATCAGTGCCACAGCCCCAGCTTCACAACTCTACCATCTTGGTATCACCATCTTTTCCAGTACTTCTCTAGCCACGTGTCTCATCTGTGACTTCCTTCTGCAGCCTCCAGGGCCTCTCTGAGTCCCACTGTTAGACAGGGCTCCAGTTCAAGGAAAGAGCAGTGAGGGGGAAGGAGGAAAGGATGATGCCCAGGGGAGCAAAAGGAAGGCAGAACAGTAAGCGAGGCAGGGAATCACTGCAGGATGATGCTATGCTATCGCTACATCAGTAGTCTGGATGAAAAGTGCACCCATTCCAAATGTCCATTGAGACACCTTGTGAGACTTAAGACTAATTTATGGCTGTTTTGCTCTGAAGCCTCTAAAGCAGGTTTATATTGCTATTCTGAACTCCATTTCAACTAAGCTGGTCAAGAGATTTGCAGTCACCATTGATGAATGGTCCATACTGTCAGTTGTTCACAATAGGAAGAAAGGTAAGTTGCTTGCTGTAATGTGTTTTTTTCAGGGATGCAGTGTCTACAGATGCATTTTGTAGTTATTCCTCCATCCCTTTTGCTTTGTGATTCGAGATAACTGAGATCCCGTAGTTCAGTTGGAGAGAGTGGAGAAGTGAAGCAAACTCAG
Organism: Pterocles orientalis; assembly: GCA_011057875.1. Classification (NCBI taxonomy): domain Eukaryota; kingdom Metazoa; phylum Chordata; class Aves; order Pterocliformes; family Pteroclidae; genus Pterocles; species Pterocles orientalis. The sequence goes on from WKFP01014328.1 coordinate 7,759, forward strand.
TTGTCCTTGGTGAATGAAACACAACTTGTAAGCACTCAAAGCAGGTATCACTCACTAAGGCATGTATATTTGGTAATACAGGAACAGCAATCAAAGAACTCCATTTTAGTTGATGCTGCTCATGTCTTTGAAGATTCATTAAAAATTAATACTAATTGTTCAGGCAAATACTATACCATTTCAGGAGTCAGTTTGTCTCAGTCATTTTCTACTTATACCTTTATCCTCCTTTGTCACAATTTGTATTTTCTTCTCTTTTACTTTCTTTTTTCCCATGTGATAGCAGCAAAGGAGTCAGCATTGTTTTTAAAGGTCTTAATCAGACTTTTATGATTATAGAATTTGGGTGGGGTTGTGGTAACATCATTTTATGGACATTTAATAAAGCATTAGTAAGGTTAACTGTCATTAAAATGTTGTCTGCCTTCATGCATCAACATTTTTCCCCAATAAATTCTACTTCTGGGGATTTTTTTCATATTTAGGAAACAGAGCTGGGTAAGATTGCATTTCATTAGCACACATCAAGTATAATCATTTCTACCGAGGCAACCATCACAGAACACGTCTGCAGTCAATTCCTTTTCACCTGCCATGATGGCAGTCCAGTACAGGAGAAGCCCCAATTAGTTTTAGTATTTTCTTTTTCAAAAGTTTGTTTGCTTATCCTCTAGGTATTAAAACACATTTTACTGATGGTAGCAGTATCTTTCAGTATAAAGCAGATATTAGCCTCCCTTTCTGCCTGTTGCTGCAAAGGGTGTATCCAGGGATTTTTACGTTCCTGACACACTAGATCATCTCCCCAGGCTTCAGCATTAGGGGGTCATTTCTGTTTCGTAAAAAGTATAGACGTGTATGTGCATACACAGACAAAGATATATATGTATATGCGTACATATAATTCCTCTGCTATTCTGTATTTCCGTAAACAGGCTCTCCCACACTCACTGTGACTATGGAAATGCATAAAATTGCAGCAGAGCTACTGTGTTGACCAGATGTACTTCAACTGCACAGACACTCTATCTCTGCCTGTGTTGTGTGTCTTCTCTGCAGGAAAATGGCTCCAGGAAATAGAGAAGTCTCAGCTTTAGCAAACAAAACTTAACATGTGCACATAACATAACTGAATGCAATTTTATTTTAAAGCAACCTTTATATAAAACTAAGGAAAATTTTCAGATATTAGAGGCAAACAACAAACACCTTCGATTTGTAAATATATTAATACCATAATTTTACTGTATGTTTAAGGTATGTTAATGGGTTCTTACAACTCACACTAATTTTTTATAGGACTAAGTATTTATGGAGATGTAAAGAAATCCTGACTCATTACTTTGAGTAATTATTTTATAGTACACTAGCAGCTAGCTGTTTATGACTACAATATTTAGGCCCTGTTAGTGTGCACACAATCAAGCACACATGTAGTTTGCAACAGAAAGGGGCCAGAAAGAATAGACCTTCCTTCAATTTGCCAAATTTGAACATAGTACTTGTGATGGGTTTTGAATTTCTGCTCAGGAGAGAATTGATAAGAGAAGAACGTTTATAGCTTCTTGCTAGCTGTTTATGAAGAGAAGGGAAAAGGAAAAAAAAAGTTAACTGTGCTCTGCTTAACCCACGACATTCCTTTACAACACCGGAACTATTTGTTTCCCAGTCTTACACAAGAACAAAAGGACAAATTACGTAAGATTTTATTTTTCATCTAATAACATAGTCCAAAATTTTTGCTTAAGTTATATAATATTCACTCTTTTTAACAAAGGATTGTTACATTCTAGTTGCTTGAAGGACATTTAGTGGGCTCTCATTTCCTATTATTCACTCTCTCTTTATCCCTCATCCTATAACTTTGTCAAACCAATTAATCCATATCATGCAAGAAATACACAAATTGTTGCATTCAGGCCTAATTTCTAGAACAGGAAAATTACTTTATTTTCCCCCAGTGTACTTATAAATTTGGAAAAACTAACAAATCCACTACTTGTGGGAACCTCTCATTCTCATTTTTCACAAAAAAATTGGTAGGTTAAAAAGTTACTGAATAAAAAAATGGATTCTTGAATTAAAAGTTTCTGCTACTTTGTTTAATGGAAATGATCCCAAAAAGCTAAAAATTAACTTTGTCTAGTAAACAGCTAGTGAAAACAACTATTTCATATTGCACATAGCTCCTGGTTTTATGATGTTCTTAAACTAGATCCAAAAGGTAGTAGAGAAATTAAATGGCTGTATCATAAAATTAGTGCATAATTAAAGACTGCCTCATAATAGGCAAGATTTGTCTTACTTTCAAGAACCTGTCTTTTTAATTCTAAGGATCTTTTAGCACATATGTATGCATGTGTATAATATCGACCTAAATTAACAACTGCTGTGTTGGAAGATACAGATCGCAGGTCCAGCTCTGCTCAAGCTGGAAGAGCTGGTTGTGCAAGAGGAAGATTCCTGACAGCCAGAGGAATGCAGTGAAAGAATTATTCTGAAACAATGGAGGAGGCCACTCTGCAAGTTGCTCAAGAGCTTCTTTTCTTCAGCAGAGTCCTGAGGCAATGCTAGGACAGAGGGTGTCCAGTGAAAAGTGAGAAGGCATGGTTAGAAGTCTTCTGGCAGCAGCAGTTGTGAGAGTAGTTTTAGTAATGCATACCAGAGCTAGATCAGTGAACAGAAATCGAAGCAGAGCTGCTGAAGTGGAAGCACACTAAAGACTGGTACGCATGTGAGAAGCCTCACATGCTGAAATTGGGTCTGCTTCTGTTGCAAATGGTGATTTTGACAGATAAATTGGCTACAGAGAACTGCCTTCAGTATAGCAACTTTATCTTCTGTCATTCACACCTGAATTGACCTGAAGGTACACAACGATGCTGGTTGAGTCAAAATGCTGCAGCAGTACGGTAAAATGGGGACAGGTTAGATCAATTACTAAGTTATGGTGTGTTGCTGTTGCAATGTGGTTTTAGACATGTGTAAGCTTGCAAGTAATCCCATCCCTCATTGGCATTTTAACCACTGTTTTGAAGTTTGTAATTACATTCTGAGTGGAGAGCCCTTCAGATGCCAAAGGCAGTTTATTGTCATGCACAGCTTGAAAGGAAAACAGTGCCTCTTAAAGTGGGTGGCCAGGCCAAGACTGACTTATCCAGCTGGACTCTGGATGGAGATTTTATCTACCTGCAGAATTGAGCCCATCTGGGACTCTCTGTCAGAGCATCCAGCCTTTACAGGATTTGACCATTCTTGTCCTCCTTACTCTGTAAACACGGTGGGGCCAGCAGGAGTGCTGGCTGAGGGCTGTACTTGTCTCGGACTGCACAAAGCCAGAAGGGGTTTTATTTTTTCCTCTTAGCTGTGATTGAGAGTAAGCTTGCAATGCTGATAGTCTCTGCTCTACCAAACTTTGCCATCCACACGTGCTAAGATATTTCAAATATAAACAAGAGCCTTTGGAGAAGTCTGAATGGAGGAGTGAGTGGCAGGGAGGGGGAAGTTGCGGAAGCGATGGAGAAGGTGTAAGGAATCAGAAGAGGATGGCTTTGAAATTTGGATCAGATGTTTCACATCTCCAAAAGTCCTCACAGTTTGTTAGGCCTCTGGTGCTGGATGCTTCCAAGACTGAAGCAGCTTGGGGTTAGAGATGAACAAGCCATGGAGGCTACTGACAGATTACTCCAGGAGCCCTCAAGAGACTTGGCTCTGTGGTAGGAGTTCCCTACGATTAGATGTTGAAGGCAATAGAGAAGATGAGCAGAAAACCAGAAACTGCTGGAGTTCCTGAAAATAAAATCCCAGGTAAGTATTTGAGAAGTAACACAAAAGCTGAACTGAGAGATGGACACATCTATCCCCATTAGACTGAGATACTGTGGTAGATTTATGGAGATGACCTCACTAGCAAGACTCCTGATGGTGACAGGTAAGCATGGATTCAGGATTGTAGTGATTATACATTGCAAAACCTCAATGCAGTGGATTTTCTACTTATTTACGCCACATACTCTATTCAGTAAGACTTTTTTGGGGCCACTTTTCCTCACATTTGTGATCACATAACTTCCCTGAGTCACTGAAAGATCATGGAGACAGAATCAATTTCAAACAAGGTTTAGTGGTACAATAAGCCATTTTTCTTATGGGAAAAAAACCACTGATTTTTTTATTTCCTATCGCATGGGGTTTTTTGTGTCTCTCAAAGCCACTCATCTAATCCTGTTAGTCAACCACTCACTGAATCACAGTGTGGGAACATGGGTCCTAGGCCATTCAAGTCTGAGTCATTTTTTATGTTAATATTTCAGAAGTGTAAGCAGTATTTTCTAGAAAATTAAGTGGGCTTGGAGTAGGAGAAATAACCATCAATATATGCCAGTATACTTCATGTGCTTTACATACAAAATGTCAGGTATTCTGGAGAAGAGTTGCTCCTTATATATTGATACACTGATTCTTAAATCCGATAAATACATTTAAAATGTTCAGCTTGGGTTTTTTTTTCCCTGAAGTGTTCTACTTTCTCTTATCTTAGAATGGTAATGTATATGACTAATGGTGTAAAGAAAGATTGGAAACATTTTAACTGAATCATTGAAGTGCAAATAGCAAGTGAAATTTTGAACTCTTTGGCATTCTCTGAGGGTCTGGAGGGGTCTCTGCCAGGCTTGAGGAAAGAGCAGAACATGGATGCTTTTGTTAGAATTTTGGCAAACAGAATTACCTGGAATTAACATGGTTTATTCAAATCTGTTTATATTCCAATTTTTACAGTCAGGATGCAACTAAGGAAATTTAAACTGCATTCAGGCTTCATGATGTTGAATCAATGGTACGTTTTCTTTCTTTTTACTTTATGAGATGGATCTTCTCACTAGCAGAGCCATGTTTTCAAGTGATCTGTCAGGATTGTTTCATATTTTAGATCTTCTTGCACTCAGTAGATAAGAAAACTATCGTAGCCGTGAAACAAAGGATATTTGGAACGTATTTGTTTTGGGGTCCTGTTTATCACTTCAAACTGAATTTCTCTTGCAGAAGCATTACCCAGTTTGTCTTCTGAAAGTTTCCTGTATGTAAGAGAGTAACAGTGGCCCTGTGTCAAATGCATGATAACATTATCGAAATAGAAGAATTTGGGGTCAAAGAGTTTGCTGGTTAGCTCTGTTGCCAAGACTGACTGTTCCAGATCCTTATAAAGACATGCTGACACATCTATGTAGTGTGTCAAGGACCTGATGATATGGAACGTTTTCCACAGCACTACTTGAAATGTGAGCCTTTCCTTTGTTGAAAAACTCTCCTGCATGTGCAGAGATTGCATGTGAAAAATAATAATGAAAAATATGCCATCTTCCTGGGGATTAAGAACTGGAAAGAAATCTGGGCTCTTTTTCCTGAGTTAGCAAAGAAGAAAGCAGATCAGTGTTCTGTATTAAAATGCAATTTTGCAAAACATTTACAATACAGTTAAAACTTTGAAAATTGGCAAGTTTTTTAATTGTTACCTCCTCCTTTTGTTCTCAGCTTTCAGAATGTTTCTGAATTTCAAAATCACGGCTATCACTTTTAAGTCTGCTCTGTCTTTGGAACCTATTTGCAATATTTTGCATGCACGCTGACTGTATATCTCCCTTCACTCCTTCCAGCAGTGCTCCTGATTCCTGGGAAAGAAGGAAATTTGTGAGAACATTCCTTAGGTTTTAGGCAATGCCCACTATTGCTCTTGGAACACTTTGACAAAGCAACTATACAGAGAGATACAGAAGTAGTCAAATCCTGTTAAAATTCACTTAGGTGAAAAATAAATAATGCCATCTCAGAATCCATAACATCTAGAGCTTTCATCTGCATAATTTCCTCTGTCAGCTTACCTTTTAAAAAATAGCTTTCCTAGTCCTCTGCATGTATATATTTAATAAAGATTGAGAAAGATTTTTGAGTAGTAAATGTAAATTTCCTCTCAAAAGAAAAAAGAAAAAACAGAATCTTTAGGATGAAAAAGAACTCAGATTATCTCTGTCAAAGGGTTTGAAAGGCTTTGCAGATGAAGTGCTGAATGTCACTTGATTAATTTTTTTTCCCCCCAAACTTCAGGTTAAGTCTGCTGGTATAAATTCCTCCACAATAGAAATTAAGGATGATTAAATAGGATTCATTCCTATAAGCAGGGACGTAATAGACTTCTGTGGAAGCTGCTGGCTATTCTGCACTACTGAAAATCAAGCCATTGGGTTTCCACCCTCGGAACACAGTACAGTGGCTCTCCTGCAGTGTGTTTGTGTACATGATGGTGATGACAAGTTGATCTGCTCGTCATTGACTGTTATAGCTGCAAAATCTGTCTGGTTTGGATGATCTGTCATGTAGTAACCCGCACTCACTTTTAAAACAAAATGCTTCCTCCCTTTTTCTTTGTTTAAAATATCAGAAAAAGAACCAAGGTTCTAATAATCTGCAGCTGCTCTCTAGTCTTGTCTTCTTCAACAGTCTGGTCCTCTACTACACTGGAAAAATGTCTTGACTAGAGGTAGAAGCCATCATTCATTTACATGTGTATAATGTTGAATGTTCCAAAAGTCTGCATTTTCAGCAGCAGCAGGTCCATGCAGCCACATCAGCTGCACAGACAACAGGGGACCAGAATTCAGGCTTCCCATCCGAAATGGCTCCCAAGATCTACCAGCCAAGACATACTCTGTACAAATTGATACCCTGTATTGTACAATCAAATGAACTGTCTGGTGGAAAAAGCAAATAATAAAAATATTTTTTGTTGGTATTTTGCCTAGTTTCACAGCGACTGCCTGCTTTTCTCACTACCCTGCAGATCAGTCTGCTAGTGGTCTAAGAGCCATGAGTGGATATATTGTGAATTATCAACAATCTCAGCTACAGCAACAACTACACGTGCACCGACCAACTTTGTACTTACTGTTCTTGGGCTCACTTTCACAGACCATGTGTGCTTCACACAGAGCATGGAGCCTGCAGAAGCCCCTCGCCTTCAAAAGGCCCAAGGCAACCTTGTCCTTAAAAGCAGTGAGGTTTTGTTGTCAGTGTAATATCTTTTATAACCATTTTTTGCCAACTGCAAAACAGGACCAGACCCCAGAGGCAGTCTGTAGAAAAGGATTGTTTTGTTTCCATTCCTGGATGTGTGTCCAACCTATGTTGCAATGTTTGGCTGTGGACCTTTGTCTTTTTTTTCCCCCACTTTTTTTTTCATTTGTTAACTGCCTAAAAACAAAGGAGTATATCCATGCAAAGGATCTAGGCTTGAATTTTAAGCTGAGCTCCTCACACTTAGAATCACTTAGCCTGGAAGCAGTTATGAAGACTGAACACTTACTTGTCTCAGAAGAGTTTTGCAAGTCACCAAGAAATGAGTCAGGCATAAAGTACTGTCTGTAGATTTAGGGGGCAGCTGAAATATAAATACCCAGTTACTACAGACTGAATTGAGGGAAAAGAAGGAAGAATGTCTTTAAGTTACAGTATTCTATAAGGTTCACACCAATAACTCGACCAAGATAAATGACCTTTACCAGAGAAAGCTTACATGCAAGGAAAATGGAGTACAGTAATTGCAAAGGAAGGCTGATCGGTAAGACAGAAGAGTGAAGAACTCCAATTCCATAATTGAATAGAGAAGTTAATTAAAATCGTTGTTGCCTGTTAGTATGGCATATAGCAAATAGTGTTTTAAAATAATCTGCATTGCTAACTCCAGAACAGCAACTCCAGAGGACTGCTGAAAGTCAGAGGCAGTTGGATAAAGACAGTAAGTTACTGGAGAGCTCTAGCAACAAAAAATAAAGTCAGAAGACTGGCTTAAAAGTAATGAATTGTTTGTACTTGCCTTTTTGTTTCTGAGTCTATAGGATGGTTGTGAGTCAGGTTTTCAAATTACTCTCTGCAAAGGAATGCCAGAACTAACTTTTTCTTGCAATACAATCTGAAGTGCTCAAGTCACACTGGAATTCCAGGAACTGGAGCTTGAATGAAAAAGCAAAATGTATAAGAAACTGCAATACAAAAAATATGTAAAGACAAATGAAACACCATAGTTGCAGAGCAGAGATTATTTTTTGCGCCTCATTTTTTTAAAGAGAAGGTTGATGTAACAAAATATATCCCCTAATCTAACAATAAGACATTTCTTCTCTGTCAGGGCTTCACTTTTGTAATTTGTAGAGTCATTGAACTGATCAGACCTCTAGGAATAAAGGTCTTGGGAGCATTCCCACTCTTTCAGTGCAAAAGGGAAAACTCATGCATGAGGCAGTGAAGCTTTGGCAGTCTCAGGATACAGGCAGTGAAGTGGCTCTTGTGAGTTATCTAAAACTACATATACACAGTTAATGTTTCTAGATGTTAATAGCTTAATTTATATGCTCTGGATACAGTCTAACTCTGTTGAAAGAGAACTGTCCCCATAATTTGTGCTAATCTTCTGCAGTATACTATTTGCAGTGAAATAACTGTAAAAAATACCAGTGATTTCCTTGACCTCCAATTAGGAAACATCCTAATGTGCTTCAGACAATTTATTTTCCCCTAGTGCAGTTTAAATATAGATCTACAGCTACAGCCTCTGTGCTGTTATTTCTTTATTAATGACAAATTTCAGGGAAAGAGTAGGAACGAGCTGGTGTGACTTATTGATTGAATGTTTGCCTTCAAGTGACCCATTGTTGCTAACACTGGAAAACTGTTCAGACTGAATGTGTAGACTGACATAAAGTAAGGCAGCATTTCACAGCAGAGATTTTGTCCTGTTTCTCCACAATTAAATCTGAAAGGAGAGAAACTATAGCCAATATATTTCTAAACAGCAATGACAACTGTAAGCTTTTCATTTCTTTCAGAAAGAGCTACACAAGGTGAAAGAAAAGACCAAAACTCCCTACCCCTTCTCCTCTGCTTCCTTTCCACTGCCTCCCCCTCCATCCCAACCTTAGCTGGAGTACACCACTTAGCGTGCATGCTGTTATTGCTGGAACAAGGGGAATTTCATCTGGCACAGAGTTTAACCACTTCCCAAACTGAAACAGGCTATACTGGTTTATGCACGATAACCGCATCTGCATCTACAGATCTTTTTCTGGCTTTAACACTGTTAGTGTAACTGAAGTGGCAAAACTCTCTGTAGAGACCAGGCCTTGGCTCAAAGCTTGCAGCTGTGTAACACTGAAGACAAGACAGTCTTCAGTGATATTGTTCAGATCCTCTAGCATCACTGCCAGGTACATATAAAACAACAGGATTCCTTCCTTAAGCATTTCATCCTAGAGCAGTGATGACCCCATGGTCTTGTCCTGTAAATGGCTAAAGGGAATAAAAAGAAAAGCTTAAGACCAACCGGCACAGGGAGTATTAGCAATCCCTGATAGAGTTCTTCCTAAAGTTTGTGTTCAATTCTTAGTGTCATTAAAAATATTTCAAATAACACTCTACAAGCCTGAAATTCCACACTCCTAAAAGTAAAAGTGATTACTGTAAATAATGCCAGATGCCCTGAATGGAGTCCATGACTGAGTTCATTCTTGAACACATGCTGCTATACATAAATTCTTCGTATCTTGTGTTCTCTTTAGTAAATTCTGAAACCATGAGTTCATTTTACCACTACTGTACACAGTCTTGTTGTTCAGTGAAAGTATTAGTCATTTGATCCACCGGTTTTCAGTCCAGCACACAGGAAACACACCAGCAACATTAATAATTTTTAACTTCTTCTCCCTCAACTATCATCCCTGTAGCCATTGCTCTTCCAAAATGATACTCACCGTCTTTTGGCAGTGGACATTTCCTTTTAAGATAAAAGACACATCAAAGAGGGTACAAGTCCATAGCTGATCAAGAATGCTCATCCATACAGCCTGCAGCAGGAAGGGTGCTGAAGAGCAGGATGTGTCTGAGAGAATCAGAGGAAATGCTGTCACCAGGAGGTTTTGATCTCAGGTGGGAAAAAGGAAATTCAAGACTGAGCTGGGCTCATCTCATAGATCACTTACAGGCACTGCTGAAATCTCTGAGACATTCTAATATCTACATATTTATCAGTATTTGGGAATAATTACTTAGCTAAAGGATATCATGATGCAGAATGGAAATGTCAGGGGTGAGAGTTTAAATACATATTTAAATATTCCTCACTGTCTACTAATTGCAATTAACTACACAGGTATTGCTTGTTAGGAGGCATGTGTTTAAACCTACCTACCCACCTCTCCCAGTACTGCAGAGAAACAATCAACAAGGCCACCAATGGTGGAAAACACTTCTGTACTTCCCCATTCTCCATGGACTTTGCTGTCCAAGTCATGAAATTGCTTTAACCCAACATGTCTGAACAAAAGAATATCTGGTTTTGTTTAATTAAACTATTGACTCTTGCTGGAGATTTTCAAGAGAAGGCGACAGTGAGGCACACAATGCACACAGATGGTATCTGGTGATGTTATCCAGCAGGGGCTTGATTGAAACAAATTGGGGTGCTTAATCTCTAGTTTTCAGGGAGATGAGGGCTGTTAACTCTCATCAAAACTGATGGGAGTGAAGTACTTGCTCAGCTACTTTAAGGATGTTGCCCTTGTCTCATTTAGATCGCTTAACTGATCAAACCAGAGCATTGCTATCACCAGTTTATTTAATTGCAGGCCTGAGAAATTCTATACAAATTGTTTGCCCAGTCTGCTAAACACACAACTAGACACACGGTTAGGACACAATGCAAAACATTTATTGAGAATCATTTCTTGAAAATAATTTCTAGAATAATCTCTAGAATAAACACAGGCCATTTTTTGACAAACTCTGTGAACAAAATCAAATACAAACTTTCCATTTTTCAAGTTCAGTATGATCCTTGGTGTATTTGTCTTTGCAACCACACATCCCTTCAGAAGGTATTTAGGGTTCAATATGGGGATAATGACAGCAAGACTCTCCCCAACATACAGGGGGCCTGGGGAAGAACAAACATTTTCCCCTCAGCCCCTACTAACAGAAGTTCATAGAGTATATGAAGTACCAGAAAGTACAATATAATAAGTGTGTGAATAACAGTGTTTCACAGGATTTGAGCATATGATCAGAGCAAGATGCTGCTCGTCCTTACACCATGGAGCTCACCACCTCCTCTGTCCACATCATCTTACCTCCAAAACTTTTTTCTGTCTTATCCCCAGTTACACTCTTGTGCAGCCTCTTACATTTTACTTCATTCTCTTCCTTCTTTTAACTTCTCAGTTTTTTTAATTGTCACCTCCTTTGAAACTCAAAAATGATAAACAGAGAATCAAAAGCAACTAGAAAAAAATCATTGCATGTCACATTATGACAAAACAAGATATGATTTGTCACAATACTGGAGCTAACAGGTGAGCTGAGAAACAGGTAGTATATCATTTGCTGCCTGAGTCTGATCTGATTGTAAACTCCTTTGGGTAGAAGCTATGAGTCCATTTTTATGAATTGGATTATGACAGCAATAATGGCTATTATTATTATATAGAAAGTCCCGCTCATTTAGTAGGTCCATGCACATAGAAGTCTTGTAGCCTCATCCTCTATTTCTAGGAGGCTGCCAATGTCCTTACACACAAAAGCACATTTGGGGACAGAGTAGGAGGAGAAAAGTGCCTTGAGGAAGGGTGAAGAGAGTGAATCCCAAAGGGGACTCTGCTCCCCACTTCCTCCCCATAGTTTTGCGTTTCTGGTGAGCGGTTTCATGGCTGCAGGCACTGGAGGCCTGGAGCTATGATTTCACTTTGTTTACCAGAAGTTCCAATCATACATTTTGAGTTGTAGTTTTTGAGATGAAGGACAGCTACATAACGTCATTATGCTATGAAAATATAAGATTGGAGAAGTCAGGTGAAAAAAAGAGATTTTGGTTTTGTTCTTGTCTTTTATGTGGGTTTTTCCACCTTCAAGCTGCTGAAACCATAATGAGAATTTACAGGACAAATAATGAGCAGCACCTTCTACTGGGGGGGGGGTTGCGGGGAACCAGGGAGAAACTAGAGAACCTGAAGAAATTTGCTCAGTGTCCAAATGACTGAATTAGAAAAATGAACTGGCCTACATAAATCCTCTTCTAAAAACACGGTGTGACTGCAGAGAGGCTTGAAATATTTGCAGCCATGGTCTTTACCTAAAGAGTCTTAATTAGAATATTCCTGGCATTTTTGTGTTTGGTTAGCTCACTTTGAACCACGAAATTTCTTTTAGAACCCTAAATCTTTACAGTGTGCAAGTTGAACAGAAGTTAAATTTAACCTTGCTTTTGAATGCAAAATAGATAAGAATCAGAAGAAATGTACAGAAGGCTTCCGTAAAACTAGCAGTCATTCTTTTGATTGGGAAATAATTAGGCCAGGAGTTATTTTTTCCAAGGAAGCGAGAATGATGTTGTGAATTACCGTATTAGGTCTTAAACGACATCAAGAATTTCCGCCTCTTGTTTTCAGGAAGAGTTTCTTATTTTAATTTTAAGTGGACTACTGCATTTTAATCATTTCCTTGAAATAAACCAACACTTATTATGCCTAAACTGAGATTATAATGTCTGCATAGGAACTCGCATCTGTTGTGGTTAAACTCACATAACTTTCTTGCTTAGCTGAAACACCAGGAACTTCAGCAAGAGACTGGATAAACTTGAACAAGGAATGAAAGCTTCAGAATCATGTAATTTTCTGTCAGGAACAATGTAATTGTTTAAAAATCTGTTGACAACTTTGTCCCAAACATTATAAAGTCATGTGCCACTCCCTCGCTCTCCTTTCCAGCTCATCTTTAAAAAATTGTGAAAGCTGAAATCTGATACATTCAATCAGAGAGAGGCACAGAGAGGGCAGTGCATGCCGTGAAATTCTGGAAGGTGCCCTGTATTGGAGGTAAGGACTGCACAAGAATTAATGTCCTCAGTTTTATTCTTTATTCTGAAATATTGCACTACCATCAGAGGTGAGATATCAAAACCAGTATGACACTTCTCTATTTCATAACAAGCAAGATTAAAAGAAACTCTTTACAGCAAGGTAAACAATGCATACAGTTTCAGACTCAGTCTTTAAGTATGTTTCAGCAATTGATGTGTGGGTTTTTTGAAGCATCTGTGCACAGGTAGCAGACATAACTTTGTATGAACCAACTCTGTCCTACTGTATGTGCAGGTTAGAGCAGCAGGAGCTATGGAAAGAACAAAAGAGCATTGTGCATTTTCTCCATTGAAGTCCCTTGGCTGTTCCACCAAATCAAAGACAAGCAGACACAAAAGAAACCTCTTCCTCATACCTCCTCTACCCTCCCACCCTCAATGCATCTGCCAAGAAATGCTGATCTCGTCTGATGTTCTTTCCAGTACTCTTCTTCCACATTTGCTCTTCTGATTGCCATCCTATACTCTGATGTCTTCTCTCTGCACAGGCTCCAGAGTTGCTGCGCTCAGAAATCCATGCTAACAGTGGATAACGTATCATTCATTCCTCTCACATCATATGGTAAGTAATATGAGAGAGTGCTTATCTTTCCTATGGAAGTAATGTAGACATTAATCACTATTTCTTTAGTTGCTGTGACTATTCAGTACAAAGTAGACGGGACATTCCACAAGGGTGGCATACTTGTGGTTTATGACGCTGCAACACAGGCAGATCATTCTTCCTGGTGGAGAATCACGTATATTGATCTCTGTTGTCCTGCCTTGAAGCCTTGAGCAGATTGTAATAGCTGTTCCCAGGGACTAGCCTTTGTTTATTTTGTCCTCTAGCCAAAACCATAACTATGACAATAAAGAGCATCAGTTTTAGTACAAATACTTAACGCATGCCACAACTGGGCAACTTTTGGGCTGTTTGTAATACAGTGATTTGTTGTTCTGTTTAAATAAATAAACTAGCACAAATGTTTTTCCTCAAAAGGAAATAACACCAAGGAAGAAAGGCTGGAGTTGCCAGGTTGCCCACCCACGCACTGAAATATCCCCAAGCCTCTTCCACAGAGCCCATATGGCACCACACTGTCAGCACCTAAATAGGCAAACACGGCACTTCAGCTAGGTGAAGATCCAGTCCGAGCACTGGTCAGGACCACATGTTCTATTTCTCTGCATCCTCCAATGCTGCTAGAGTGGATCTTCACTACAGACCTTTTTTGTGGAATTAACAAAACCTTTATGGTTTTGTAAGAGTTATGGCCCTCCAAGGTGGCTCTCCAGTAAAAAGAAAACCAATTATCTGCTTTCCCTCCTCTCCTTTCTTTATTTATTCACCCCTGATTAGGCCTTGGATTTTTTTCTTTAAGTTAACATGTTCATAAATAGTAATTTTATTAACATCTGTTATTTACTTTTCATTTGGTCGTTAATTTTCCTTAAACGTTCACAGCTAAATATGTGTCTGCTTGACTTTAGTGAGGTGATTAAGCATAAACATTTCAAAATTGAAACCTAACTCTTGCAGTGGGGAATAATTCCTGAAAAGATATTGCAAAAAAAGCTCATGGTCTGCTCTGGGAGGGAAGAAGTTGGAAGACACCAATCCTAGACTTGAATTAGAAATGTTAATGTTAATTTTAAGATTACTATGTAGCAACATATACACCAGGTAAAATGAATGGGACAGGGCTGTATCATGACTGCAAAACAGTCTTTAAACTCTTCTCTCCCCATGGAGTGCTTTTCCTGGCATATCCAAACCAGCATGCGTCATACACCTCAATCCAAGCCTTCCTCTGTTAGCTTGGAGTTTCCTACAGCTTCCTTTCAAACTTTTATTTGTTCCCTAATACCAGTTTCATCTTTCTAGAGAGACACTGTGATCTGCTTTGACTCATGGACGGAGTTAATACAGCACCAAATGTAAAGCCAGACTATGCACAGCTGTAGGCTGGCTTCTCGTGTCTGATGGCCAGGTGAGAAGTACCTGAAAGACCTTCTGTGCCAGAGACCATATTTCCAGTTGGGAGAGCTTTTTCATTACAGAGAAGCATCAAGGGAGTACAAATGCCTCTCTAAAAACCACTCACCTCAGGTTATTGTGGCAATTTTTTGGGGCGGTGAACCTGAAGAAAAGGAACTCAGAATTCACAAAGCAATTTTTTTTCTGAAATCTACAGAAAGAGCTGATACATAAGAGAAGTAAGCTGCAGGGATGACATAATTTCCTCTCCATGCACCACACCATTAAGAACACATTTCTCTTTGGAGTTCTGCAGTAAATCCTTTGACAATATTTTTGCTATTTATTCTGCCCACCTGCTCTGTGCACCCTTCTCTCTCTGGCAGACCCTTGCACGTGGCCCTAGTTGTGTTCCCATCATTATATATTGACACGAAGTATTAAAGTGAGGTTGAGCTTGGTGCTAAAAACACAGCCAGACTGCTTAGTAAAGAAACAATTTTAGATAAATTTAAAAGGATTTATGGACTCACGTCTATGATCTCCGTCTCCCAAGGATGCGTGTAGTGACCCCGCCAGTCACTGAAGCCCTCCGCAGTGCACTCGCAGACTACATGCTCCATCTGGAGGGAGGGGTGGAGGAATGCTTTCCATGTGCTGTAAGAATCATCTGTCTCGGGATTTCTGTGAATTTTAGAGATGAGAGGATATAGCACAGAAAAATAAAGTGAGAACATTGCTGTCTCCTTGTGAGCACAATTAACGCTCATACTTACACTCTGAAATAAAACTAGCTACACCCATAGAAAAAATGCAGCCATGAGCAGAGCTCAGCGCGCACCTGAGCTGAAGATTTTCATGGCAAAGCCTGTTTTCTGTACTGGCTGTTGTTGAATCAGCTGATATCATAGGCCCAGTGTGAATATCAGAGGAGCTGAGGTCAGCTCTATGCATCTGCCCAAATTCATCCATTTCTGTTCAGCTCAATACTTCTCAGCACAAGTCATCCTCTGCTGTTACTCCTCACTGAGCCATCACACAGCCACGCATAAAACTTCACTCCCTGCAACAGCGCTTGCACTCAAGTTCCCACAGAGCTCTGGTTTCAGTGAGGAGAAGCAAATGGTCCTGCAGGATTTTGTTTTTCATTGCTATGGTTTATTTTAAATGAAACAAACTCAAAAATACAGTGTGCTTTTCAGAGGCCGAAGTCTCACATACCCTTTTAAGGTAATGGCAGTAAATACTATCAAAGTCCTGGTTCATAATATTTACAAAGTAGTAGATCCAGACAGTAAAGGGACAACTCCTCTATATCAGAAATCAAGAGAGAGATTTTCTTGCACAGTTGTTGAGTGAATGAGCAATCACAGAGTCCTGAAATTACAGGCAGCTCCTCACTCATTATCTGCCATATCCACCGGGTAAGCAAAGGCTGTCACAGCTCCCCATCTAGTAGCACCCCATGTTATGTTTCATCACGCCACGGAGTCTCCGGTTCATGGGTCAGAGGGGTGCCCTCATGGCAAATCAGGTAACATCTGCTTTATCTGCCTTCACCACAATATAAGCTCCATGTTTTGCGTATGGAAGCATACTGGTGCTTCATGCTCGTTTTGTTTAAATCAGCCTATTAATTTTTGTACTATGCAGTCATTCTCAAGACGGGCATGACCTCAGTCTTTCATTATTTAGTGACTTTCCCTTTGTGGGACAAGGTACAACTCTTCCATGTTGCTCATCACTTTTGGAAAAGGACCAACTTCATTACTTCCTTGACTGGATGAGGAAGGGAAAAAGGACGAAAGAGCCTTCATTGCTTTTTAGGGACTGTAGTCTTGCTTTCTTTAGGCTGGAGAAACTCCAAATAAATTCTGCCGGCACAAATAATGACACCTGAACAGCATGCTCTTGCAAATGTAAACAGTGCAACAGCAAATTGTTTAACCTTTGCCTGAAGCATAATTTCTTAGACAGTGAAGTGCTACCCTCTCCAAAGCTGCTGCAGAGCATTAGGAAGGTGCCATTTTTTCAAGTGAGACTGGACAGATCGAAGAGATGGCAATAATCTCATCTTTTCCCATTGCTGCTTATCCCTGGCAAAGTGTACCTATGCATCTGTAACGGAACACATTTATACTGGGAGCAGAAAGCTTTAGTGTACATTTCCAGTTAAACAATCACTAAAAAGCAGACTGAAAGCATAATTTTGACCTCAGCATTTGAATCTTATTTCCCTGCGAGACCCAGAGGCAGAGTGAAGTCATTGGGCGAGACCGATGGTAAGACTGGCAGATGAAACGTGCCTGTTTCAGCAGGTTGCGGCAGACAAACGAGGACCAGGTTCAGCTCAGACAGGCTGCTGCCCACGGCAGAAGAAAGGGCCTGGCCCTGCTGCCTGCTTTGCCTGCACGTGAGACCCAGGAAGCCTGATCAGCTGCTGTGGCTATGGGAGGCCTGGGAGCATGTGGGCAGGGCTGGGACCGGTCAGGCTCACCAGCATCAGCAGGCTCTGCTCCCAAATCTTGTACCCGACCTCTCCACCCAACGCTCTCTCCTTTCGCTTCCTTCCCTCTGGTGGGAGCAGCCTGCCCTATCCCAGCCTCAACACTTCACTCGGTTTTGCCAGAATCCAAAGCAATCGCTTCAAAAGAAGAGGAGCTGAGGAGGACAGAGGGGCCTCCCTGTGGTCTGGACCATGGTGGGACCCATCTCAGACCACCTGGCATGAGCAGGTCACCCACTCAAGGTGCGCAAGGCAGATCTGAATGCCTGAGTGAATCAGAACACCCACTGCTCTCTCTACCCAGCAAATGGTTCTCCTTAAGAATAACGGCCCGCTCTACATCCTGTGCAGAGGCAGCCACCAGCTGCCCTCCCAGGCCCAGTGGTTGGGACGAGCCATTGGGCCTTGCACGGGAATGGGAGCCGTGCTGGGGCAGTGCTGTCGAGCGGGACCACACAGCTGCTGCATGGCAGCACACCCGCCAAAACCTCCCTCACACGCACCAGGACCCCACTGCACCCTGCTTGAAGGCGAACCCAATGCCCCACTTGCCCGCGGTTCAGAGGCTGCTCTCTGCCCCAGGACCGGGGATGGGCACAGCCCCCTGCCTGCCCCCTCTTCACCAGGGGCCCGACCCTCTCCCCCATCACCCTTCCACTGGGAAAAACAAGCTCGGGGGCGCCGCCAGCCAGCTCGGGCAGGGGACCGCGAGCGTGGGCTGCCCCCGGGGGGCCCAGCTCATGGCGGTCGGGCACCATGTGGGGCCGGCGGTCGCCCCTCCGCCTGCGCGCAGCGCCGCTCCTTCGCGTCCGAGGGGCGAGAGCCGGGCAGGGGATCCGGAGCGAGCGGGGCTGGGGCAGGGGCCGGGTGCGGCCGGGCGGGGGGGGAGGCGAGCGG
>WKFP01014328.1:59815-77791 GCA_011057875.1 Pterocles orientalis
TTAGGAAGAAATTTTTCACTATGAGGGTGGTGAGACACTGGAACAGGTTGCCCAGGGAAGTTGTGGATGCCCCATCCCTGGAGGTGTTCAAGGCCAGGCTGGATGAGGCTTTGGGCAAGCTGGTCTAGTTGAGGGTGTCCCTGCCAATGGCAGGGGGGTTGGAACTTGATGATCTTTAAGGTCCCTTCCAACCCTAATCATTCTATGATTCTATGATTCTATGATTAAAGTGGCCTTCTGAGTACTCCCTTTCATTTCTGTTTCTGAATAGTGTCTGTTATATAAAGCACTGCTCAGGAGGAAGCTGAGGACTCCAACTCTGTCCTCCAGGATTAAACCAGCCTACTTGGATGCTGAGGCACAATTTGCATAACGGAAATACTGAAGAATTTCTTGAGTTGTTCAGAATTATTAGCTATCTGTTTGCATGCATCTTGGAATATAACTCTGTAGATAAAGATCTTCAAGGATCTACAAGTATTAATGAGAGAGTATGAGGTACAATATTACATATTAGCTCTGTTTTCACAGGCAAGCAGTTTATGACAAAGGTGAGTTAAGTGTCAGGACCTAAGAGAATCCACCTAACCCCTTTTAATACAGGAGTTGAACCAATTGTTATTTAAAGAAACATCAGCAGCAAATCTTATTGAAGCATGGCAGTTTTACAGCTTTGAGAATTTTTGTTTGCTGGAACAAAGAAAAATTGCAGAGGCACAAGTAATGAATTGGCTGATGAACTGGTCTCGCAACTGATGAGAAAATGCTTGTACAATCCCCAGGTCATACAACTAAGCAAGGCCAGAGCAAAGAAGAGGATTTGGACATTCTGATAAGCATACAGAGAGGGTCACAGTGAAAAAAAAATTAATTGAAAGCACAAATTGGCCTTCCCACCCTCCCCCTTCATGCAGTCTGCAGTGTTGCTTGTGTCCTTAACCCTGCAGCTCCAATGGAGGGTGGTTGTTCCTCTCTAAAAGAAAGAGAGCAATTAAGAAAACAGCTGAGCTAGTGAGCTCTACCATTGTGCGAACGCTGCTGTATATATCCGTTCAGATAAAGGGCTGATTTTGGTTTGTGCTTTTTGATTCTTCTTACTTGTCTGACACTCAACCATCTGTAGTTCCTCCATGTGACTCCAAGCAGCAAACCTGTAGGACACATTTCAAATTTAAAGGCATGAGGTTTATTGTAAAGTAAGATTTGCGTTGTTGTAGGTGATCGTTGATTTGAAGAGTTTACTGAATACATAAATTACCCTGCTGTGCTTGTGATGGGTTCTGCTGCATGCTTAGCTGCATCCTTAGATCTTTCTTTCGAGTATTGGACAGGGAGCAGTATTCTTGTTAGTACACATCGGTGTCTAGCACAGGGGAAAGGGTATTTGCTGACTCTGAGGTAGAGAACATATGGTCACCTGCAGCTGCACCAGCGGTTGTGTTTTGCTGCTGTTTGCATGAAAGAATAGCACAATTCACAGAAGAATGCTGAAGAATGGGGTAGGAGATGGGTATTTGTGTGAGGAGGAAAGTGCTGGGGCAAACCTTCTCACTGCAATGTGAAAGGCAGGAGTTGTAAGAGCAGAAAGAGTGGTTCCTAACAGACTCAGGAGATAAGTAGCTGTGTCTTCATAACCACTGAGTTATCATCTGTATCAGAAACACTGTGACTTAGCAGAGCCGAGCTAACGGGCCCAGCTTCGTTGAACACTGGCTCATGGATATCAGCGTAGTGTGGCACTGTGCTGTGCTGCGTGGCCATCCCATAAGCAGAGGGAATGTTCCTGAAAATGAGATGTGTTAGCATCAAACTGAAGACTTAAAAAAAAGGGGGGGAGGGGAGATAACCCGTTTGCTCTAGCTGAAATTATGCACTTTGCCCTTATTTAGATTTACGAGTACTGACCAAGGAGAGGAAATCTGAGATATCCTTCCTACTCCTGCTATGTGCAAAGTGCATACTGACAAATGAATTACACACTTATAGTCTCTCTTCTGTGTAGATTCTTGGAAAGTCCTCATTCCAGTCGCTGAGCAGTTGTCAGCAGCACCATCATACTCGGTTATTTTTTTCTCCTTTCATCTTGATAGAAAATGCCTATGCTGTGCACTATTTTGTTTTGCTTGATTATTTTTTTTCTTTTTTTTTCCTCCTTCTGGCATTTGGACTCTGTGGGAGGCATGAACTGTGCTGGGAAGTCAAAAGAGAGGTAGAGAACCAGAAATACAACTAGCAGATGGGTGGAAGTGGATGTAACCTAACAAAGGCCACCCATGTACCTTCTATGGTCTTTTGACTCCCCAGGATACTCGCTTAGATTGTCGTGAACACACATACCTGCCCCTGTTTATGTGTGTATATATATATATATGTATTTATCTCAAGTGAAACCTTCTTGAATGTGTCTAAGGTCAAAGAGGTTTGTTTCTCCCCCAGAAGCTCTAAAACTGACTGTTTATTCTGTGGTTGAATCCTTTGTGAAACTTTTTGTCTCCCTAGCAGTTTCTTCATCAGAGCTGTGCATGTGGTTCCTAGCTTTTAAATGCTTTAAAACTTTTCTTCCTGATTTTTATAATTCCACAACACTTAACTGCTTAAGTGAAAGCAGTTTCCAAGCCTGGAACTTGCCTAGAAGAGCTGAACTTTGATCTTTGCATGATGTGTTTGTAAGTGGGCACAAGCAGGAGAAGGTCGTTCACCTCTGTAAGGTTCTGCAAAAGCACTGCTGAGAGCTGTCAGCAGGACTTGCGAGAGCTCCAAAGAGGCACAGTTCCAGCTGGAAGCAGGGAGGAGGGTAAGAGAGCATAGACACGTCGTGTCTTTCCTGCGCCTCTGTATGTTGCCTGCTAAACTGCTCTACAGGGTGTTTAGAGGGGTTTAAGATTTCTCCTTTGGACAAACACAGATGGTGTGCTAAACTAGGCTGCAGATCAGAAGCAATATCAGCAGCAAACTCTAATAAATATTCTAGCAATTAGTGCAGAAAAATCTCGAAGGAAGTGTTGTGAATCATGGCAGGATTTGCTCCCTTATCCAGATGATTCCAACCCGAACAGAACTGTAGCTACTGCAAACATAGAGGACAGTGTTTCCGGGCAGGCGGCAAATAGTTTCTGCTGTCTGTGCAGTAGGACTGCAGGGAAGAGAAACCTTTCCAAGTGAGCCAACAAGAAGTTAGTTGAGGGGCATTTTCAGTTGATCTGAGTCTCAGGGTGAGCTGAAAATACAAAGAGATGCTTTCTGTAAGTAGTGTGGTGTTAAGGTGGTGGAGCTTTACAGAAGCTGTTTAAGCAAGTAGACTTCCTGCGATTAATTTTGGTCCTTTCAAATAATCTCCTCTTAGCTCACAGGAGCACCTGCAGGCACGCTGGCAGGTAGGAGTAGTGAAAAAGGGTTCCTGTCTGTTTTCTGAGCGTGAGACAAAACACCAAATAAGGAGATTTCCAAAGATACATGAGTCAGCTGGTTACTAGCCCCTGAGGGAAATCAAGGTAGTTATTTGCCATTTCTGAAGTTGTAGTCATGTCTTCCCCTTGCCTTCCCCTCCCATACCCCCATGCCAAGGTTTTTCAGGAAAAAAATGGACAGCAGAGCATTTTTATATCCACATTTTAGATGAAGTTTTGTCACTTTTTAACTTTATTTTTTAAGGAATATAATCTGAATTGAACATCGGTTGCTGATGGGTATCTCAGATTGAGAGGAAGAGAAAACCAAGCATTTACTTTAAGAAAGGCAGAAGAAGGAGCAGGGGTGAAACAGGATGGAGAAGACATGGATCCTAACCTGAACAGGGTTAGACCAGAAAGAGCCACTGAGGACAACTTTTAAGTCTATTTGTTGTTTACCTAATTGCCCAAACAAAGCAAGGAGAAAGAGTTGGCCACTCTAGCAGTGTGTCCTGCCTTAGGGGAAACGTTTAGAGGGAAGGGAACTAAAAGGGGACTAACAAGTGGTTGATCACTAAACACTTGCCATTAAGTCAGTCTGTTAAAAGAAAATATGTCTTAATTGCCAAAATCATATTTCATCCAACACCAGTCTAACAGCAATGCTAGGCCAGTGAGCAGATAGCCCCTATAAAATACCTAAATGTCTGTTTGATGTGCTGGGAAAAGAAGAAAAAATTGTGGAGTGAAAACTCCCCAAAAGAGAAGAGCAAGAGAGAGAGAAAAGCCCCAGTTGATGGTTCTCCTTGTTTTAATGCCAAAGTGTTACTTCTCGTAGCTACTTTTGTTACCTGTAGGCTGAGAAGGTAGGAGATCTAAGCTGTACACAGCTTCTCAGCGTGACTAGGAGAGCTGGCACGAGCTATACACCTTCTCACTCCTGTTGCCATTGTCACAGGAGCGGAGAGCGGACATGTCCAAGGGTAGCCTTAATCCTGAAGAACGTCCGTGGCAGAAGCATTGTTGAATTGAGAGGTGGCAGGATTTCCACTGCCAGCATTTACAAGCCCTGTACCTTTTCCTTAGAAGGATAGAAAAAGGGAGGCTTTGGCCAAGGTGGGAATTTTATGGTGCTCAGTAAGTTTTATGGTGAGACACCTGGGACCTGGGCCAGTCCTACATATTCTGCTAATTCTGGCATCCCTCAAGTGACAGGGTTAGTCCAAGTGGAATATGTGCAGGAACGGAGACACCGGATTATAAACCATCACAGGGAGAGGCTGGGTTGTCATCCTGATGTGACCCTGACTCACGTTGTTACCCATTTTAGGACCTGCTGCTGCTGCGCCCTCTCTGGTGTCGTTTTCTGCCGGGCTGACGCAGAAGCCTTTCTCCAGTGATGTTGGCGTGGTTCACTTTAACAAAGTGCTTGTGAATGACGGGGACTATTACAACCCCAATACAGGTAACAGCCAAAGAATGGACCTACAGAGATGCCAGATGGGCAGTAGCATGGGTTACCAGTGTTTGATGCTATCCCAGGCCTTGTTGGCACATTGAACAAACAAAATAAGTCCATCTAAACCAGACACATGGGGGTAAAAGCTTCCTGTGGATGTGGACAGGCAACTGGCTTTCAACAACTGTCCAATAATTCCGAGGCCCAACTCACCACTACCTCTGCTCCGCCAGCACAGCTGGTTGTGCTCATCAGGCTGGCTGAGCCCGGGTAGCGGAGGTGAGGCTCCTTGCTGACCCACTTTGCAGCTCAGCCAGCTGGGTCACTCAGGAGAGGAGGGAGGGAGGCGACACATGCTGCGTCTCCAGTAACGGTAACTGCCTGCTGCCTCCTTCTCCAGCAGAGCATCGTGTCACCCAAAGGTGTTAGGCATGCCTTAACAGCTTCTGGGTGCCTCTCACCTCTTCACCCAGCTCTGAGTCATGGCAGTTGCTTAGGCAGGGAGGTGTCCAGGTGTGGACACGACCTGCTTACGTCCTGAAGGACTGGTGGGCTCTAACACAAGAGCAGCAACTCTTTGCCTTCTGACTGCAGTCAGCTGGTCAGCCGCCCAGGGTGTTATATGTGTGTAGCAATGGGTAACCCCCATGGCTTTGTGTTTGTCGTCATGCTTAGAGCACTCAGGTCTCTCCATTTTGAATAACTCGGAAAGCTCAGCCTGTCTCTCTTTTGCAGGCATTTTCACATCACCATATGAAGGGCGTTACCTGATCACCGCTGTGCTGGCCCCCGAGAGGGATGAGTATGTAGAAGCTGTGCTGTCCGTCTCCAATGCAAGCGTAGCTCAGCTCCACACAGCTGGGTACAGAAGGGAACTGCTGGAGTACCACAAACCTTACTCGGGGAAACAGACCTGTGGTGGTCCTGGGACGTTCCACCTTGTTCTTCACCTCAAAGCAGGAGATGAAGTAAATGTCGTCGTAACAGGAGGCAAACTAGCCTACACAGACTCTGATGAAATGTACTCCACGTTTAGTGGAGTTCTCCTTTATCCTTCCATTTCCCATGTTTAGGTTTACCTTGAACAGGTGAGAAGGGTAAGATATTCAGAAAAAAATAAGTGTAATAAAATTCAAAGCTTTAATATATTCAGTTTATATATTTGATTTCAGTGATGGGTTTATAGTCTGTACCAAGACCTTTTCCTTGTCCCATTTCCAGAGGTAGCTACAAAAGATGTGTTTCTGTAGCTAAATCAACTCCTTCCCAAGCCCTTGTTTACCTGTACGAGCAGAACAACTGCTTAAACAACACATATGTTCTCTATAGACACTTCTCCACTGTGCCCTTGCTGTTCCCTATTAAATTACCTTTGCAGTCTTCCTAGATTATCAAATTGTCCCTAGTGTATCAAAGTTTACATCATTGCTGAAGTTTACAGTTGTCAGCTACGTTCAGGTTTTCAGTAAAGCCGGGCGAGAAAGTAAGGTTGTATTGGACATGATTGATGACTTCTTAGTCCTTGTGTTATTTAATAATATGTTGGGTCAAGTACATTTGCATAAACAATCTGTTCAATGCAACTGCTAACCAGGGTGGTGCAAAGCAAAATGATACTCATCTGCATCAGTTTTGTTTTCCTTTAAGGGCCAAACACAGTGCTAAGAGACAGGATGAGTGACTCATTCCAGTCAAGTGGAAGCAGCTGTATGGGGAGAAACTTGCCTGGCCCCAGCTTTCCACTGGGCAGAGGTGAGCCCAAGGTGCAGTTGCTACTGCTGAAAGATTTAAAACAGTTATTTTCAATTGATATGGTGATTGTCAGTTAAGTGAGACTCAGGCTTGCTGCTTGAAATGAATAAAACAGGTCAGAAAAATCCGAGTCATCTGTGCTTAGGTAGAAAAATGGTAATTTTGAAAAGTTTAAAAAAATTTATAAAGTTTGTTTCTGAAACTCCTACAGTACTTGCATTAAAAAAGAAAGTATTCTTCTTTGTTGCATTGTAGAAGACAAATCAGAGGAAAAATCGGTGATATAGGAAAATAGTCTTGTTAGCCAATACTGTCAAATGCACAGACCAGCCATGTGCACTAAGCCTTTGTTGTAGCAGCGTCCTGCACAGTGCTTTTGAGTGAAGCTTGTTTCAAGACAGCATTTGCTTATATGGATGAAGCAACTTTCTTTGCTTAAACAGCTGAACACATTTGGGGCAACAGTATTTTATTTCTCATACTAGCCACCTCTCAGTGGAGGTAACAAAGATGGTGTTTTGGCTCTTTAGAGTTAGTGTGGCTGAAAAAAAAATCCAGCCATGCTTTACTGAGAGCAGGACTGTGAAGCTGTCACCTATATGCTCTTATATAAACTGATCTTTTTAATAGTCTATTCGTGCTGCATAGAGCCGTATTTATTGTAGTGGTTTGTGCAGTATATTTTCCTTCTTACAAGTCTGGAACAGCTTTTACTGTCTTGGAACAAACAATTCCTTTCTGTGCGGGAAGAACTCCCCGTGCTGTAAGCAGCACAGTACGTTTAGCTGAAGCCCTTCCCATCTGAGGAGGTCAGATGAAGACTTACGCCTTTGTTGCTTGATTTTGGAATAGATACTCCCTCATAACTCTGGTTCTAGACGATGAGATGGGGCCTTCCCACAGCAAACTGTCACATCCTGGAAGATGAGCTGCGTTTGAGAAAAGCAGGCGCAAAAAGCTTTCTCTCTGCAGAGGAGCTGTTGAGTCAGTCCCTGTGCAGGCAGGAGTGCGAGCACTGGAGGGAAACTGCGGGTGGAGTTCCAAAGCACCTGGTTTAGGACGATCTCTTGGCACCTGATTTTTAGAAATGACAGTGTTACTGACACGCAGCAGCTAGGTCTGGCTGTATTTTGTAGCAGGAAGGCTATTCTGTAAGAGCAGCTGTTCGTCAGTAGCCCAGGATATACAGTGAACTTGCACTTCACAGCTTGATAAAGGGAGGGACCCCCTCCCTCCCCCCTCTCGTTTCCCTGCACATTTGTCTTGACCTGTGCTGGAGCATGAGGCAGTTAGCAACCATATGCTTGTTCAAGGGGGACTTCGTTTTTCTTTGTCCTCAATCAACAGCCCCTTTCTGTCCTGTCTGTCCCTTCAATTTTGAAAGATTGTTTTCTGTGTTTTCAAAAGCCAGTTACATCAACCACTTCTTTTTTTTTTTTAAAAAAAAAGTAATTTCTTGTTATGTACAAAAGCCAGAGAGGCACTTTTCCTTTTAGGATATTTTTCACTCTCCTCAAGAAAGCTGTGTTCTCTAAGAAGTTGGCTCCAGACTCTGTGTGACTCAAGTAGGGTTAGATTATTGTTGCCTGTTCTAAAAATGACTCATGGAAACAAACAAAATGAGCTGAGCACTTAGGGAGACCTCGCTGGCAAACACAGCCTTTTTTTTTTTTTTCCCTCCCCCCCTCCAAGCGAGACATTTTTAAGAATCAGTGGTGCAACTTTAGTGCTAGAGTTGCAGAAGTTCTATCATCCAATTCTTACCAGAGCACTCCGGTAGATGTCTAAATCCACAAATCTTACCAAGCCAAGTTCCACCGCTAGGACAGGGCCATCTTCTACCAGGAGGTTTCTCCTTGTATCCAGGAGCTGCTGCTGATCCTAGAGATTCTTTGAGCCCTCATAATGCAGCATAACTGGTATTTGTACACAGGTAGAAAGCATTCCTTTGCTAATATAGATTATTAAACTGTGTCATAGCAGGGCTCAATCTCAGTGGTGTATTTTGAGGACACCTTTAGAGGTTTTCCCCATCCACCATCTCTAGCAGCACAGTGGCTAAAGCTGTGACCTTGGACAAGGAGCCTGTGTGTTAGATTCCTGCCTTTGCTGAGGGTGACTTGAACCTTAATTACCACTTCCTTGGTAATTGCTGTAATCAGGGGAGGTGGCTCAGTTCCTCCTGATGAGGTGATTTTCCTGTAGCTTTCAAGGTAGAATATTCACCCAGCTGGGAAGACCACAATGCTGTAGCCCCTGAATAGCAAAGGGAGCCAGGGAACCCGACTTCCAGTCTCTGCTCCAGTGAGTGCTCGGATGAAGCATTCATTAAAGCTGGAAGAGGCTCGAGCACAGACCCTTTCATGGACCTGCTCAGCTTCAAAGGAAGGAGCAACAGCCCTGCGCCAGAATACCCTGAACCCCCTGACAGAGAATTTACGTCTTTGGTGAGAATCAGGAACAGAACAAGGACATACCTGCAGTGAAAGGAACATATCACACTGTGGGTTCATGACTTGACTACCACATCCAAGAACATCCACAAGCTCAAAGAGGAAGTACCTGTTAACCAAGAATGCCTTGAAAAAAAAAATCCTGTAGGTGTGATCTCTAAGGCAGGTATGGTGCCTGTTTCATAAATCACAGTCCCGCCTTTCAGATCTGCTTTGTAAGTAGCTTTATACTGCAGTGTATGAGGATTGCGAGATTTTTAGGCAAAACAGTATTTGTTGTGCCAGGTGCTCCCATGTCACATCAAAACAGGAAGAAAACCAAACCCTACCAGATGAAGCTGTACTGGCATGTGTCTGACAGCCCCTTAGCTAGGCATAAGGCAAGCTGGTCTCTCAGGGACTGTCCAAATATCAAAACCAGCAGAGTCCCAAAGACAGCATCACTCGTGAGACGGGCAGATTCCCATAGCCAGGTTGTTAGCAGGAGAACATCTGAAGACAAGCCAGCACACGAACAGCCAGAGACTTTGCTCTGGCCAAACATGGAAAGTATATCCTAGAGCAGATATGGGGAAAGGCAGCAAAGCGACATGCAAATCAGTCATATATCCCCAGGAAAGCTTGGAGCAAACCAGGAATGCCAATTTTCACCACAAAACATGTAAAAAACCTACCTCATTATTTTAATTTGCTATTAAGTCTTTGGAGACAGTGGAGACATTTCTGTGCTGACCACTCAGAGCAATGGGGATTTCCCCAAAGCAGTGGTGATCTATGGTCCTTGCAGTGTATTCCAGGTTACTTGCAGCAACTTCGTGCAGTTTAGCTGACTCGTCAGCTTCGTGAAGCCAACCAGCCATTCAAGAAAAATTACAGATAGCCAAGGAAACAGAGTGAGATGTAAGTGGAAAGCATAGGAAGGCAACTTGAAACAAAATGCCCCTCGCCACCCAATGCAGCTTTAAAATGCACTGGGAATACGAGGTAAAGGCCTCTCCAGCTGCAACCAGGATATTCAAATCAGGATTGAATTGTTTCCTGAGGATACATTGTGCATTTGGAAGTCAGTTTTATCTGCTGAATAAGTCTTTGTGTTACAGCACAGCAGTGGATGTGGATCTATTTCACCAAAACTACAAATGCATTTGCAAGTCTCAGCTTGGAGATGAGAGGAATATGCACTCCACCGAGACTTGATCAGCAGGTACACTTTGGCTGCTAGTTGCTCCTGGATAAAGGCATAGAGTTCAAATTGTCAGGTTACCAGAAATACCTGGGGCCGTGTCCTGTCATCACAAGACAGACTTGTGCTCAAGCCAGCACCAAACCTCCTGCAGACTTCGCGAAAAGATGCAGAACAGCTCTGCCAATTATTTGTATATGGGAGACTTCAAAGAACATCTTGTAACATGTTATGACATAAGCAGGTTTTGGCATTTATCCATTTTGCTATCTTGATTGTGAAAAAAAGGAACATTACTATAATTCTTCAGCAAAGAACAGTATATTTGAGAGTACAGTTCATGGGTGCATGTGTAGGCATATATTTATGGAGAGAGACAGTAATATCCAGGAACGTGAAACCTCTGTGATGGAAAACTGCAGATAATGTCCAAATAAAGCCTACCTGTTGTGTGATGTCTTGATGTTTTTTTGCTTTCCAGTGAACACAGCAGCACTGCAAGCCAAAATTTTTGCTGTTTCCTCCATCACCTTTAAAACTGCAGTTTCTGGCTTCTCTGTCAAGCCTGCATCTGGATTTTAAGTGTTTACTCAGTGTCAGGCACTGTTACATAGGCTTTGTGGTACAAACATTCTGCCAACTCAGTTCTTACCCATCCTAATTGCTCATTCAGTGCCCTAGTTGCTGGCAAACAGAATGTGATAGGATAGATTTGAGTTGGAAGGGACTTAAAATGATCATCTAGTTCAACTGCCCGACCACCTCAGGGCTGACCAAGTTAAAGCATGTTGTTAAGGGTGTTGTCCAAATGCCTCTTAAACACTGAGAGGTTGGGGCATCGACCACCTCTCTAGGAAGCCTGTTCCAGTGTTTGACCACCCTCTTGGGTAAGAAATGCTTCCTACTGTCCAGTCTGAGCCTCCTTAGAAGCAGCTTTGAGTCATTGCCATGTGTTCCATCGCTGGATCCCAGGGAGAAGAGCCCAGCACCTTCCTCTCCATGTCCCCTCCTCAGTAAGCTGTAGAGAGGAAGGGGGCTGTCCCTCAGCCTCCTTCTCTCCAAACTAGATAAGCCCAAAGTCCTCAGCCACTCCTCACAGGACATGCCTTCCAGCCCTTTCACCAGCTTTGTTGCCCTCCTCTGGACACGTTTAAGGAACTTATTATCCTTCTTAAATTGCGGGGCCCAGAGCTGTGCACAGTACTCAAGGTGAGGCTGCACCAACACTGAATCCAGTGGGATAATCACCTCTTTTGACTGGCTGGTGATGCTGTGTTTGATGCACCCCAGGATGCAGTTCACCCTCTCGGCTGTTGGCTCATATGTGGCCCACCAGCACCCCTAGAGCTCTGTCTGCAGGGCTGCTCTCCAGCCACTCCTCTCCCAATTCATACTTGTGCCTGGCATTACTCCATGCTAGGTGCAGAATCCAGCATGTCAACTTGTTAAACTACATGCCACTGATAATTGCCCAAAGCTCCAATCTATCCAAATGCCTCTGCATGGCCTCTTGCTCCTAAGTAGAGTCATCAGCACCTCCTAGTTTGGTATCATCAGCAAACTTGCTAATGGTGCATTCAACTCCTGCATTCAGATCAATGATGAATACATTGAACAGAGCTGGTCCTAGAATTGAGCCCTGAGGAACACCACTAGTGACTGGTCACCAGCCAGATGTAGCCCCATTCACCACAGCCCTTTGAACCCTCCCCTTCCGCACAGTGCAGGTCCGTTGCTTATTCTTGCCAAAACATGTACAGATAAAGTATAATCAGAAGTGGGGAACGTAAGATTAGAGAACTGCAATGTAGGAAAGAGAAGAAAATGGAAACAGGGAAAGACCAGAACAAAACAAAGTACTAGGAAGAAAACATGAGGTGCACCAGCTCTCAGTCCTGGGGTAAGCGAGACCAGCAGCCACCCATCCTTAAAGCAGAATTCAGATTAATTTGGACTAAAGATGAATGTTCAGTCACAACTATCTGGCATACTCCCTTATACTCCCAAGGAGGTGGCTTAGCATTGTTTGTAATTATCCCAATGCACAGCTAATTGCGCCCTGTTCAAAGCATAGTAAACAAGAGCCATTAACACAAGTCCTCAGTGTCATGCAGCTCAACATCTGGTCTCCCTGAGCCACACTGCTGCCACAGCTGTTTGGCCAGGAGGCCCTCCCACCGCATGCCAGCCTGGGCCCTCAGTCCAGGCTAGCAACCACTTCAGCCATGATGAGAAATACTGGACAGGGTTACAGCGCTGGAGTCTTTCCCCTATTCTTTGCTACAGCTCTCTGCATGATCAGTGGGGTCTTGGGCATGTCTGGTATGAGGCAGAAACATCACCCAGGGTTCAATTATTTTTTCTAAGGTGAGGGGACATGAGGAAAAGCAGCCAGTATCATCATGCTTACAAAACATGTTGCACAGAAGTGGCTGCCCCTGCCAGAGACAGAAGACCCTGACAAGCCCATGCTGCACCCAACAGTGAAACTCCCAGAAGCTCTGAACTGTCCCCCGCTACCTCTCATGCGGCATGCAGGACATCTCTCCCACAAACCCTTCTGAGCAGCCAGCTGTGTCACAGCTCAGCTTACCACTGGTCCAAGAGCTCAGCCAGCAACTGCAACAAGCTGTGCACAAGCACCTCCCAACCAAAATGGTGCAGGGCTGCACAGAGCCTCCCAGGGCCCTCAGTGCACAAACTGTGTGACATAACTCTAGAAACGCTGCCCTGTGCACACACACGAAAGTGCCCGTTCTTGGAAACTCTGATTCTGGGATTCTATTCTTTACACATGTAGGACTGTTGCTCCAAGACAGAAAAATCCATCCACCAAGAACAAGATTACCCCAGTAGGAGTCCATTAGGGTAATGTGGACACAGGAGAAGCAATGCCAGCTCAGAAATGTTTTTGCAACAGCTCTGAACATTTGGCATACAAACAACATGCCACCCTTTTATTGCTTGCACTGGCATAGTTGCTCACTACAACAAGCACATACTGAGACCTAGGTGTGAAAGATGGGCAGTAAAGAGGAGGTGGGGTGAGGAGTCAAGTGCCCTAGGTGTGAAGAGAAAGGTGCCGTGTGTGAGCAGAATCTCAGGGGAAACCCAACACAAATGCAGGAGGTGATAAAACTCTTGGCAGTAAGCTCTGTGTCTGGGCACAAGGAGAGTGAAGGAGTGCGGGGGCAACGCACAAATGATACGCTGCAGAAGGATCAGAAGGCACAACACAGGTTACACTTTCATGCAGATCTGTCATTCTTTTACATGTAACTGAAATGGTTGGGTGTTCTAGTGTAGGCGGCTAGTTAGTTGCATTTACTAACAACAGCAAGCAACCAGGAAGAATAAATTTCCACTGAAAGCTTGAGGCCCCTTTTTCAAGATGTTCTCACAATAACTGCCTCAAGATATTTATCAACTCTAATGGAAGACAATACTCTTTGCCTTGAAAGGAAAAAAGTTAACTTTGATGGAATTAGGATAAAACTCCAAATTAGGGCAGATTTATAAGAGCTCAAACTATACAGTTGCAAGATTTTCTTCAAGGCAGCTTGTGTATAGATACTCTGAAAAAAGTAAACAGTGTGAGAGAAAGCAAATGTATCATAGTCCTTAGGACAACAAATTGAATTCCATGTAAAAGATTAATACAATTTAAATAACCCCCCATTTGCTGAATTAGCAATACAAGAATGGAACTCCCAAGTACCAAGTGAAGAAAAATTTAAGTTTAAGTTTGTTTATTGTGATAAACAAATTGTTCTGAACATCAATAAACATTGCACTGAAGTGTGGGTTACTGTACCCACGATAGCCCAGTCTTAACAAAAAACCACTGTATTGGTATGATCACAGATTTGACAATTTTAAACACACTACCTTATTAAGTGATTGGGTTGCTTAACAATCAAGTATTCCACATCTTCAACATAAAATGAAACAAGTGATTGAAGAGAGTTTTCTCACCCTCAAAATAAGCCAATGTTTTAACTTTCATCTGGAAGTAATTAACACTGTAACAAAATCCCAAACAATTCCAATCTATTCAGGAGAATTTAACTTTGGAAACTAAAACTTCTTCAGGCAAAAGTGACACTTTAAAGGCATCTCAAATTCACTATGTATTTTGGATGTTTCATTATGAATTTGCGTAACAGTCATTTAAATAACTCTCATTCATATGACAGCATTTTCTAGAAGACTTGTATGAAATATCAACATGAAATCTCATCTCTTTTGTCTTTAAGATAAGCACATTCAGAGTTTGCTTCAGGAGTTCCATAACAGAGTTGACACAAGTGTTAAAACTTTTCCATCTGAAAAAATGAGTTTTACAAGGAGTATACTGACAACAGGAAGCTAAGGATACATGAGCCAAGACTGCACATGCAATTGTATACTGTTAGGGATGACAGTCCAATCTTTTGAAGTACAAACATGCTTGATACAGTAAAAAAAAAAAAAAAAGAAATGTGTACCACTGAAGTTACTGATCTTTAAATCATTATAGACATGGGTAATGTTCAAGTTACTAACAAGTTTTGAATTGCAACGCTCCTTATTTATTCCCAGATAGGTATCGTTGACTCAGCCTTTGACATGGTTCCAATGCTAGGAGGATCTATTTGCATCTTCAACAACACAGTCTTAACGGGGTGTGCATGTGCCTACAGACATACACACCTAGAAGTTCCTCTTTCACAGAAAGAATGATTTAGCTCGCGCTAATTTTAAATAAGTATAGCACAACTTGTTCTCAAACATTAGTTTCAGGTCACTCCTCTCGACTAAGGTAACAAAAGACAGAATAATGCATCATCCTTTTTTACCTCGCTTCATATTAATATGGCAGCACAAGCCCACAGTTTGATAGTAATGAGATGTCTTTTCTAGAGTCAGTAAAGTGCCCAGCAGTCCAAATTACATAGGTATGCAATGACAGGTACAGTGCCCCTATATTCTGTCCCTAAATGGGGTTAACAAACAATCTGGAGAACTTCAAATACAAGGTAGATTTAGAAAAATGAAACAAACCTCCTG
Source organism: Pterocles orientalis (assembly GCA_011057875.1). Taxonomy (NCBI): domain Eukaryota; kingdom Metazoa; phylum Chordata; class Aves; order Pterocliformes; family Pteroclidae; genus Pterocles; species Pterocles orientalis. The sequence goes on from WKFP01014328.1 coordinate 75,101, forward strand.
CTCTACTCATATCAGAAATACTCAAGAACACTTTTACATTTTATCAAAAAACAAATATCAAAACTATAGCTGTTACAGAGCAAAAAAGCAAAATTTTTAACTAAGCAACTTTTTGGACATCCCTACAATGCAAAATAACAGGTTAGCAGAGTGAGGAGCTCTCTACAACCACACAACCTCCCCCTATTCATACCAGCTTAAATTATATGCATTTGGAGAGCTACCTGATACTTCACACTGCTCATTTACTCAAGTCCCCACCTTAAAATCCACAGCTTATATTTATGACAATCTGAAAAGATGAAATGGAACTGAAGTGAAAAAATTAACCAAATAAAAAAAGTCAACCAAGCAAGATACAGCAAAACATTCGTAACCATCTGTCCCATTTGGAAAAGCATCCCAATTTCATGAACTGCTTTTATTGTTAGAAAACCTGTGTCATACTAGGGCCACTAAGTTAAGCATGGTAAAGAAAATTTTGACATCCACAAAGGACTGTTTTAGGAGAGGCAGCTTTACTCCCTTTATGTAAAATAGAATCTTTAGATAGAATATTTCATCTTGTAATTAAAATACTTTATTATGCTGGATTCTTATTTGTTTTGAACTATAAGTGACTTTAAAAGCTCAAATCCCATTGATAGTCAAAGCACTTGGTGATCATGAAAATTTCAGTTTCTAATGAAATCTATGGAATAAAAGGTATGAAAAGGAAAAAATATGCAATGATGTTTGTAAGCTTCTGACAGTAAAAAAAAACAAACAGTAAAAGCAAAATATCCTTTGAGTTTAATCCTGTGAAATCCATGTAAACACTGAGTACATTGGTGACAGAATCAAGAATGTGCTGAAACAGTCACAGAAAGTATTGTTCTCACTGTACAAGAACAAGGATGCCTTTCAGTTCACTGACATGGCATGGCATACCATGACAGATAGGTATGTTTTCTTTCCCACTCTAATACTACTGCTTTGAAAGAGAGGTTCCATATTGATTTTGCTTACTCCCACTCTATTTAATGTTTTATAAACACAAGAACACACTAGAGTTTTATAAGGGAGAAAAAAAAGTTTTCATTTATATAGTAATCTAAAAGTTATCCCCCCAAGGTGTTCACCAGTTGTATAGCATTAGCTGGTGTTATATCAGAACTGTGGGTTAAGACTACTCAGCCTGATAAAAGAAAAAAAAAATATTTGTCGCGGGGGACAAAAAACCTCTTTTGCAGGTAGTGAAACAGATAACTCCTTTCCTGTGTTCAGCCCGAGTAGGCTGAAGCAGACAAGCCTGCTCAAGCTGTTCCTGAGAAGAGCAGCCCTGGTGCAGGCATTGCAGCAGGTAGCCACACAAATGCCTTCTGAAGATCATCCACACTTCCTGCACACTTCCCTGCTCCCAGTGGGAGCTGTGTCCCAGGGGAAGAGTTCACCCTGGAGCCTGGTGGAAACTCTGGACATTGTCCCTGGAAGGATCTTTAATGCATGGCCCCAGGAAGCTGGTTTAAGGAGTGATAGAAAAGACTGCGTGCCCAGAAAGCCCAGCATTGATTCTGAATGATTTTTAAATGACTGTAGTCCTTAAGCCCTCTGGGCTGGTGGAATTACACATTCGCGCCACAGATTTGTCTGAAGGAGGTTAAATGCACTAACTCAACTTAAAAAGCAGAACTACCTTTGCCTTCAAGTATTTTTGGAGAAAGAAATACTAGCTTCTTTTATAGCTGATAAACACTAGATTTGGAATGCAATTTGTTCACAGGCTTTGATCTGAACCTGAGGAATGACCAGCATGATGTCTATGAATAACCCAAAACTGGAAAAAAAAAAAAAAAAGAGAGAAGGAAGAAGATTTTATTCTGCTCTGCAGCATTTAACCATTGTCATACCTGGAATCTCACTACTGAGCTGCATTTCCTTCCAGCTACCTGCAATACAGAATTCTGGAAAGACCTGCAGTAAACAAATAAAAAATTAAATACATAATTTTTTTAGTATTACAATTCCCTGAATATAATCTGTACATACATTTTACTGGCCTACACAGCATAGACACACATATGCATTATCTCTGTGCTGAAAAAGGAAAAAAAAAATGCCAGCTCCCCAACTCTTACAGAAACGCTCAAGATTTTTCTTGATGAAAATTCAACATGACATACTGCAGCCTGAAAGCAACAAAAGCCATACAAGTATCTGAAGACAACTTCCATTTTAAAAAGCTCATGAAATAGTTTAAGCATGGCATGTAAAAAAAGTAATAAGCAGAGTTAGCTTAAGCGTGAATTGTACAGGCACAGTCTTGTACATGTGACGAAAGGCATATTTACATTTAAAGAGGAATTTTATGTCTTCAGAGTCTGTCAGGCTAGTAACGTCTACACACTTTCTGTATTTTAGCTGAGAAAGAGCACACTGGTCTTAGGTTCTGGCTCCTTTCAAAAACAGCCTAATTGCCCATCTAAACATCAGACCACATTTCTTATTAATAGGTCTGACATTCTATTTGGCAGTTTCCATACACTTTTTGGCTTCATTTTAGAAAATATACTATTAGGACTAATTAAAAAAAAATAATCTATGTTTACAATAAGGTCTGTATTGATGAAAATGCAAAGTCATAGTTCACTTCAGCATTTAGCTGCCCTGAAGCACTTGGGTACCATGACCATCAATGACAGGCCAATCTCA
>WKFP01014328.1:78713-99096 GCA_011057875.1 Pterocles orientalis
AAAAAAAAAAAAAAAAAAAAAAAAAAAAGAGAGAGAAGGAAGAAGATTTTATTCTGCTCTGCAGCATTTAACCATTGTGATACCTGGAATCTCACTACTGAGCTGCATTTCCTTCCAGCTACCTGCAATACAGAATTCTGGAAAGACCTACAGTAAACAATTAAAAAATTAAATACATAATTTTTTTAGTATTACAATTCCCTGAATATAATCTGTACATACATTTTACTGGCCTACACAGCATAGACACACATATGCATTATCTCTGTGTTGAAAAAGGAAAAAAAAATGCCAGCTCCCCAACTCTTACAGAAATGCTCAAGATTTTTCTTGATGAAAATTCAACATGACATACTGCAGCCTGAAAGCAACAAAAGCCATACAAGTATCTGAAGACAACTTCCATTTTAAAAAGCTCATGAAATAGTTTAAGCATGGCATGTAAAAAAAGTAATAAGCAGAGTTAGCTTAAGCGTGAATTGTACAGGCACAGTCTTGTACATGTGACGAAAGGCATATTTACATTTAAAGAGGAATTTTATGTCTTCAGAGTCTGTCAGGCTAGTAACGTCTACACATTTTCTGTATTTTAGCTGAGAAAGAGCACACTGGTCTTAGGTTCTGGCTCCTTTCAAAAACAGCCTAATTGTCCATCTAAACATCAGACCACATTTCTTATTAATAGGTCTGACATTCTATTTGGCAGTTTCCATACACTTTTTGGCTTCATTTTAGAAAATATACTATTAGGACTAATTAAAAAAAAAATAATCTATGTTTACAATAAGGTCTGTATTGATGAAAATGCAAAGTCATAGTTCACTTCAGCATTTAGCTGCCCTGAAGCACTTGGGTACCATGACCATCAATGACAGGCCAATCTCAAGTGCCTTAGAACAGGCGTATAAAGACAAGCAACAAAGAAACAAACAAAAAAACAAACCCCACACAAAAAAAATAGACAGTAGCTTTGCATTTTCTTTGTTTTAAACCAACAGAGTTAACGTTATTTCTTTAGTAAGACTTATGGTACCAGTATATAAATTAGCATCTTCGTTAAGAAAGTTCTTCACATTTAAACTGGAGTAGGTGAATATGAAATTCCTTTCTAGGTGAGAAGTATTTTTCAGGCCAGGTCATCCATGTTAAGGTCAGGAAGAGGCTCTCTCCAATAGCAAAAGGAGCTGAATTCTGGGCATGGAAATGCAGAACTCTGTTCTTTATTAAGCAATGGGAACACATGTTCCACAAGCTCACTTAGTCTGTAATACCTATATTAAAAAAGAAGAAAGACCATTATTTAACGGTCTAGTCACTGTTCAGCTGTAGCCAAAATGGAGCTTTTAAAGTCTAGACCAGAAAGCTATAGTAAAATAATGCATTACTACTGCAGAAGCAGTTTTCAGTTTTATTTTGCCAGTTTACTTTTTGCTTTTTCCTTCTCAAAATTTCAGTTAAGTATCCAAAGCTGTAACTCTCTGGCAAATAAGATTTTCGCATGTTGTATGTAATAAGAGATCGAATCATGGTCACAACTGCAATTATTTTGTAATCTCATTTTTAAATACTTTCTTGAGGTGAAATAACAAAAGTGATCTTACGAAGATTTGTTTCCCTTAGTCCGTTCTTGGATCAGTTCACCCTTTGGATTCACAGTAAATATTCTGCAGTCTGGAACTCCCACTTGCATGTAGGCATATACATCCTGCAAAAAGTATGAACAAAGGCACATGCCTCAACATTTCCTTACTGAATGTGATATAAAAAAACAATTTCTTGAAAGAATGAGAAAAGCTGATCCAAAAAGGGTACAGTTGAACTGTCCCTTAAGAAAAAGCCCCTCAAACAACAGCCAAAAACCAAACCAAACCCAACCCCAAAAAAATACCATAACCATAACAAAACAATCTCCTTGCCCACAACCCTTAATTCCTGTTCCCAAGCCTGGGACCACAAACATGCACAAAATCTATACCATGCAATACCATTCCTTGTGACAATATTTCTCTTAGAATACCCTCTCTCTCTAGCTCAATTACAATAGCTCAAATACAATATCTGCAGATAAAATACAGGAACCGTATGATAGGAAAAAGGATTAAGACTGAGGAGCTCTGAATTAATACCCTTAGGTTATAAAGCTGTCAAAAATGCTGAAAAAGAGTGAGAGGTTGGGACATATTTAATAAAATCCTGCAAACAGTAACACTTCTTTGTAACTCTTCTCATACAAGCAGTTCTAGTAGTTTTTAAGTTATCTGCATGTGGGTTTTCCTGACCAAACCCATAAAAGCACCAGAGTCCCATTTTCTTCAAATTTAAACAGACACAAAAAGAAAAGCCTATTTCCTTTGCTACCAAGTATTGTATGCATTTTAACCCTCCAATTAGAATGGGGCAGACTTACATTGGGCCTGTTTCCAAAAGCAGCATAGAAAGGCTGTTTACTGGGAGCAAATAAATTCTTGATATCATTCAAACATTCGATTTTGAACTTTTCAGGCTTCTTTTCTATTACTTCCCTAAAATAAAATTTCAACAGTCAAATTCTAAATAATGATTTGATAGAGTGTATCCTCCTTCCCCCATTTAGCTGATGTTTATATTCTCATTGCTTCCTGTTCCTAGCATTGGTAGTTACATAGACATTGGTCAGTAGTTTTCCAAGAATGATACAAGAGACCACAAAACAATAAAACATTCTCTGCTTTCCAACATCCATAGTAAAAAATAGGTGAAAAAATAGGGAATAACCTGTGCCTAGGCTCAGTAAATGGGATGAAATTCCCAGTTGTGAAGACAGTTTGTGAACTGCTTTTATTGTAGATGACCATCTGAATTGAACACTAAATCAAGTACATATAAGCTTGTTACAACTCCTGTCTCTGATAAGAGTGAGGAGGGCCTATTAGTGACCTTAAGGGAGGTTGCTGTCATTGCTAGCCATGAATCAGCTGTTTATAGTAAAAACCAAACAAAAACAAAAAGACTTTTCCACTATTAGCCCTTCCCATCAAGGACAGGTTCAAAAGATAACTGAGTTGAACCATAGCTAAACTCCATGTTACTTTAACTGCCATGGAGCATTTCCAATATCAGAAGATCATTTAGTATGACAGTCCACATTCCCCAGCTTTTTTTTCTTCTCCCTCTATCTTGTGTAGCAGCACTGCACTACGCTCCTTGCAGCTATACTTGAAAAGACAAAATTGTACCGATAAAAAGAAAACCTAATAGTAATCAGTCATGGACTAGAACAATGAAGAAAAGGGAAAATAAGCTGCTCTATGACTGATATTTTGTGTTTTGTAGCCACTTCTAACATGACCACTGAAGCAGAAGCATACTACAAGTGAAATTCAGACAAAACAAATATTTTATAAATGATCACTAGAGGGACACCAAGTGTCATGGCAAGTCTAGCACAGAGTGGAATGTTTGGTTACAGCTATAATGGTCAGCATGACAAACCTTTTTAACCTGCTTGTTTCTCTGAGATGGGGAGGGAACAGATGTCTGAAATCTCACATACTTACCTATGAAAGGCAGAAAACAAACTGCTGGGGGACAACATGAGAGGGCCTCTGGGGAGAATTGTTCCTTTGTCATTCACCCAGTGTAGATATCCTCGGGTCATATCTGCCATCCCAATTGCACGGGCAGAACAGTACAGAAACTTGTAGCCATTTCTAGAAATGAATTAGAAACTTAGTTCATATTCCTGCTGAAGATGTTCTTTGCCAACATACATATACACTTATGGCAACGTCCAGGGGCACCAGTTTAGGTATTGACTTGTTGCAGTGCTCTGCACACACACAAGAAAAAGCCTGCTCCACTGTCAAAAAATCTGCAAGGCATGTAGTAGTTTAAAGACATGACTCAAACAAAACTGAGACACAGGAAGTGCAAAAAGAACAGCGATGGCAATACTCAGATTATACAATTAGATGGAGTAGACGCTTTTTAAGTGCCACATTGGTTTTATCTGGCTCTTTTCACCCCAGCTGTAGGATGACAGCAATTATTTAAATTATCTGCATCACATAACATTGGATGCCAAGATCTCTTCTCTTGGTTGTTGATTTTTGTCAGGTTGTTAGCAGAATTTGCAGTGTAGAGTGAAGGACTGATAATAAGACACATTAATCAAGCCCCTAAATTTTTCCTGCAGACTCTGTATGTTCATCTATTATACAGATTTGTATGCAGTTATTGCATGCACAAAGGGCTTTGAGTGTTTGTGTGTATTTTCAAAGATCTGATTCAATTTGACAAATAATTCCAAAATTGCCCTTCTGTTATGCACAGAATAGCCTGAACTTTGTTTTGTCTCTGATGGACTGCAAGGGGCCACAGATGAAATTTAGCTCTATGTAACAGAGCGAAGGTTGATAAAAGATTCCAAGACCTCAAACATTTTGGGGGAAGAAAGACTACTGAACTTACAGACAAAGAAAAAACCTGATTATTTAAAGTGAACCATGAAATGTTTAACAGCTGATCATCTTGTCATCCTCAGTATGATATTAGTATGCCAGTATTTTTTCTGGCATCACTCTATTTTTTAAAAAGTTTGCTAAACAGAAGACCAAATCGGAAAAGGGAGGAAAAAAATTTAGGCGTATTCTGCCCTGAGTTACTGGACATAAATAAGTCTCTATACCTCTTAGATGAACAGTACATTTATAAGGGTGCGGTTCACAACACTTCTGAATTAAGCAAACATCTCGCACCACTGCTGCAAGGGGGAAGTCATCTTTCCTCCCCTCCTGTAGTCACATGAGCTGCCTCTGCAGGTTCTTGTAGATCACAAGGTGAGCATGTTCAGCTGACTAACCCAGAGAGGGGAAGAGCAAATTGCCATTTTGCTGAATTACTTTTCTAATGTTTTACCGAACTGCATCAGCTTATGTCGGAAGCGCAACAAAGTAACAGAAAACTTGAGCCAGGCCACCGACCATCTCTTTCTGGCAGTGGCAAACTGTTAATTACTCTTGTTTCAGTACATGAAATCTATCCTAAGGAGCACTCACTTTAGTTTGGTACCAAACACATTAAACCACTAAATATTTATGCACTGGAAGAACAGTATTTAGGTTTGAACTTACACTCTACCATGTTTGTAATAGGCTTTGTGATAAACTTCGAGTTGGTGGAAACAGACAATGTACATGACTGAGAAGCTATTGCTATTATGGTTCTCTTGTGTAGTTACAACAATACTACACACAGTTTTTAAGCATGAAAGTGCCAAATCAAACATTTGAGAAGGGAACTAGGTAGAAGTAGTGGCTTCCATTCCTGTAAAAGTATACATCTGGGGGAAAAAACCCAAACAAACAACACTTAGTTTTGCTTGTGAATTACAAAAATAGTCCACTTGCCAATATTCAGACCAACAAATTGTAATAGATTGCATAATTATTAACAACAATCCAATTACCTGCCCATTAATTCCCAAATTCCAGAAAACCCTTATTGCTTCATAGCTTACATACTCACTCATTTATGGAATGATAGAGTTTTGCAATGCCCTGATGAGTCCAGTCTTTGCCAAGCTGAGGGAGGATCTGTCCTAAAGCATCAGACCTAAAAGCAGAATCAGAGATAGCTGATACTAAGTCTAGGAGTTTTGTTAAAGACAACCACTAATGAATATACAGTTTATAATGAATTTTATTTATTTACAGAAATGTCTCTGCGGAAGGTCCTAACCATTTCAAAAGAGAATTAGTAACTACTCCAGACAGAGCCATTAAGTGGGGCAATACAGCACAGTTAGTTTCCAAGTTAACCTATGTCCGCTAAACCTGGAGAAGTCTAACTGAAACGGCAATAGTCAAATGGTAAACGTTATCACCCTTGCATTATTCTTTTAAAAGATCATTTCTAGTTTGCTGTAAATGCAAGTACAAATTAAAATCAAAGCAACAAGTGTTTTTCATGACTGTTAATGAACATCCTTTAATAGTCTTCTTAAGTCAAGTTTCTTTATCTAATTTTGAAAAGCACCATAGTATTAATAAAGCAAGATAAAAATATCAAAATGTAAAAAAAGATACTTACTTGGTTATTGTTCCATCAATGTCTGATATGATGATTTTATCATTCCAATTCCAGAGATATATTGTTCCTGCACAACGGCAAGTCCCTTGATACTGAGTTGTAATACTAAATACAACATCATTAGGGCCATCTCTGAGCTTCAACTTTGCCTTTAGAATAAATCAAAATAATTGAAAATATGAATAGTCCTCACTATAAAATTTTACAATCATAAATGAGCTACAGAGAATGGCTCATATATTCTTCCTTGTCTATTTTGACTAACTCATCAAAAAGTGAGCCATGGTTTAACACTGGCAGTTTTGCTGGTAAAGTCTGTTTTGAACTCTGGATCCATACATTTGTCCACAGCTCCTATATCTGCTTACAGCAGCACTGACTGAAGCAGTAATAAAAGATATTTGACTCTGCTACTTTACTTCTTGCTGTTACAGCAGACTTATCAAGTAGACTATCACGTAGAACTCCCAGTTAGCTATAGTATGCAATAGTATTTTCTACTTGGTGGATGCTTTCCTCAAAATTCTCCCCTGATGAAAACTATATATTTAGACAGTAGCAGAACTAACTTGTAAGTTAGACTGCAATGAATAAACTGCATATCAATTTGAATGTTCATTATTAGACTGTTAAGATCCCAGGATATCCGAACTGCAGAAGCCAACAATGTCACTTTTTTGGTAACATCTTAATACAGAAGTTTAACGTAGAACTTTGTACCCACACTAGCACTGGAAAATACTTCTAATTCCTTTTCAAAATTTAAATTTACCCACTACATTTTTCTACTGCTAGAAAAGTAACCCAAAGGTAATTTTTTACTTTGTAAAATGTACTTATATGTCATTTCTAAAAAGCAGAAAAAGTCCAACTTTTAGAATCAAACAGAGTGGAATTATAAAGCGTCCTATGGACACAAAAGGCACGCCACTTACTATTTGGTCTGAAGACAGCCTAAGTGACTTCTTATAAGATGTAACGTTCCCATGGGTTGGAAGCTCTACTGGGGCAGAATCTATTTTCAGGGATTCCTTCAACTCCTGTGATGCTTCATCACTAGAAGAATCATCTTCTGGAGGTCTAACATGATACCAACCAGAATAAACGTAAGCTACCAAAAATCCTTCTTTAATAGTGTAAGATTCTTATGCAAGAGTAATTTCTCCTTTTGTTTGGGATTTGGTACTAGCCTGATAGCACAGATTAACAGTCCATGCTCTAGTGAATGCCCAGATAAAGCTAGTATATGCCAATAAGCAAATAAGACTTGTAATGCATGCAAGCATTGGTGGAGCTCTAAATATTACTATTGCTAGCTGGCTCCACACACGATGAGTTTAGTAAAGACACAGCATCAAGTGATCACTAATACTGTGTTGACGAACTAAGTAAACTGCAGATGAAACACGATACTGAATGAGTAACAGTGTTTTGTTTTTTAAGAAAGCTGCCATGCCTACTATAGAATTTAAACTGTGGGTGATAAATTAGTGGAGTAGCTCACCTTTCAAGGTTATTCACTGACTCTGCTGATTAGAGATTTCAAGATTAAAAGCAGCATTTAATTTCTCTGAAGTATTCCATCACGATATATTTAGTTTCTTAAATCTTTAAGACACCAACAACACTTACAAATATCTTTGTAAAATCATCAGAGAAAATGAATATGTGTAATAAATTATCTAGACTGGAACAGTTTTGTGCTAAATATTGCTAGTTTTCAACCACAATCTTGGGCAACTTGTGCACCATAATTAATGCTATTTTATTGTTTCAGTTATTTAATGTTACAAAAAAATGGCACATGGTTTCAATGATTCATACAGTATTAGGCTTTTACAAAAAAAAAACACCCCACAATATCTCAGAGACAATACCAGTACATTTACAGAGTGGCCCATTGCTAAAGGTTACCATACATGTCTTTGTTGTTCTGTCAGTTATGTTATGATTTAAGAAGTAAACACAATAGGATTTAGGAAATAATTGTAGGGTATTTGTAGTTCCTACAATGTTTGCTGCCACGTTATTTTGCTGAATTGTTTGCTAAACACATCTGGTTCCTCTTCAGCAGCTTAGAGGAAAATGTTTCTTCCCACAGTAAATTCCTATTGAATTCTTCATTCACAAAAAAAAAAAAGTCTTCAGACAGGAACACACCTACTATTAACTTGCTCTTTTATAGTTGCTGGCAGTTCATTTGCTCTTTGTGTCTCAGTTTTCCCCTCTTTTGCCTCTGGTATCTAAAGCAACATGATAATAAAAAACATACTGACATTTTAAGCATTTTAAACTGATCCAAGTGAATTCATAATTCACACTTAAGCAAACAGCTATCAATATAGTACACAAACTATATTAAGTCTCAGAACCACTTATTCTGTAAATCATTTAACAAAAGGATGCTTATGAAAAAATGATCCATAAAATGATCCATTAAAGCTTTTTATTATTTTAGGAAACAAAACTCTGCATGCCAGAAGTTGAGTACTCTGTGTTTAACATGATGAATTTAGCATTCATGAAGCGAGCTGTCAATTTCTAGGCTTATAAAATTCACTTTCTTGGGGGGGGAAGTAAATTGAAGGCACATACTCAAGGTTTAGAAAGCTTAATTTAGTCTACAATGGGTGTGTCAGCATAATGTCTATTATGCAGCACAGCACCTACTTATTTATGTGTGTATACGTTCCTAAAACACACTGCAGTGACTGAAGAATAGCTCTTGACATCTGCTTATGGCTTAGAAGAAAGAATTTTAAGAATGTTGTGCAACAGCTGAATACAATAAATTTTGTTGAAGCAACCAGTAACAGCAAATGAAGATGTGGTAGTTAAATATACAGAAGCAGCTGCAGCTACTGCAACACTGAGTAACTCTCGGGTAGCAATCAGCACCACAGAACTATATGAGCAGTATTCTGCGGCACTTCTGACAAACAACATTTTTTTGCATCTTTTAACAGCTAAGGAAAGTGGAAAAAAAAATCAAAATAGGTCTCAGTTACCTGTTTAGTCATGCTTTCTCTCTTGCGCCAGAACCACCACCTTCCAGACTTCTTTGGCATCTTTTCTTTGACCCACGACTCAACAGTAGCCTGAAAAGTAGGCATGTTTTTAATTTGTAGAGAAAAACAAACCAGAGATAATCAAGTGTTACTAGATAGAAAATACTTCGACAAAAAGTATACATGTATCTATCTATTTACCTTAGGCAAGCTCTTCTGAAACACCTGCAAACTCAGAATCATTGGAGCAGCCAATGCCCAGTTATAATACCTGTTTTAAAACATGTTATGGATAAGATATTACAAAACCTGACTAGAGGTCAATAAATGTCAATGTGCAAACTGCCCTTTTGTTGATGAAAATATATATTTGCTGACAACAACTAGTATTAAATTTTTCTGCAAGCAGAGTTTAATATACACAATTCAGCATCAGCGGTAATTGCTGAAAAAGTCTCACTTCAGTTAAAGCTAAATATAATGTAAATATTCAGTTCAAAACCATTCTCTTTAAGACTGAGAAACAGATCCATCAAAAGCACAAATTGCAACAGAAGCTGAGAAATGCACTCATTTTAAAGAGTAGATTTTAAATGAGACCTTCCATGACCTAATTACATGATATAGAGAATTTACCTGTTATAAATCCTTATTACCAAATTAGGATTGTCTATGAGTCCAGGGTTTTCAGCAAATTCATGATAAGTAATAATATGTTCCATGAATTTTTCTGCAATAGAAGCAGATTTTAATTAAAAATAATAATACAAAATCGCAAGATGTCTGGTAAGTTTGTATCTAGGAAAATGCTCTCTCATTTCTTTGCTGATCTTGCAACATCATTCAAGATATGCTAATACAGCCTACCTGTCAAGAGTCTTGTGACTGCCTCCTCAGTAACAGGGAAAGCCTCATACCACTTCAACAGTCACAGCAGTGAGAATTAAGAAATTAGAAGAGGGAGGATAAGGAGGAGGCAGCAACTATTCCAGTTTGCAGGCTAGAAAAAGAAAGCCATGCCTCTAAGAAAGTTTTCTTTAAAAATTATTATGGGAGGTAAGGGGCCTACATACTACAGGAAAAGGGGAGTGGGAAGGATGTTGTCAACTTTTCAGGTTTGTTTAATCACTGATTACTAATAGCATTTTCATCACTAGTGACTATACAAGTTTGCAGAAATTAATGATTTAGTGCAAGACCCCCGCAAGGAAGATGTAATTTTTTCAAATCAAATCCAACATTACTACCATGTCACCAAGAGAGGTGTTCTGAGCCTTTATTAATAAGCATTTAAATTTCACTTGATGTATTAAAGACTGGATGACCATTAAAAAACTAATACTAAAAATGTTACAGTACATGTTAATGAAGACTATGGGCTCCTAGATGCGCCCTCAAAAATGCATACAACTTCAACACTAAAATTAACCAGTGTATTAAGAGAGAAGAATCAGCTGGTAAAAATCTAAAGGTTAACAAACATTTAGGATAGAAAAAGGGGAGCAGGAGAAAAGATAGGCCAGCACAATAGTCAAATTTTTTAACCACCTAAAAAAAAACTAAAAAAAATAAGAAAAAATATCAAACAATTGGAAATTATATAAATTGTGACGATTTATATAGGATTAAGCAAGTAATTGCAGCTAGAAACAAGAGTGGTTGGTCAGATATACAATATGTAGTAAAAAAAGGAAAACAGCTTCTCAAAACATCAAGTGCTCTTAATTAATTTGAGGTTAAATTCTGCTATCTCTGCTTGGCAAATAGTTAAGATTTTTAGAAAATGAAAGATTATCCATTGCCCTTTCTCAACATGAGCATAATAAGAAGCTAAAACTTTGCAAGGTGGAAATCAGAGCATTCAAGCCACTTCATTTGTTCAGCTGCCTGAGCTTTATTACTTTTTATGTTTTAGTCTTTCACATACCTTTAGAAATCTCTCCATTTTCATTGAGACCTCCACAAAGTGAAAGTGTAACATCAGGCAAGTCCATAGCAGAATCAGACATGCACTCTGTACCACTATCAGCAGCAGCGCTTCCTACTGATTGAGGTGACTGGGAACCGGAAAGGGTATCTGACTCTGTCCACTGTCTGAAGCCTGGATCAGAATCACTAAAGAAAAGAATTCCACATTTTCTGTAAGTATTTTACTTGCAAAAAAATGTATAGATTTTAGGTTACAGAACACACTATACGATTAGTTAAAAAAAACCCACCATCTTGCTGTTGCATTTCTTTTAAGTACTACATCATTCTACAACATAAATTTAAAACCAACCAATCGAAAACCAGACACAAACACCACCCCACCCCCAAACCCTTCATAATAGTCAGATTGACAATTTCCAGTTCTCCTGACATTCACCTAAATAATTACATTTCTCTTGCCTACAACAAAATTGGATTTTAGTGAGGAAAAGATCCTCTATATTCTATCTCTGCAGAAAAATACTATAACTTCACGAAAAAGCTGTAAAATAAGAATAAAAAGGACATTGCTTGATGTTTTTAGAACACTGTGTTTGGAAAAAGTACAATAGAAAAGAAAATTGCCCTTTTAAATAAAAAATATCACATTTTCACCTAAGGTTATAGTTATTAGTTTGATCCCAAGTAATGTAATCAGCAAGTACTGAAAAGTTTACAATTTTAGTTTTAACATAAGCCAACAGACACTTCCTTCTTTATTAAGCTGTATTTTTAGATAGGTCTTCCTAGACAGTTAATCTTTTGGAGAGTATTTTAGGAGTATAAAATGCTTTGATTTCATTAAAAAAATAAACAAGAGTGAGTTTGGGGACTGAGCTGCGTTGTGTGAAGATCTCCTGGGATTTTTGGCAAATTTTATATTAAAAAGAGTTAGAAGGGCATGCAAAAACTAAATGGATGTTTGCTTACCTAGAGCTAACACTACAGCAAAATACAGTACTGATGCAAAAGGAGTGTGCAGTTTAAACTTATTCTCCCCCATATTTGCAGAACATACAGGTTCCACAAAGATGAAAACTCACAGTAATGACCTCCCACATGATCTTTTGATGTGTTTCTTGTCAAATTAGAAACAGACTTTCACAATGAAATCAGTACTGATTATTCCACAAAAAAAACCCTTAAATTCGATTCTTTTTTATCAGAACTGGCACACAAATACCTAAATCATACATATAATAACTCACAGAGTGCAACTGCAATATAACTGTAGATCCACAGAACCTTAATTCAAAATTACCTTTTGGGAAAGTAGAGTGCTGCAACTTCAGGTTCCAAAGCCTTTAGGTCCTCCAAGTAAATATCATCAGGCCCCTGATGATGACTTCGTTTGTGCACCCCTGTTGATTTTACCAATTAAGATAACTAAGATGAAGCTATCCAGACCCATTAAATACAAATGTAACTGACGAAGATTCAGACTTATAAATCCAAGAGTTTAATTATAATTTTAGTCAGATAAGATTTTAAATAGGAAAAACTGAAAACGCACATTTATACTTTTTCCACTCTGACCTCAAATTCAGTAGATCACACTAAATGAAAGAATCAACAGCTTTGTTATATACCTTTCTTTTTTGAAGGAGAGTCAATTTTTGCCATTGGCTTTGTTTCTGGTAAAGGGTCCACCAACAGCCTGGAATGATGATCAGCATCTAATGGCAATGGATCTTGCGGTTCTATGATTGCAGAAGCAAGAGAATCTTTAACATCCATCTGCTTAAGCAGAGGATGAGTTCTTGGCTCAGGTTTCAGAACTGTACAGACAGAATCTTTCACATCATCATCATCTTCAACTTCATCAGAGCTAAGGATGACTCTAAAATGAGTCTTCTCTGATGGAGTAATGGTAGCTGTTTTGGGATGCTCCAGTTTCTCTTTCTTGTTTATCTGAAAAACAAAGCTCCAGTGAATTCTTTCACTTCACACTTATTTCATTCTAGTCTAAACATTAAAGTTGTACTCACGGTACCCTGGGCATAAGTAAACCGGGTAAGAATTTAAACATGTATTTTAGCAACACAAAACATGTCCTGCCTTATTAGCAAAGCCCCCTGCAACAGAAGCTTCATACTAGCTTATTTACAAGTTCAGTAAAGAAACTAGCATAGAAGTAGTGCTGGCTTGACCAAACCATAGCAAGTAAAAAGCATAAATGTGGATGTACCCAGGGCTTCTGTCACCCACTGTCCTGTTAGATACCAAATTTACTCTATCAAGGCTACAGTTCCACTGGAATTAACTAGAACTTAGCCTAAAACAAAGTAAATTAGTTTCTAAAGTTGCTTTCTTCAGTTTCTAACAAAAAAAAATAAATTTCAGACTTTTAGTGGTAGGTTTTCTGGAATTACTTTGCTGACCTGCTTTTGAACTCAACATATTCACCTAAGAGCCAGCCACAAGGGGGGGCTACTTTCCTACGGCAGCTGAATTATTCTTAGAACAGCAGCAGATTTCCAATCCTCTCTTAGGACACAATTTTAGGTACACCAAAACTCAGTTCACCAAGTTAGAGACAATAAATAAATTTACCTTGGTTGATTCTGGGAATCCTCCCCATGTCCATTCCATGTGAGATTCAGACCTAAGCAAGCTCTCAGCAGGTTTAACTTCTAGTTCTGAATCACTTTTAGGGCAGACTGGCTCAGAAAAAGGGCTAGCAAATCAACAAGAACAAAAAAAAAAAAAGCTACAGTGTTTAAAATGCATTTGTTGTGCAGCTACTGCTGGTAGAGTTTTCTACAGCTTAACAGAGCTTCAATTATTTGACAACATGGCAAGAAGCCCAGCAGGGTTTTCAGACAGTCTGAAATTAGGTTAAAACCAAAATCACATTTAAGGACTTACATAGTGATCACCCTAAACAAGATTCCTCCACTATATCTGCAGTGTAGGTATAGCTCTCCCTTGAGCCCATGTCCCATTTTTCAAACAAAACAGAACAAACAAAAAAAAGTTTATCTAGAAGAAAGACAGAAATTACTTTTAAATTCCTTCCCTCTGTAAAACTATATCATTTAAGCTTGCTATGCCAAGTCTTAAGTAATAAAAGTCCTGCAAACCTAATTCACAAATGCACGAAATGCCACCAGTTCCTGATGCAAGGAAAACAACATTAACAAGATAATTTAGGAGAGGAAAGGGAGATTACTTGAAAACCTCCTTGAGATGTGTTTGTACTATATGACCTTTTAAAGTTCCACCTGATTTTTCTTGCAGTTGTATTACCCATAAATCGGAAACAGACTGCTGTTTTTTAAAATTATTTTTAACATATATATATATATATATATAAACCTCAGTATTAGAATTGCGGGAACCAGAACTGGACAAAGCACTCCAGGTGCAAGGCTGACCAGCCCTAAGTAGAGTGGGATGATCACATCTCTATCTCTGCTACTAACACCATTACAGATGGAGCCCAGGATCCAGTTTGCTACTGTTGTTGCAGCAGCACTCTGCTGACTCAGTTTGAGCTTGCTCTCCACCAGGAACCCCAGATGCCTTTCAGCAAGGCTGCTCCTCAGCCACACAGACCCACACCTGTACTGGGCTCTTTGGTTATGTGGTCCCAGGTGCAGGACTTTGCACTTGTACCAGAAGTTTCATCTTGATAGAAAAGACAAATTTTTTACAGTGAGAGTAATCATTCACTGGGATGAACTTCAGAAGGAAGTGGTTCCCATCACAGGAAGTTTTCAGTTTGTGACTGGACTGGATACTAGATAATCTCATCTAGTCTCCCTTTCCCACGAAAAGTTGGACGAGTTCCCTTTCCTCCTCAGCTGTCCTACGATTTAATACTGAAAATTTTACAGTAAACCCTACAGGTATCTAATTTATGGATTTTTTTTTTTCCCCTCACAAAATTCATGAAAGAATTAGTTACCTAATACAGTATCATATCTGAAACTTTCTGGAGGTTTACGGACCCAGGGTTTTGCAATATCATACAAGACTAAACTGATCACAATTCAGACTGTAAAAACAGACAGTACACAGATCGGATCACAATCCAGACAGCAAGAATCCCTCATTACTCCAAGGGACACCACAAAATCCAAGATAGCAGGACATTTAAACAGGTCTATAGTGATGATTCATCATCTCACTGTCTACTTCCAGCCTTCATCACCCACAGACATGAAAAGAAAACCACTTAGAGATTCCCCCTCTGTTCTCCTTTAACAATTTCCTACAGAAATTACATTTTCTGTCCCATTAGAAGGGCTTATTTAAAGTAACACATTGACAAAAATACATGTACATATTTGTTTCTAAGCCCAGTTCTTACTGTTCAGCAGCAAGACTGCATACTTCAGAGCTTTGAAAACCTAGGTCTGTTCCACTTCCCCCAAAGCATCAGTTTTCCATTATTATTCTCAGGGAGAAGTCTTTAATCAAAAAGCCCATGCTTGTAACAGTGATCTAGTCACACTAATATTGCTTATTAAAGCAGGAAGAACATTGGTGGTATCAGGTATCAAATTGTTAATGGTTACGCTTTTTGGTTTTATGTGGAGAATAGGACAAACAAAAGCATCTTCACTGAAAAGACTTGGACTATTATCTTTGCTTAGCTCCCTGCAAGAGTTCTGAAGAGCAAGACAACTAACCTCAACTAAAATACAATTAGCTTTTCCAGCTCTCCAAAAAGGTTATTAAAACCTCCTATTTCTCTTTCACTGTACGATGGCTACACTATAGAATCTTAATTTCTCGTCTAGAGAGGGAATCCTGCACCTAACACCACTCCCCCCACTCCGTAAGAGGAAAAGGAAAATCGCCAATTTCTCTGTTACACTGCAACCTGTACTGGATAGCTGTTTGTTTAAAAAGCAAACAAATAAATAAAACATAGACTAAGTATCTCATGTGATGTACAGACAACTTGTTAGAACAGACTATCCTCCAAATATGTAAACAAGAAGGGAGGAGATAGCACCAAAAGGGATGAATCATGTCTCCCAGACATAACCTGCTATGTTAGCTAGAGTTTTATAAACTGAAAAGGAATATCAGCCTACCTTGATGAAGGATTCTATGCTATAATTAGCTAGGTGATATAAGCCATACAACACTGTGTCAATCCTCAGGGTCAAACACTGTGACTGCTTTCCAGTCACAAACCACAAACCTTTGGGGAACATTTGAAGACTACATCTCATTAAGTACAATTGAGGATGTGGTCGTCGGCTCAAAACATAAAAAGAAATGATAATGGGATTTCCTGTCCAACTGCTTCTGTTCATTACAAGCTATGCACTGGGGGAATTAGCAGGCACCAAGCACACTCAGACTCACGTGGTACATTCAAACTACTGAGGCTACAGCCCTGGAAACACCCGAAGCAGAGAGATTAGATGCACTTCAAAAAATATTTTCTGAAGCTTAATCTCTTCTATTCTGCACTACCATCTATTGATACAGAAGAACAGGCACCTGTGCACTGAGCATCTAACATCCACCAATGGATACCACACAAGGGTGACCAGTAATCCTCACTGACCCTGGGAATGTATCTGCTATGAGGTAGAGTCCTCAGTCAAACTTAAAACAAGTAAAACTAGAGGAATAAGAGGAGTAAAATAGCATGAACATCAGAAACTTAAGAGCTTGAATGTATAAACAGAAGTGTCTCTTCACTGCAACTGAAAACTGACTGGTGAGCTGTATTATGTCATTTGTAAGAATCCACAATAAACTGATACTGTTTCCGGTATCTCTGGGTTAGTATTCCAGTAAATAGCAAATCCTCTCTTCTGAAGTGGAATATGATTCAAGTTTATGACCTAGCTTTACCTTGAGTAATTTGTATTATTTCACCTGGCAAATTCTAACTTACATACTCAACACTAGCTTTATGGCATAGTAAGTGTTGCTTAAGCTAGGGTGAATCATAGGGAACATATTCATTTTCAATACTCTTCTCAACCTAAGGAAATCTTATTAACCATATTTTCTTTCTTTAAGACTGAATTTTAATAAGTTTTTTTCATTTGAGGGGAAAAATTTTTTAAAAGACACAAATTTGTTTCATACACACAGTAGAGAGAAAAGTTCCCAAAGTTCCAAGTAAGTACTGAATGTTGCATTCAATATCACCAAAGTTAGGCATGTTTGATAGCTTTACAGATCAAGAGGAAAAAAAATTAGTAAAAAGGCACATTTTTTTTTCTTAATTATTCACTATGATATGTATGATGGCATTACAAAGTGACTTACTTCTCCAGAGGGGACCACTCTCCATCAGATAAGGGGTAATGATCTTTTGAGTGATAAATCAAAGATTCTTTTTGTTCATCGCCTTTTGGTGATGAATTTGATGATCCTCTATGGAGATACATGAGACATTAAGTCAGCTACAAGAAAACTGCATTACTAATTCTGTTACAAAAGTTACTTATATGTTACTAGAAGTCCAAGATCAAAAGAAAAAAGCATATAGCTTAAATAATTGTTTGCAACACACCATTATGTCATTTTAAATTTATATAAAGCTACTAACAATTGAAAAACTTTAAAAATCTACTATTCTTGACACATAGAAAGTTAACATTGAAGAAGTCACAATAGAATAAATGGTATTTAAGCAGTTACAATTGATCTACCCCATTTGCCCAAGTCTTTCATTTGGAAGACAGTCTAGACTGTGTTAAATACTAAACCCTAAAAATATCTTAGTACCTCCACTTCTTATCCAGCAGTATTATTCTTATGAAACTTGATGATGACAGCTTGATTTAAGAGCGGCAGAGACTCTACATCCTTTGCATTTGTAAACTAAGCTAACTGTGATAGAAATATGTTTCATACTATCTTTGTATTCAGTGCTAAGTATCTCCAAAAGAGGAAAAAGGTATAATTGAACAATTAAGTAAACACATAAAAAAATGTTATTACAGACAGGTCCTTAATATTATGACCTCAGAGGCAGGCAAGATGGCACACAGGTAGTACTGAACAAATTTTATTCACTAGGAATTACTGATGTGAATCGATATCGATTACCAAATGAGCTCATATGAAGCATTAAAAAAAACCCAAATTTCATCTTTAAGTGTATAAATTTCAAGGTTAGAAATCCAAATGTAGTCAAAGATTATTGAAAATAAGACAGGAAAATCAATATGCATCAACTTATAACTTTGACTTGCACTATGAATTTGAAGCTATTTATCTTGCAACATTCATAAACAGTGCTACAACTTCTTCTCATCCTTATCCACTTTATACATGGTCTAAATAAATATGTAAGATTTTAGACACAGATAACTACTTCAACTCTTTAACACCTCTAGCACTGGCAAAATAATGCCCTCTGAGTGTGCACACTGTAATCTCAGTCTTCCTGGTACTATTTCCAGTTAAGTCAAGCACTACTAACATACCTAAATCATAGGTAGAAAAGACAAAGGACATAATTTTAAAAATGCTACATAAACATTTGGAAACGGATTTTCCCAAGGAACAGGAAACAGCTTGTTTTCCACTTTATAAGAATACAATTAGATAAGACATTACATACTGGTACCTGTGGCTGAATTTTTGACCTTCCTGTTGGAACATCAGCCTCCCTCTTCCTTTCCCAGTTTCAATTTGAAATCTGAAGCTATGTCTAATAATAGTTAAGTTGCTATTTCTTCCCCCCGCCAGCCTGGAGGTACACATTTATAACTTAAAAAAAAACCCAAAAAAATCCCCAACAAAACTTACCTATATATCACCTTACATCCCCACAGGACATGAAAGGAAAGTTTATGAACTTTTTTTCCGCAACCATATCTTTAGCTAGGAAGAAAACAGTGTATGCCTATTACAAGGCATTTTATTTCCTGCCTCGGTAGCCCACTGGAATGACTGTATATGAACTCCATCAAGAGAAATACAGCCACAAACCTACTGTCTCTGGGTTTCCATTACTACAATGTATTTTTTCAGTCCTGCATATACTTGCTATTCACAAGAAAACAGCATTCTTTTACAAAATTTTCTTCCTTTCACACAACACTCCTCTCCGATAGAGAATACATTTCTAATGCTGTTTCTGTTTATTTATATATACAAAAAAAAAAGGTTTACAAATAAAAAGACTTTTCAATCTTTCATTCTAAAGGGTAAAAACAAAATGAAACCAGAGTAAGCTTTATGGAAACACTATGGTCTATTCAGCAATGACTGAACATTTGGCATTTCAGTCAAACATACCACTTTTTATTCATCTCTAGTCAAATTAAGATAAATGCTAGAATAGCAATTTGAATGCTAAACACTGGATTAAAAGAGCCGTTAATGGCATGACATTCTTAAATTCTTCACACATTTGTAGTAATTTATTAAGTAAAGAATAAACAATTCATGGGTCATATTTTCTTTCTTCCTGTACTTGGTGGTTATTTTTATTTCTTACGGTTTCACTATGACAAGTTACTGTTGTCTTAACACTCTCACCCTCAAGACCGAACAAAGATCTTGCTTTCCTTAAACTGGAAAAAAAGGTAAAAAGGTAAAATGTCAAACTAAACAAAATGTCAATTCCAAGACTTAGAGCAGTGAATACCTAAATGATAATTTCCTGACATAAAAATGACAATGAAAAAATAAGGCAAATTAACTAAGAAAGCCACAGATGTTCTAGAAAACATTGTAAAATCCTAATTTTGTTTGTTGTGTTTTATTGGTCATAGCTGTGACACCAGTTAGATTCACGTTTTTCTGTTGCACTAACCTTTTTGACTTCTACTTACTGAATTTGAGACTCCCTTGAAGACCCATACTGAAGGAGTTTTTTCAGTTATACTTTATTCACAGAATCACAGAATGTTAGGGATTGGAAGGGACCTCGAAAGATCATCTAGTCCAATCCCCCTGCCGGAGCAGGAACACCTAGATCAGATTGCACAGGAACTCATCCAGGCGGGCTTTGAAGGTCTCCAGAGAAGGAGACTCCACAACCTCTCTGGGCAGCCTGTTCCAGTGTTTCTCATATTCAAGTGGAACCTCCTATGTTCCAGCTTGAGCCCACTGCCTCTTGTCCTATCACTGGATGTCACAGAGAAGAGCCTGGCTCCATCCTCCTGACACTCACCCTTCACATATTTATAAACATTGATTAGGTCACCCCTCAGTCTCCTCTTTTCCAGACTAAAGAGATCCAGCTTTCTCAGCCTTTCCTCATAAGGGAGATGCTCCATTCCCTTAATCATCTTTGTGGCTCTGCGCTGGACTCTTTCCAGCAGTTCCCTGTCCTTCTTGAACTGAGGGGCCCAGAACTGGACACAATATTCCAGATGCGGTCTCACCAGGGCAGAGTA
>WKFP01014328.1:100944-134771 GCA_011057875.1 Pterocles orientalis
ACTCAATACATTGAAGTTGTTCTCTCACATAAAGAGCAACTCCCCCCGCCTCGCCTTGCTGGCCTGTCTTTCCTGAAAAGGGTATAGCCACCCATGGCAACATTCCAGTCATGTGAGCTGTCCCACCATGTCTCTGTAATTGCCACCAGGTCATAATCTCCTGACCGAACACGGATTTCTAACTCCTCTTGCTTATTCCCCATGCTGCACGCATTTGTGTAGCGGCATTTCAGGGAGCGAGCTGAGCGCGCCGGTTTCACCCTAGGATGGTGGGAGGACCCCCGGTCCTTATCAACACTAGAGTGATGCCCCACTGAATTCTCTTATACCAAAACATTCTTCCAATTCCCAGACCAGATCCTGAATTTATTCAGACAGTACTACACTTAACAGTAATGCTGTCCAATAAAGCAGTGAGGTTTGTCTGAAAACTAAGTCCACTTCTTTTGTTAAGCATCCTAAGAAACTCCCACAGAAGTTGAGCAGGCCTTTCCTATATGCTTAATAGCCTTCTTCTATTACTATAACTTTGCCTATTACTCATACAAGCTTCTTCAGCTTATTAGTATGTGCTACTACTTTACCGCAAGCTCCACTTAACTAGTAGTTATTCCACTTCAAAATACAGGACTGATTTTTTTCCCCCTTTTATGACTACACACACGTAAAGAATTATCTTTACTAATGTCAAGGAGTGTTAATTTATGCAGTTTTCAGTTATCAAAGTAAACTTCAAGTTACAGAGAAGTCAAATTCAGGCATTCCACGCTGCAGTTTATGTAGAGGTTACCGAGCATACTAAAAGACCACTTTGCCTCATCAGAGAAATTACACAAACTTTTTCTCAGTCACACAACAGGTCATGACCACACTCCTTTACTAGAATGGGCTTAATTGGATTTCATGTTTGTAATAAAATGGCCAAACTCGAAAGATTCTGTAAAGATGTGGAAGATAACGGTTTGGAGTTTTGTTTGAGGAAAAGCCTACCCACAGCCTATTGAAACTTAGGCATTACTCGCACAGAGCAAAGGTACAAGTCACCCTTTAAATGTTCAGTGATAACAGCGAAAGCAGTCAGCAAGTATTTGATAGTTTACCTTAAGGGTTGAACACTTTTTTCATCATCTGAGCTTATTTCCATTTCAAAAATCTCTTCTGTCCCAGCAGAAGAGATCTGATCTTCCTTCCTGTTATCTTGTTTGTATTTCTTTCTTCTTCTTTTTTTCTTTTTCACAGAACCTGGGGTGAATACAGTCTCTGTTTCCACAGAGTATGGAATTTCTGAGTTTGTACATGTCCTCTCATTTTCACTTGATTTCAAATGATTGTCACTGTCTTTAAAAAATTGGTCTTCGGTGGGTATTGGGGATGTTGCCAAATATGCAGGAACTTTTTCCTAAGAAAAAAAAAAAAAAGAGAAAAGAAAATAAAGATTTTTTTTTTTTTACTTTGGTTTGTGCATACAGGATAGTTGTCAGCTACAGATTAATCCTTGTATCTCCAGTACCTGAAAGGGGCCTACAGGAAGGCTGGGGAGGGACTTTTTACAAGGGCATGTAGTAAGAGGATAAGGGGTAATGGATTTAAATTGGAAGAGGGCAGATTTAGACTAGATATTGGAAAGAAATTCTTTACTGTGAGGGTGATGAGGCACTGGAACAGGTTGCCCAGGGAAGCTGTGGATGCCCCATCCCTGGAGGTGTTCAAGGCCAGGCTGGATGAGGCTTTGAGCAACCTGGGCTAGTGGAAGGTATCCCTACCTGCGGCAGGGGGGTTGTAACTCAATGATCTCTAAGGTCCTTTCCAACCCAAACCATTCTATGATTCTATGATATTTAGACACAAAACCATACAATAGCCCAGTGGTATGAGGCTGATATCCAGAAAGGAAAAAAGTTCACTAGAAAGATTACAAAAACTTCAGAAAAATGAATGTTAGCATTACAGTTTTGGACATATATAATTGATTTTTCTAGCAAAACAAATACTCTGTCAGTGGAACGTTTGAAACTATCTGCCCTTGAGCACACCAATTCTATCCATGCTTAGTAAATATGTTAATAAAAAATAGGCTAATTAAATCCACTGCTCTCTATTTTGAAATAGATTCATAGAAAGATATAGGTTAGAATGGACATCTGGAAATCATCTGGTCCAATCTTCTGTTGAAAGTAGGGACTTAGGTTAGGTTATCCAGGGCCCTGTCAAGCCAAATTTTGAGTATTTCCAGCGAAGGAGAGTCTACCACTTCTCTAGGCAACCTATTCCTGTGTTATATCATTCTCATAGTGAAGGATTTTTCTTATATCTAGACGGAATTTCCCCCTTGTGTCCTTTTGCCCCTTGTCTTATCACCAGGCATTCTTGTGAACACAGTGCCTCTGCCTGCTCTATAACTGCCTACTAGGTATTGCAAGACTGTGTGTAGATCCCTCCCAGTTTTCTCTAGGCTGAACACAGCCAATTCCAGCAATCTTTCTTCCTATGTCAACTTCTCCAAAACTCTGATCATCTTGGTGGTTCTCCACTCAACTCCCTCCAATTTCCCACATCTCTCCTGAACTAGGGAGACTACAACCTGGTAGACCAGAACTGTGGTCCGGGTTTGGCCTAACAAGTACTAGGTTGAGTGGGACAACCCCACTGCCCTCCAGCCTCCATCTGCTGGCTGTACTCCTGCCGATGTACCCTAGGACACATTTGCCTTCACAGCCGCCAGGGCACACCGACTGTCTTTACAGCAGAGCTGCATTTCATCCAGTCAGACCCCAGCCTGTACTGCTGTGTGCAATTCTTCCAACCCAAATGCAAGAATTCACATGTATCTTGGTTAAACCTTGTGCAAATCTGGTTGGTCCAGTCTCCCAGCCTGCCAAGTCATCTCTGTGTGGTGGCTCTTTTTCTGGCCTGTCTATCTCTCCTCCCAGTTCACCATTACCCACAAAACTGGTGAAGGGGCATTCAAGTCTTGTCATCCACATCAGACGCTACTTATGTAAAGTATCTTTCAAAAAGAAAAAAACTATAATGTACACACGTTAATGCCAACAAACCAACAACCCCCAAATTAATTACAACTCACTGCCCTTTGAAGGAACAATTCAAATGAAGGAAAAGCTTTACCAATGGATTGCTTGGTGTTTATTTACATCATAACCAGGAACCTAAAGATATTGACACCTAGACTGAAAGAAACACACTGTGAAGGGACAAAGACAAAGCGGAACAAAAGCAGAAGAGAATGCAATTTGCATAGCAAAGTGAAAGACAAAATGTAATGGAGCTCAGTTACATGGTAAAATTAGAATTAATTACAAAATGCTTGTTATTTTACAGGACTCATGCAGAAGATTAGTCAGGCTCTACACTGTGATCAGAAATAGTCAGAGGACCGATACTACTTTTGATGTGTTCAAAGTCTGAACTGCTATTATTTAATATTATTTTTTTTCCATTGAAATAAGAGTTACAGACCAAGTTTTATCCCACTTGATTGTGAAGTAGAGAAAGAAGAACAAAATACAGCCTTACATAGCACTAATGACACACAGATTTTGCATTGTGAAAAACCTCCAAATAAACTGATAGCACCTAAAATTAATATCCTATGCAATCAGTAATAAATAATCCAGAATAACAAGACAAAAGAAAACTAAAACAAATGACAAAACAGAGGAAAAGTTAAAAGAAAACTGGCTGAAAAATTATGCCTGAAAGTTACACTACAGTAGCCCTGATTTACATGAATTGAGGCATGTGGTGTTATTTTGAATGTCAAGATGTGAAAACAGTGAAGACCAACCACTTGGAAGAACCCTTCTGAATGCATCAAGAGCTCAATGAAAGCTTTATCGTTTATACCTTAAGCATAGCTTCAAGACATGACCAGGAAGACGCGCTGATCAGTAGCAGAAATACTGAGAGAAAAAAGTGACTAATAGCACCAAAAACAAATCAGTCCTCTGCTTTGTAACTAACTAAATCTATAGCTTTGGCATGAACCACCAGCTTTCCAGAACACATTATACACCAAAAAGGCACTCTTATTATAAATTAAAATATACTAAGCAAGTGCAATAGCTTCTTTAAGATGTTGTACTGGGGACAAAGGTAGCGGTTATCACCCCTGCTTTTTTGAAGTTTTAAGACTGCTCAGTTCCCATCAACAGCTCACACAGCCCATATGTATAAAAAAACCCCCTGCTTTCAGTTTTGATTTTAATCACGGGATATGCTAAAACAAAACCCAACCTTCATTTCTCTTAAGGGTCATGAATCCCTATCCCAAGTTATCATTTAGGGTCTTAATGCTTATCTTCTCCTTCCACTTTAAATTATATTTAACTCTTTTAAAAATGAGAGCTTCCTCCAATCCTTCACAGTAAGTAAGTAGTGCCCTAAAATAAGTGGATCAAGCTCATTTCCTTGAAAGATTCGAATTCCTATTAATTCTTCATCTTTTACTTCACTGAGACAACTTTTTTTTCTCTCCTCTATTTTCATTAAACCTTCTGGAATTCTGTATTTAGAATTTCTTTCCTTCCGCCTTGCTGAAAAATGCCAACAGATTCAAAAGTGATCAAAAACAAAGCTCAGGACTGACAAATATTGTAATTACATAGGTCCCATAGCCTTAGGAAACCAGACTAAAAATGAACCATTATTCCTGTTTTTCAAAGGCTCATTAGCTTCCAGCTGCAATTGGTTATTGGGAAATTAACTACTATACTAGAATACAAGAATTCTCAAGTCAAAAAAGTTACTGTTAACTGGGGGAAGTTTCATAGATAAAATTGTGAAAAACTGCAAAAAAATTGTAAGACAAATTAAAAATATACCAAAATAGACAAGCTTTATTAGTACTGAGGTCAGTAACACAAGCTGTAAGAACTTAAGGCAAAAATTATTATAAGGCACTGCAATCTGTACAATTGCAATCAACAAGAACTACAACAAAGTGAAAAAAAAAACACTTTCAAATAATGCTCTAATTAAAAAAAAAACAAATTAGTTATCACAGAATTGTACAAAACACCAAACACTTTGGCAGCATATAAAAGTGATGTTAAGATTTAGTCACAGAAAAATCTAGCTTTCATAAAAAATACAATATTGCCAACACTATATTAAGCATTTTTAACACATTACTCTGTTAATACTGCATTGTAGCCATCAAGGCCCTTACATTTTCCTCCTCAGTTTCTTGCACAAAGAAAGCTTCTCCGTTGTCACCCAGTTTCATATGAAGATCAACAGCATCCCCATTAATTTCTATATCAATCTGTAGAAAGAGACAAATTAATGTAAATAATTCATCATAGGGGAAAGCACTTACCTCAAGGCCCACTTTACTCTGAGAGCAAACTTTGTTTCATTGTATAATCATTTCTCTTTCTCCTCCCTCTGCTTCTTAAAGGAAATCTGTTATAACAATGATCTTTATTTTGTTAACCTGCAAAACACATCATGCTCTAGCAGAGAGCCTAACAACTAGAAGAAAAATTGGAAAAAACAACCCAAAACATCTGAAGACTGAATCTTGTTCAAGTAATTTGGAGAGCTAGAAGCATAATTAATAATAATCGATCTAGTCTTCATTTCCTGGAAGAATGATGAATGTTTGAAACTGCTCATGTTCACGTGTTTAAAGCTCAACCTGAATTGGGGCCTAGTATAAATCCAAGTCCTGAATACCACAAATTGAAGACAACAAACTGGAAGCTTCTTGAAGGCAGGCTTTGTTTCAATGGGATAGACGTTTGCCATGATTATTTCTGCAACTCCGTTAATGTTGTTTCAGATTTTCATGCTCGTGAATTTATGGGGACATGACATAGGACCACAACCCTTCTGCCAACATGGTGCTTTTGCCAGAGGAAGAATGTTTTATTTTATTTCAAAAAAAGGTACCTTAACTTAGATTACATTGCACAGGAGGGAGAGATTGTCCTTCCCCACTTGTATGAAATAAAATATTAAAAAAATGCCTTTCTAAAACCAAGTTACAACAATTTTACTTCCTCTTCTTTGTGAAATCTTGGACATTCAGTTAAGTTCCATTACAAACTTTTCCAAACAAAATGTGTTCAGATAAAATTACCTTGTTTTTAAAGTAAATCTGCTCATTTAATGGTATCCATATAACAGCATTTAGCCTAGTTAATTAAAAAGAATTTAATACATGTCAGCTAGAAAGACAATTGACTTGCCTTACTGTAGAAAATACCAATGGTATTTCAGGTTATATATAGTTTAGACACTTTTGTCAAAGGGAGACCAAGTTAACTGCTTTAATTGCTATCAGATATCTAATATGTACACTACCCAAGTTCTAGTTTCCTGCTCATAGAAAAGAAAAAGTTACACCCCAAGCCATACAGCTAGTATTATGATATGAACACTCATATTCACAGTTAGTTATCGTGATATGAAATGGTCAGTCAAAAAGGACTAATTTTTAGATTAGCACATGAACTGCCAAGAAAAAAAACACCACCACAGTTCTAAGAAAGACAGTATCCATGTATCCTAATCCATTCCATTATTCACACATTTATGGAGAATAAAACCTTTAGACAAAAAAATCCAAATCATAGGAGATGATAAATTAGAGGTAGATAACCAAACACGCAAGGGGACTATATCAAAATCCTTAACAGCTTTTATTTTTTCCTCACCATAACTGAATGGTTTTGATCTGAAAATCACATTTATTTCATTATTAAATACAGTTTATTCTTAAAATATTTTCTTGAATTTCCAATAGAGTAAAATGAGTTTTCAAGAAAAAAAAAATTACTGTAGTATCATTTTTTTTCAACACTTTCTTTAAGCTGATTTAGACAGACAGAAATCCCCGATTTTAGTGTCTATACCTCATGCTGATTCTGGAGACTTCAGTATTTACCTTAATTATAGAGCTGAAGCACAGATATACATATTTTTTGCATTCCTGTACATCTCGAGACTACCAACTGATTTTAGCCTTATAACATGCATACAGAATGAAGTAATAAACATTCAACTGACTATTGAGAAAACACTCAAATGCAGAAAGGCAACTCCAAGGATGAAGGGAACAAGAAGCAGCAGCCATCCACTCAAGCAAAAGCTGAAAACTACACTGATTAGTACAGCAGGTACCTAGAACAGATGTTTCTACTATTCAACAGCTTTTCAGAGATACTCAAAAGCTGAAATCTTCTCAAATTTGGTTCAGGTTCTCCTAAGTGTCATTAAAGACATTTACCAAGCTCAAGTTTCTGATCACTCCTGTTGCAAGTGTATCTTACTTGCTTAGATACCTGCTGAAAAACTGCAATGTAATCTGCTGAAGAATTCTTACAAAAAATACACTTTTTGTCATCAGGTGCTCATTTAGAAAAAAAAGCTTGCAAATGGGAAATCAAAACAAAAAAGTTTTGCTAGCCTGAGTTACTATGATAAACTTAAAACTTTCATGCATGTAACTCCTAGTATGACAATTAACAAAAAAAGTTCTAACATAACTGCTCTTTTAGTTGCATTTTATTCTTCTTTTACAACCGAAATATGAAGATGGAAGTAGTTTCCTGCAGTGTCCTTTCACTTCTCAGAAAAGCAGCATATAATCCTTACTGACAGAAGTATTAAGTCCCCCCCACAATAAGTCCATTTTTCAGTCAAATTTACAACCCAGTCCAGCTCACTTCCCTAAGCACAATTACTAAAACCCCATGGAAAGGGGATGGCAGGACAATCTACCCTGGTAGCACCACAGTCTCAGACTGGCTTGACAGGCAATTGTACCAGGTTCTCTTTTAAATAGGCCTACATGTGAATAAAGCTTCAGTCCCAGTTTTTATTTGCTTGTGGATATTAATAACTGCATCCTCTACTGCACATCAGGCTTGAACAGAGCTAACAGGGTGTATTATTTACGATAGGCCATCAACCCTTAAGACATGCTCTATTTGTCCTCCAGACACTCAAAAAATAGTTGCTTGCATCATCAGAAACCAGTTAAATGGCATTAAGCATTTCTTTCCCAGCATACTTAAATAAGTAAATAAATAGCCATGCAAACATTTTAAGGCTGTGAAGTTTGTATGGTTGTATTATTCTTTTTGCATAGCTCAAGAGCTGTCAAAGCTTTTCTTTCACAGTATTTTTTTGCAGAGTCCTTAGATTACCACAGGAAGTTCTGTTTTGCAATCCAAAACTGTCACTCTGTACAGCATATATGAGGAACTGCTCTGTACCAAATTAGCCTGCGAACTTAGTATGTGAGGGGCTGGGGAAGGACCGAAGAGGGGAAAAAAGGGAATGCAATGGTATTAAAAACTTTGGTTTGGCCCACTTTCTGAACTTACCACTTTTTCTTTAGAGCGCAATACACCAAGCTTCCCAAATCGGACATGAAAAGGAGAACACTGGTATGTACCATCTTGTTGCCGGACCACAATAACATCAATGCATCCTGAAAGGGTTGCCTGATTAATGCCTTTGTATAGCTCCTTCACAGTAACCAGGACTTGTCCTGCAAGTTGTCCTACGTAGTTCATAGTTTGTGACTAAGGGAGAGGAAGAAAAAAAACCAAAGTAAATAAATTTTAAAAATTTAAAAGTTTTTTTTAAATCAAATTTTAAAAACATCTAAATAGATATGCAATGTCATCTGTCAATTACCAATTATTGTAACAAGCTTTACACAAACGTCTTCATGAGTCAACAGAATCTTGAGCCAATTCTTGTATTACTAATAGTGTCCAGAGTTACAAAACCTATTCTTAATATTTTATCAACTTGAATCTATGATTATTTAGATATTTTGAAGTAAATTTTGAAGCATGCCATTTTTAAACCCCAAAGCCTAGATTTAAGTGATGCTTAATTACTCAAATAAGCTAAAAAGACAAATTCCTTTTCTGAAGACTGCCTATTTAATACAACTTACTCCTCTAACAAAAATGGAGATAACTATACATAAGGATGCAAAAATATTCTTAAAAGTCAGGAAAAGTTATGTAGAAGATACTGTATGTAACTCTTCCTTTACTGCTCTATATTTTAAAAATGGCTGAGTCACCTTAAAAAAATTATCAATGGGAGATTAAATGGGAGACAGAGGTGTTTGAGAATGAGTGTGGAAAATCAAATACAGAAGAAATATGGTTTTCTTCCTGTATAAGGAAAGCACAGCACCAATAAATTTATTTGCCATGAAACAAGTACTAAAACCTCTTGCAACATAAAAATCACGAGCTTGTAAAAACCTTTCTTGAAAAGCACTGACATTCATCTTCAGAAGTCAAAACTGAGATGAGTAAGATTTCCACCTGTGGAAGGTGATGCCGTATACTCAAAGTTACTGAGACTCTCCCATTAACTTTTGACTACAATAGGTATAATCTATAGTTACAATGTATACTTCTCTAAACAGCTTAATGAAGCTTGTAGGTACCTATACTTTAAACAGCTGAAGTAGCTTGCTCTGCAAACACACAGTGAACCTAGCAACATGACCTGGTCCTGAACACGCTTCTTGTCCCTGAGAAGCAGATGACTTAGCAGCTAACAAGCATTATTTCCACAGAAATTACACCTAAAGAATTCAAAAAACCACATTTTCATATGTGAAAAGCAAGCCTTAACCAAGTTTATGTGCTCAGACAATATAAGTGTAAAGACTTATCTTGCCCACTAACTACTTTCCACAGGTTTCACAAAGTTGGAAGTCAAACAAATCTTTTAAAGTTTTTTGTGGTTGTTCATACTCCTTACATCAGAAAATTGAAAAAGAACAATTTGTGGTCTCGGTGAAAGAATCTTACTAGATGAAAGTGTGGATTTCAGGACAGAACACAATGAAAGGTAGATAAGAAGATTATGATATAACCAAACAAGATAAACAAAGAACACATAAAATCACTTATCATTCTGTGTAATCCATTAAAAATTACGTGAATGAATGAATTTTGAATGACTGTAAATCATTCAGACTAAAAATACAATGTGAACTATGAATGCCAATAAGTAATTAAGCCCATAGATTTATTGGAACATTTGAGCTTTAATAGAAAGAGGAGGGAAAACCATGAAGGTGTTGTAATGGAAACCCAAGTACAACCCTTCCTCATTTTGGTGTTTCCTGCCTCCCACCCAAAAGACTGCTACAAATTTGTTTCAAACATATCCAAAATTAAGGATATTCAGGAGAACAAAGAGCCACCACAAAAAAAAGCAAAACACACAATACTGAACACATAACGGGGCTTAAATTGTAAAAGTTACATTTAGAGATAATATTTCTATCAAAAAAGTCTACTGTGATTTTCTTTGTCTAACTGTTAATCTATTTTTATTAGTCTCTTAACAAGGTTTAGGATTTTTCTTAATGCCTCTAAACAAAACCGTATTGCGCTACAAGAGTTCTCCCTCCTGATACTGATTTCACTATCTAGGTAATTAATCAATTATTTCCGTTGTGAGTCTTCAGAGTCTTCCTTACAGTAATGCAGGCTATATTGCATTCATTCAAAAGGAAGCTATTTTTGTAGCATCTAACAGTACCAACATAACTGTAAACAGGAAATCTAAAACTACTTTCACAGATTTAGAGAAGCTATGGAAGTATTTTTCTCCATCTTAGGCTTCTCATATTTAAATTTTTGGAAAAAAAAAAACAACTTTCCTCTCCACAAGACTTACAAAAGGAAGATGGGGTTTTTCCAATACATATTTAAAACTGTTTTGAAATTATCCACAGAATTACTATGCTAGGTAACATGCTAGAGAATTTTCTCTTGTACCTTTTGTATAATAGGGTTGATGACGGCAAAAAGAACAGACTGTCACTGAGTGACTAATGAGATTAGCAGAATGAACTCCCTATCAACACTCGTGATTAATAAAATTCAGTTTCATCTCTCAGTAGTTTTATGTACAACTATAAAATTGACTGCTTGAAATAGTTCACTCTTGCTAAAAAGGGAAGGTCTCACTTTAATCTTTCCTCATCTGACCCTCTTAATGAGCTGATTCATTTCTTTATTGTTGTTGATTGTTTCAGTGGGTTAGTAAAACAGATTAGCTCATGAAGAAGAACAGGACAAACACCAGGGTCATAAAATACACAGCAGCACCAGAGAGCTAGGAAGAAGGGGAAAAAAAAAGAAAAAAAAAGGCTGGGACAGGGAACAGATCATCTTCCTTTTGACAAGTGAGATATTTGCTGCATCTCATGGAACTGCAACCCAATAAAGGTTGCAATACCTTTGCTTTACTGTTTGAGCAATTAGTCTTCTACACCAAGAGTCATCTTTATTCTCAATCTTAGGGAAAATGCTCAGACACATAGTTGTTATCATTTATAGCTATAGCTCGGGTGCTTACAAAGAAAAGTGGGTTTCATGTCACCAAGGAGACTGAATTTGCTAAAATAAATATTTGGCACAGTCAGGAATAGAAGCCCCTCATAGAGTCTCCATTCCACACATTTCATTTCAGTGAACAGGACTTGAGAAGTGGACATCAGCAAGGAATTCTCTACTATTTGAGTAGCAACTATTTTAAAAAAATCAGAACTTCACACCAACTTAAATAGCTAAATAGTTCAGTTGATAAATAATCTAGTTTTCCTCACATGCATTCTAACCTACCTTGTCTAACCACAGAAAATCACCAAAAGAACCCCACAAGACTGAAGCATTCGCCTTTTTACATACATTCTTGCTTTCCTGTAGCAAAAGTTCTCTCTTTTACAGATCTCAGTTACATTTCTGTAGCTCAAAGCACAGCCACTTTTATGATGATACATAAACAGCATAACCTCTTAGGTGTGAAAAAGTTATGAACTTTTGAACTTACTGAGTATTAAAAACAATGTTTATAATAAAATAAGCTTTGTGACCCAAGTCTTAATGCAAACACTGTTTTGTACATTGTAAGTAAACAAAATTGTATATCAGAAACTAATGTATATTACAAAGTGAACCATTATAAGCAGTACAATAAACATGTTATTCAAGAAGGTTCAAACTGTAGCAAGCAAATGATCAAATATAAATAGAGTCACAACATACCTGAAAAACATGAGATGTTTAATCTCAAATCTG
The DNA here is from genome assembly GCA_011057875.1 of Pterocles orientalis. Lineage (NCBI taxonomy): Eukaryota > Metazoa > Chordata > Aves > Pterocliformes > Pteroclidae > Pterocles > Pterocles orientalis. The sequence goes on from WKFP01014328.1 coordinate 113,043, forward strand.
AATAGAATCTCAGCTAACAGATTTTAGAATTTGGGGGATTTTTTTGCTTTAAGTTTTATTGTATATTGTTGGAAAACTTGTGGTGAGCAGTACTGAATCCGACCATGGAGAGGAACAGTGCAAAATGTTATTGTGTTATTTTTTGAACATGCAATAGATATAATCTGATCACAGAATAACCAGTAAGACAAAGTATTTCCTTGATAACACTTTATTTCATGCTTAGTAAACATTCGCTAATTGTCATTGTCCTGAAAGCAGAGAAAAGCAGAGAGCAGTATGCCTTCATAACCTGCTATAAAGAACCTAAAAAGCACACCAATTTCCAGTTCTGTAATTCCAGACAGAAATCTAATGGACAAGACAAACTAAGAAACAGCAATGCAGCAATATTTCACAATACTGTCTAGCTTTTAGGTTTTATTTATTTTGATATCCAGAGTATATACATTACCTGATGCAGTCAAATTCCAGAACTCTGTATAAAAGCTAAAGTTAATGTAGCTCACTACTACTACTACTTCTAGGATAGCAAATTAAAAGGCTATAAATACCCAAGGTCTCACAGCAAAAAGACACTTTTTGTGACTTATGAGGCTCCAGAGAGATTGTTTTTTGAATTATTACGTAATACTACCTAGTTTGCAAAAATTGTTATAGCTTAATATATTAATACTAAGCTAAGTGCAACTGTAACTGGAATGGGGGAGAGGATCTCTCTGTCCTATATCATACAAAAGATTTTTTTCTCTGTCAAGAAGCCATTACACCTCAAAAGGCAGAAACGGAAATTGCTTTTCTTTTTTTCGTTTTCTTTTCTCTTTTTTTCTTTTTCTCTTTTTTGAGAGCGAGAGCATAAAAGTAAATACAAAATAAGCAAATATGTACTTTGGAAGTTCAAGACATAAAATAAACTGTGCCTCCCTCTATAAAACACTCAAGCCAATCAAACTAAAATTAATCCATATGTTCATTGATTTCCTCATGTTACAGTGAAGAGAAATAATTAGGCTGTCAGAAATAGTTATTAAACAGTACTACAGCTCAGATAAAGTATCTAACATGCTCTACACCACCCACAGATAATTTTCAAAACTCATTACCAGGATATGCTTACATTAGCATAACTTGAGCAGGGGGTTTTGTGGATTTGAATTATATATGTACAATTAACAAAGATGTTATTTTGGCTGCTACAAAACCAACATTTTCTTGAACAATTTTTTTATGTTATTCAGTAATATCCATATACAAGTGCAAGATATAATCAAAAGTCTGTCTACAAATGTGTGTTCTTTGTGCATTTGGAGTACTGCTTTAGTAAAGGTAAACTGCATTTTTTTTGTCTTCTTAAAGCCAACACCTTTTATACAGGTGAACCCATATGAACACGAACACTACAAATGTCCAGTTCAACAACAGAAAGAGTGCTAGTTACTCAGAGGCAAGCTATCAGATTACAGAGACACAGCTTTAGAAGGCATGAATGTTAACTATCACTGCAAAAAATAAAGCTACTTAGGTGCAGATAGATATTTATACATCCCATTTATCTTGAGATACTTTTAGAGGTTTGAAAGATAGTCTAATGCCACATGATGTAAACAGTAAAGAAGCTGCATTTGTTCCAAGAGATTAGATAGAAAAACAAACCAAAAAGTAATGGTTTCCCTCAATTTACCTCATCTTGCTTATAGTTACATGCATATATATTTATGAGGTAGGAGTTTTCCTTAACCAGAGAAAACCGTTAGCAAGTGTTTCACTAGTGTCTATTTTGTACTCTGAAAAGATTGTGGGGACGGTGTGGGTGGCCATGTGAAACAGGACCACTGTAGCATCAGGTCTACTCATCAAAAGCAAGCAAACAAAAACATCTTTGCTCCAAAGTAAATACTTTAATTGGGGTTTAGGATTGCTCCTAGTACTGCACAGAGCACAGATGGAACAAAAATGGGAAACAAAGTAAGTCTGTTGAATGCCTATCAAAGTCTTCCACATACTCTTAAATACAGGCAGACAATTTTTATACATTTTAACTATACTACAGGAAATAATATACCCAGACTTAGCAATAAATCTGTCAAACTCACCAAGATTCCAGAAGGAACCCTTTCATGGGCAGCAAAAACACTTCTATTGAAGTCATCTTCAAAACCGTCCTCTTCTGAGAAATGCATCTCAGAAAACAGGAAACTAACTTTCCACAATACAGGTAAATGCAAAGCTCACAGCCATAACAGAATGCTGTATCAGCATTTCTTCTCTTTCCATAGAAGCAGAAGAATTATGTAAATCTTCTGGTCTCTTAGAGAAAAATGTTTGGTATACTTTCCCACGCAGTATTATGATTAAAAAGGAAGTGCTTCTTTAAGAAAGCTGACACAGAAACTCCCTCACCAATAGACTTTGCTTGAAATGTCACAGCCCGCTTGCAGTCTTTTGAGATAAGCAATAACATGGGCAGACTTTGCCATATGTTTGCACTGATAGGCAATGATCTTGTTTTACATCAGGTCACGTGACTTTAGCTGAAGCTCCCACGAAAAGAAACAGGGATTTAGTTAATGATTCTTAAGCAAAGTCTACATTAGTTCACTTGGAGACTTTTCACCCACTGTTGCAACTCTACCAGCTGCAGCAGCATTCAAAGTCCTAGTTCAGCCCGCTGCCACTCCATGTGCCTGCTCGCTCCACTGATGGTTTTACTGGGCTAGCTAGTCACGTTTTACGGGACAAATTTGATGACATTTTATTGTCTGGTATTTGGGGCCTATTTCCCCCTTATTTTTGAAATTGCATTAGAATAGTAAAGAGACAATTGACCTGGTGTCAAGTTTATGCTAAACCATACAAAAATAATGCACACCAAAAAAACCAGTTTTTTCCTATGGAATTTTTCCTTTCTTTAAAATGAATTGTTAAAGCAGAATAATTTGGGTGTGTGGACAATACATGCAAGCTTACTGTATACCTAGCTCCATGACCGAGATTAAGAATTAATTTTTGATCTAAGGAATTTTGAAACGTTATTACTTCTATAAATAGAATCATGGATAGGTGAAATAACTGAGGAAGTGCAGTAGTATAAGGAAGCAATTCTACCCCAGAATGGAGCAGACATTCTCTGAGGACTATTAATATTCCCTCAACATAGACACATCCTCATTACCTTAAACCCAGTTTTTCCCCACCCCCTGGTGTTACTTTCTGTCTGCTACAGAAGACTGCGGAGAACTACTTGAATCACAAACTAAAAAATAATCTAGGATCCTACTACCATCTTCACTTTATCCTCCTCTAAGTTTCATAAATGTATGTATCGGCTCCAATGCAAGGACAATTAATCACATTATTGGATGGAGCCAAACGGCTTGTAGGTTTCAAAAATAATTAATGAACTACACAAAGCCAAAACAAAATCAGTCTTGACGACAAACTCTTAACTGAGTTTGGGACTGCTACATCTGCAATAAGGTTGCAATAAGCGGATACCATTTCTTGGCCCCTTTCTATACACTGAATAAATTAGTATTTAATGTGGCTCTTCACAAGAAAAGCTACTGGTTTTGTTAACAGACTTGACAAATATTTTCATAGGAAATTAAGAACTACTAGACACTCAATTTTCCTCTGCTTGTTAATCATTCCTTTATGTTCCATTGACTTTGCTTCCATAGGCTACATTTGTAGCTGCTAATCAGACTTACATATCCCAGATTGTCATTACAAAAACAAAACAAAAAAAAACCAAAAAAACAAAAAAACCCCACAACCCCACAGTCTGATTGCCAGTGAAAATTACATTTAAATTAATTGATTGTACTATATAGGAACTGTAGAACAAGCGTGGCCAGAAGACAGCTACAGGACATTTCCCCAGCTTTCATCAGTATGTGTCATTCTAAGTTCTGGAAGGAAGGAAGCAGGAATACTATAGACATAAGCTTCTATCAGCACACAATTACAATTCACTCAGAGATCAGCATACATTTGCTAAAACAAATGAATGAGACAAATCCTTCTCTAATTAACACACCCTAATAGATATAGCAAGTATGGGACAACCTTTGTTCACGCCCCACGTGTCTCCTTCACCCCATACTGTCCCAAATCATTGTACTATCAACCAAGAACTAAGCACCACAGTTCATAGAATCATAGAATGGCCTGGGTTGAAAAGGACCATAGTGATCATCTAGTTTCAACCCCCCCACCATATGCAGGGCCGCCAACCACCAAACCAGGCTGCTCAGAGCCACATCCAGCCTGGCCTTGAATGCCTCCAGGGATGGGGCATCCACGACCTCCCTGGGCAACCTGTTCCAGTGTGCCACCACCCTTTGGGTGAAAAACTTTCTCCTAATCTCTAACATAAACTTCCCCTGTCTTAGTTTAAATCCATTCCCCCTTGTCCTATCACTATCCACCCTCGTAAACAGGTGTTCCCCCTCCTGTTTATACGCTCCCGTTCTCAGTCTCACACCCCATCCTAGCCTTGGAAAAGGTCCTCTCTCCCCAACCCTCAACTCCAGTTTCTAAATTCCACCATACTTCTTTATTTTCATGCACTCTTTACACTTTTGTCTGCTGGGAGCAAACAAAATGGAAGAGATCCCAATTCTCCAATAGAGATTACAAAAATCAGATTGGGACTGAAAACACTTTCCTGTCCAAGTTCTTCATCCTAGCCCTGCTTTGAAGGATCTGCTTACCGAAACTGGAAATAAAGCACTGCTCATTCCAGCTTGTGGTAAAATACATTAAATATAGCATATTTGCTACTGTTAATTGCAAAAGTCTAACCATTCTAAATACAGACTTTTAAACCTAATTCAAAGGCTAATAACTTCACTGAATTAAAATAAATTTACACATGAATAGCAAACAGAAGACATACTGAACAATGACCATCTGTCTCAGAACCCTTCTGAAAGGGACTCAAATTTTTCTAAGAGAAAAGAGCTAGAAACACACCATCAAGTTTCACTTCTTATAAAAAAATGAATATACTTGCTAAAATTTTCCATATAAAGGCTGAAGGTGAGTAACATATAATTTGGAATTAAATTTCCATTTTAGCAAAATTATGTACAACTAAAATCAAGTTCTGCTCAAAAATGCTGAAAAAGACTAAAAGACGGGGTTACCTGCTTTTACTCATAATTCCCAGCCACCAAAAAAAAAAAAAAAAACAATGAAAAAAGCCCTATCACAAGTAATAACAGTATGGTACAATAGGTGTTAGAGAAACACCAGTGATACAAAAGCAATGCATTGCCTGCTAAACTGGTGTTTAAAATTAATAAACTCAAATGTCTCGTTTTCCATCTATGATGCAAGGTGCCACTGCAATTCAATGCCTTCAGGATCTCTGCCAGGTGGAGTCAAGAGCCATTCAAATTAGAATATTTTTCAGTGCTGCTTCAGTATTTTTTTTTTCTTCAAGAAAAAAAGAGGTATCAAGAAAGGAAATTCACACTTTATTTGGACTTGGCCTTTTTGTAATGTGTCAACAGCTAAATCTGTATGATCTACTATGAGTTATCCAATTCCAGTATTATAGCATCTTTCCTTGTATTAATTTGAGCATTTTCTCTTTTTTTTTTAAGTTACCTTTTTTTTCTGTTTACAAAGGAATTTTAGTAAGAACAAAGAATAGGAGTACATAAAGTGAGTTTTACTGTTAAAATGACCAGTTTAGTCAAAAACTTAGGTTACACGTACACAAAAGGTTCTTATGTACATGAAGACCTTAACTTATTTCAAGGTACTGAAAACAAGTAACTAACTGGCTTTGGAATCTGAACAGGCATATCCCACACAAGTGCTTGCCACACTTGACATACCTATTTCCAGCAGCACAGACTCTTCTACAGCATCATTCTTGGTTGAACTTATTTCTAGACACAAAACACAGAAACCAAAGTTTCTGAATAGAAATTCCACCTATCTCATTTTTACACGAGATGAGAGAAAGCAGATAAAGCTTTTCCTGTATGTTTCTAGAAAGCACTAAGCATTTCCCTAATGAGCAATCCCTTATCGTTCTATTTTCTCCATTTGTACACCTGACCTGCTTCAGGTGTATTTATATTTTCTTATAAACTTCCAGGATTTAAAAGTAAAAGCAAAAGAACATAGTAATATATTTAAGAATGAAAAGCATCCTGATCTATTAGCAGTGAATAATTTGGCTACCTTTAGAATAGATACATGAATATAAGACCTGAGACTAGCACCTATCTTCAGAATGACAAGAACAGAAATAAACTTATTCTGAGAAAGGCACATATGGAATACCCAAAAAATTCTAAAGCATAGAAACAAGAAACCTCCACTTGACAGACTCTTCATATTGATGTACCAAAACAGAACAACATCCCTAAATTTAATTTGTATATAAGACTTGGTTATTTTATTAGAAAACTGGGTGTGCTAGTCTTACAAAACTCCCACTCAAAGGTATTCATAGCATGAGATATTGGGAAGGGGAAAACTAGATACAGCTGAGCAAAGTGGTATATGCTTACTCATTCACCAAACACAATCTATTTGCATTACTGAGTTTTAACGAACACAGATCACAGCTGTCTGAAGGATGTTATCTGTTCACCCCTAGCACAGAGTAGCATGTCTGTACCGTGTATACGGGATGTGACAAACCTGTAAAGCCGCCTCAGATTTCTCGTTAGCGTTAACATGGGGAATGAACAGATTTAAGTCACCACTAAGTAATTTTTTTTAAAATCATTGTATTTCAGTTCACATCACAAACTAAATTCTATTGTTAGCCAAGTGAGAGTCAATTACTTCCATTTACAACCGGACCTCAGCTACAATTCATTATTGGAAGCACTTTTTGAAGGAATCCTTTACGCATTTCCTTTAAAAGGCCTTCAATAACCACCAATCCAGAAGAAGTACATTTCCTGAGGATACAGTTATGCAGTCTAAAAAAAGACAAGTAACCCTAAAGACATGGCCTAAGACTGGCTTAGCATGGGCTGGCTTCAGCCACATAGACCAACACAAAAATGTCTCCTGGTACACTGGCAACTTCTCTATTATTGCTTCGCATATTTACATTTCTGGTATTGAACTTAAGCACTTTAGTAAAGAAACTACATTACTGCAAAGCTGAAGGAAACTGATGACAATAAAATACTTAACTAGGAAGGGGAAGCTAGCATCCTTTACTTGGAAATTCCCTTGAAATATAAACACAAGAAAAAATTAAATTTCTATCAAAATTTTAAAAAGTAAACAAACCCCAAACATGTGTTCAAGCTCCATTCTCAGACTCAATCTGGCTTGATTTGACATGACAGTTCAATGCTAAATCAGCCTGCCTGCACAAACTGAAATGTAAGCACTAATACTACTACATACTATTAGTATTTAGTAATACATAATATATATTCGTAAGAACCAGATGAGACAGCAAGGTAGTCGGAATAAAGACTCATTTTTAAGTGAAACATTCTTTCCAAAAGCAGCAATATTTTTACTATGCTTGAAGTAGATAATTTTATTTACAATTTTAAGTCTCTGATTCCATATATAACAGTGAGATACTTACAGAGACAACATCTTTGTGTCTCTGTAGAACCTCAAAATGCAACTTTAATGAGATCACACGTTCATAAAGAAAGTGCTCCTGATCAGCACTGCCAGATGCAAAAATAATTCCAGTGCAGTATGCTACTATATTATGTTCTCAGAATTTGCCCAATACAGGATGAAGACAACTAATGCATACACTTTAGACCTGAATTTGATCACAAACATGCCACCCACTGTTTTGTATAAGCCTGGAAACTTTTTCACTGTGGATGTATGTAACATACTGCACTGAACCTCACATCAGGTGTCCTTTCATCCCTTTTCAGACAGTTACATACAACGTATTTACAACTGATGATATAAACAACGATTAAAAGTTGTTTTTCCCAAAAACTTTATATATAAGCCAACGTTATTTTACAAAAAAAAAAAAAGTAGTGTACTAATTCAGCACAGATATTCTATGACAATACAGAGACCCTGAAGAACTGTCTCTTTTCCTATATGCTGTGATCTTGCACCTAAGATGTAAAAGAAAAAAATTGTGACCTGGAGTATTAACCTTGTGAGCATCTTCCAGGAAGAGAGAAACAAATGTGTCTAATTTAACCTCTGGCTTTGACAGAGGTTCCCAACGTGGTTTTGAACAAAATCCTTAAACATTAATATCTTAATTGCTTACGAGAGCCTTTCAGCACTATCTAATTATTCCTACTGTAATTAAGAATAATACCAGATCATTTGGAAACTTTTTAACTTTACCTTATCAGCTTAATATTCTACTATGTAATAGTAATACATTTTTACAGATCATTCCCTTACTCCACTCAAGTAAAGAGATCTTCCTTGATTTTTGCAGGAATGGCAAAATTGTTCACATTCCTGTACGTTCTAGGATGCAAAGAAATTGCAGCAGGGGCTAGGAGAGAAGGCACAACTGATGGCCCTGGCTGGAGCTAGTTGCCTAGTATGCATACAAACAATGGTTAGGCACCTACTGACTGACTGACATGCCCACACTTTCAGTAACACAAAGTGAAGGCATTTTGTGACATGATTTTTTATCGATTAATGAATATCTGCACATTCTTAAAAACGGGTGTAACACTACACATTTCTTCCTCTCTCAATCTATTTTGAGAACCCTAAAAACTCAGTATTCAAAATTATCCCAATAAATACTATTATAAAAAATGAAAACCAACCAAACAAAAAACCCAAACAACTGAGTTCTGTACAATTGTCTACCATCTTCTCCTCTGACAGTATTCTAAATAACACCACATACCATCATGGGATATGACTAACAAATTCTTTCTCATAACAACAACGGAATTCTGTTTGTAAAAGAAAAAAAAGTAATCAGATGATATGCACATAACAATTGTAGCCAAAACACAGGTGTATTTGACAACATTTTGTTGGATGGAAATGCATATTGTCTTGCCCTATTAAAAATCATTGATGTCTGCTACACGTACTTAATAACCACTTAACAAGAGGAAAAATGCAGTTCACACAAAATAACTTAGACATGCACTTGGCAAAAAGTCAAATACACACACAAATAATGCAGACAGCTTACTTCCAGTGACTAACACTTCATACTCCCTACACCAATCGGGATAAGCAGAAAAAAACAAAGGAGGAGTGCCCCGCAGGTACGCAAGTTAACAGCCTAAGTTTAAGAAATGCATATCCGTAAAACGGAAGGAGCTCGGGCAGCACGGCATGTATCGCGATTTTTAACATTTAAGAGCCGCACCGCCAAGGAGAGCCAGTAAACGCGACGTTTCAAAGCGGTACACCGCCCTCAAGCCACCGCAGGGCTGTGAGGCAGCTCCAGGGGACACCCAGCGCTGGCCAGCAGGGCCGGCAGAGTCGCAGGCCCCCCAGCCCCGGTCTATCCAGCACACCTGGCAGCCAAAGGATGTGAGGACGTTTCCCCTTCCCTGCCCTCCCCCGCACACCGGGACAGCCCGGCTGCCGCCGGTCTGGGCTACGGGAACCCCAAGGCAGCGGCTGGGAGCGCAGGCACCGCCGGCGGGCAGACAAGCCAGCCAGCCCCGCTTCCCAGCGAGGGTTAAGCCGGGGGCTCAATAGTCGCTGCTCGGAGCCCTCTTCGGGGAGAGAGGAGCGAGGCCGGGCCAGCAGCCGGGCAGGCCCTCCACCACACACCTTTCCCTGCAGCCCTCCGCGCCGGCTCGGCACCTTCCCCCACACTTCTCTCTCACGCAGAGAGCAGACACCCCGCCCCCGTGAGCGCCCCCACCCCAAGCCGAACTGGCGGCAGTGGCCCCTTCTCGCTTACCTCGAGCGAGGCCCGGTGGGGCCGGTGCCAGCCGCGGAGGGACAGATGGATGAACGGAGAGGAACGAGGAGAGGGGGCGGGAGGGGAGAGCTGAGCCGCCAGAGCCGCGCTCCGCTGGATGCGAACTGCGCCAACCGCCGGCGGTTGGTGCAGCGCGTGCACGTCCGCGCGGGCGGCAGGTTACGGGGGCGCGCGCGCCACCTCAGCGACGCGGTCCCGCCTCGCCCCGGGCGCCACGTGACCTCGGGGCGACGCAAAGCAGGGAGGGGGAAGGGAGCGCGTGGGTCGCGCGCGTGCGCGGAAGGGGCGGAGGTTGAGCGGGAGCAGCTCCGGTCGCGTGCGAGCGCCGGGTGCCGGGGCGCACGTAGCCGCTGCCGTGTCCTGTCCTGTGCCCTGCCGGCTGCGACCGGCCTCGCGTAACTTGCGCCGTGTGGGACAGGAGGCGGCTGCCGGCGTCTTAACCGGCGCCAGCGAAGGGGGACCGAGGAGCGGGGAGTGTGGCAGCGCGGCCGTGCTAAGGCAGGCACCCGGGGCTGCGTTCCTCGCCAGCCGTCCTCCTCTTCTTCCCCGGGAGGCTGCGGCCCGGCCCCGCGGCGCTGTCGCGAGTGCGGTGACGGGTGACGCGTCCCGGGTACCTGCCTCCGCGGCCGGGTTCCCGCCCGGTTCCTGGGCGCGGGGCTGCGGCGGGGCTGGGCAGGGCAGTGCGCTCTGTGCTGTCCGTAGCGTGTGTCCGAGCTGGCGCCTCGGGACGGGGGCGTTTCAAGGGAAACTCCGCGCTCAGGGTGTTTGCCGCTTCGTACCTTGGTCACTGCATCCTTCTTTTGAAAGGGACCAGTCTACCCGGAGGAGACTGGAGAATAATTTTTTTCTTTGAATGAAAGTGTGGAACTGCAAAATTAAAACGTGTCCAGCAGGACAGGTGTGTATTTCGGGTCAGCAGCTTCATTGCCCCTTGCTTTTGTAATTCATGCCGCTGCTCACTGAAGCTGGCTTGATTATATGTTATTATTTACTTGAGTCACAGGAGAGGCCACAGATTATACCAAGACATAATATGTACTAAAACAGGGTAGTAGTCTCACCTCAAACAACTATGTGGTGCTAGAGCATTTTCAGCTCTCACATAGGGTTTATGTAATTTTCACATAGAAATCAGGCTAGTTAACAGTATTCGATGCAACTGACAAAAAGACAGGCTAACATGAAAAGCAGTGTATCTCTAAAATCCTTGACAGCCTTTTGTATCAGTCCTATGAAGAGATAAGATCTGTTTATTCATCTGTACCTCCTGGGACAAGCTGCCTAAAAGATTATAGTCAGGGAGTTTCCTTATTTGCAAATAGTATATTTAAATCCCCTTGAGGATGTAACTAAAAAAAAAAATCTATCCCTGCATAACATGCAGGCTGGATTTTTAAAACAGTTAATGGAAGAAAATACAAACAGAATTGCATGAGTAGGGTGACTGTGTTGTGCATATGTAAAAAGGAAGAAAGGTCAGATTTCACACCTGCCCATTTAGATGATGTTATTGTCATGTCAGAAATTTGGAGTCAGTTTTGGAACACCTCAAGGACTCAGGATACATGGATGCAACACAGACTGATGGAGCAATTTTCCACCCTTCAGTGCAACCATGTTTCAGCTGCAGCAGTTTTCTGCAGAGGCCTGCCATTTGGGTATAATGTAATAATAATTACCTAGCCATGTTAGCATAACATCTGTTGCAAACACACAGTCTGTGCTTGAGTTAATAGGTCAGTTCCCTGGTTTACCAAGTTCCTTATTTGCCCTCTTAGTTGCTTAGTTTGTGAGGGTAACCACATCAGTGGTTGCTCTAACAGAATATTTTTATTTGTGTTCCTGTGATCTTTGCTGGTCATAACAGCAAGCAATATTTTTACTCGAAGGAATTCTCCTTTCCAACACCAGACAGCCCTGTTTATAAGGGAGGTAAGAGGTAGGGGCTGAATCTATCATATGTCCTCAAATATCAATTCTAAGCTAGGTCGTATTATAAAGTTAAGCCTAGTCTAAAAGCAAGCTAGCTTTGTAGGTGGCAGAATAATTTTTACTTGAAAAGGGGTAACAAATTGATAAGTCTTACTTTTCTATTTCAGACCTGGAATAGGTGCTTCTGATTAGAGAGCATTTATTTGAAAAAAGAATGTTTTCTCTTTAGGTAACCTTTTCCATTCCAAAATTATAATCTCCAGACAATCAGAAGGGTACAGAAGCAGACAAACCTCAGTATTTTCCTTTTGTATTCTCTACTGTTTTGCACTTAAACATAGAAGATTGCAATCAAGCTGTAAAAATGGCTTGCATTTTTCACAGCTGTATCAAGTGAGATTTATTTCCGTTCTGGTTGTGTGGTGTTACACACCGTAGTGGTGTAGGTAGGATCTCTTTATGTCTATGCATGATTTGCAGTCCTTGTTGAACTATAACTCACTGGTAGTTAAACCAAGGCCTTCAGGCCACAGGAACCTGCTACCTCATTTACGTTCATTTTGCCTTTTCACCACAAATTTCACTATTATTTTTCCCATCAGGGATAGAGGAGGGCATGATGAGAGCAACTGGAGGCGGAGGGGAACTAAGTTGAAAACGTGTTACCTAGAGGTGTACGTAAATCAGTGGCTCTCCAGCTGTGTGACTCCTATATCATGTCTAGCAGCACTAACATGTGAGAGAGGTAGCCCGCATAGGGCTAGGCAAGAAATTATGAACAGTCTCCAGCGAGTTAGGATACAGAGTGAAAGGGGTAAATCACAGGTCTGTGAGGATATAGGGTGCTAGGCATGGCTTTGGTGAAGTCTCAGAAAATTTGTGGTTCTGCAGATAGTAGAGAGCTGTAGTTGCAGGGATGTAGCATCAATCCCCAGCTTGCATTGGTCCCTGGGTGCTCAACATGTTGCTGACATTTGTGGATGAAAGAAAAAAATGGCCTTTTGCTTCGTTGTTACAGCAGTTTAAAAAGAAAAAAAGTTTTTGCCCACACAAGACAAAAAAAGCTGACATCAATGATGAGTTATTGTTATGCCGTTTTGCCTGTTTCTATGCATACAACACCCAGAAACCATTGTTTGGAGCAGTCACTTATTCCATACCCACCATCAGCCCTGCTCATATTAGAGCAGACAGGATATCCTTAAACTTTTTTTCTTAGTGGTTGTTTAGACTGTCTCTCATTGTTACCCCTAGTAAACCTGAGACACTCCTTATCTCTGCATCTTAAGTGAAGACTAGCACATATCCTCTCGGGAGTGTTTAAATAACTTCTCTGAGGTCGGAATGGCATTATGACAGCATGTAACAATTTAGTTTATATTTTTAATCCCATTTAACACTTGGAAGAAAACTGAGGAACACTAACAGGAAGGATTGAGGGCTGTAAGGAACTGTACCCTGAGCCACCAAAATGTTTAAGCACACCAGTTGTCCCACTGCAGCTGATGGACTTGTTTGTAGGCTTAGAGTATTTGGTTAAGTCAGCATACTCAGATCAAGTCTCATGTGAGCAATATTTCTCCATGCTTCATCAATCATTAACAGGTGTTTCACAAACCATTTTCTGATAATAGATATAATAGGGTTTCATGCCTCCTGTTAAGAGGTTCCTTATGCTTGCCAAAATCACAGGAGGTTTTATTCTGCTCCTGTTATTATGAGTGATGAAACAGTAAATGGAAATTACTGTATCAAATAGGATGGATGGTAGAAGATGTAAGGTGGGGAAAGAAGGAAGGAAAGGTGTTGCATTTGAAAATGTGCAGAATGAGAATGATTACAGGAAAGACATCTCACATAATGAAAAGGGAAATGAGACAAGCGGAAAAGTCAGCAGAAGATTGCAGCTAAATCTGGTGCCATCCGGCCTCTACTTGCCACTGGTCTCATCTCCTAACAGTCTCGCTCACAGTGCCTTCATCTACAGAAGCTCTTGTGGAACAGAGTAGTTTTCTCTAATGTTTTTCTCTTTACAGCTTTTGTTGCTCTTTTCCCTGGCCAATGTTTTGCTTCAGTTCTTAAAACTTACTGTCCTTTTAGAAGGACAAAGAAAACTTGTGTGGCAAGATTTGTTTCAGGTGTCTGTCTGGTCAGTGTAAATGCAGCTTGGATGGAGTATCATTCGTGCACTCACTTTATAGTTGTTAAGGATACAGAGCAGAAGGCCACCCTACATGCGTTACATGATCTCTCTTTACAACTACCTGCTTCAGAGATTATGGCTTTATGTATTATGGGTTGTCAGTCTCAGACTACAGACAGATCTTCCTCAATAATTGGCTAACAAATCCAGTACGAACTCTCAGAGCTCAAGGACATCTGTAATCACAACGCCTTTACTGCAGTGGAAGGCAAAGCCTATTTTTCACATCTTTCATCTTCAAAAATCATCCTTTGTAATTATGGAAAGTGATTAGATAATATAGTTTGATGCAATACTTTCCCACACTGTTAAATACAGTTGTTATAACAGAAGAATATTAATTTATTACAGAGTTATAAATTTGAATATAAAGAGTAATATGTGCTGGAATTGAATATGTAGGTGAGAAAGAAGATATTATCCAGAAGTGGCACTTCAGATAAACATTGCAACCAGTGTCTGATTTTAAATGTAATCAAATGGTTCTGCAAGTTTGGTAGGAGATTCTGTTGTTTCAGAAATAATTTGCTTTCTATCATTATGTAACGGACAGTGGCTGAAACTATTTTTCATAGTTGTCATGGAGAACAGAATATAAATTATACATTTAGACTGCAAGAAATAAATTTTCAACCATGGTAACATAATCAACTTTAATATACTCAGCAGTTCTGTTAGTAGTACTTTTGAACATTTTGTTATACATTTGTGAACAAGTACAGCTTAAATAATAAAAATTTTAAAAATTAAGGGGTTTTTTGTCTGTGATATGTTTATTTGTGTATTTAATTTACCATGCGTAACAACACGATGTTTCTGTATAGCAAAGTTTCCAGTAGAACAATACTGATGTGACTGCATTTACAGCTTTTTGAGGAACCATCAAAATTTTACCAAAAAAAACCAAACCCAAGCCCTAGTGCATTTCTGTTTCATTTTTTTAAAGTATTTCCAGTAGGTTTTAATTGAAATATCAGGAAAATACAGATTTTTCTTTTAGCAAAAATCTAAGACCTGCGTCTGCTACAATGACATAAAAGAGAGATCTGCCATTTGCTTCACGCTGAGCAAAATGGGTTTTGTAATCTGAGATTTGGGACATTTTTAGAACATTCTTCTGGGATCCAGCTTGTTTTCTATTAAAACTAATGAAAAGACCCCTGTGGCATTTTGCAGGAATTGGACCAGGGTCTTGGCGGTACAGTGTGCTCTATATATAACTTGCATACCGCCGATGATATCAGTGGGAGATAGACTCCCAACCCAAAGGAGCTGTAAGAAGTGAAGGATTTTTAGAGAGGTAAGGCAGGCTGAAATAACTGCACTGGCAGTTAAGAGTTGTGTGAAACAACCTGCAGCTTTGTAACATTTTGAAAACCCAGACTCTGTCAGAGCGATGTAATCGCACATCTGTAGATATTTATCATTTTCTGTGACAGTTGTCTGAGAATCTAAATGCGTTAAGGTTCTAATTTTAAAAGTCTCCTACTATGGAAATGCTCCTTACTGCATTTTTGTATGGGACCTACGCTTACGTTGCTGGCTGCTGGGCTACTCCAGTTTTCTACTAACTTAAACTGTAACACATAGATGTAGAACAAGATGTAGTGTAGAATTGAATCAAGCTCTGTGTGTCAAACAGTACCTAGGTCTAGTAGGATGATTTTGGTTTAGTTCAGCCTGTATTTTAAGTTTCTCCCACCACTTTTTTTGTGTATTTTGATTTGCGTAATTTTTTTCTCTATTGCATCCAACATCTTTCTGTCATTCAGAATGGACCATCCAAATTTTTGGAATCCCTTACCTTGTTTACAGAAATTTTATTAATATAATTACTTCTGTATAAACTTTCTAGTATTTCATGCCGCAGGAATCTTTCTGTCAGTTTTAAAAAAGAGTTGAATAGAACCCTGTTGGAATTTTACTGGAAATAAATTGATTTCTTTCTATCAGAAGTATCAGTATCTCGGGTGTTACACATTTACATGCTATTAAGAGTCTTTGTTTTTTCATCCTAACAATTCTATAAAGATCAATTTCTAATTAGAAACTGATATTTCATGGTTTTTTTGGTATTTCCACATTTGTCATAGATCCAACACCCTAGAAATATTAATGGAGTCCAGTAATCTTTCATCAATAATCCATCTGGAAAAAAGCCAATATAATATGATTGAGCCTTCTAAGGCTCAAAATAGTTTTGATTTAGAAATTAATAAAACTGTTTTCCTAGTAATTAAAATATCTTAGTTTTATTTCTTCTATTTAATAATTTCTGTTCAATTACATGTTGAACTTAGCTTACATATTAACAAAGTAAATTCTGGCCTTTGTTTTCTTTGGTTTGTTTTTCAGCTTGAACTCCCTTTCTTCCAAGGTATCTCAGCATCCACAAGTGGAGTAATATTTTCTTATATCCTCAGTACTTAAACATGCGAATGAACACAGTAATGAATGTGGATGAGCACAGTAATGATTTAAAGCAGAGATTCTTGGTTTATGTTTATTCCTAATTTACACGGACCATGAAGCTACACTCTTGTAAGAAACCAGTGGGTCTGATCCTAGCAAGGGGAAGAAAGGAAAGCATTGGGCTGAGTCACTGAGGGGAAGGAGGACAGTGGGTTTTGCAGGTCTTGAAAGCAGAACTATGATTGCTGTAGCAAAAAGAGTAGAGAAAAAGGAGCATGTGGTGCAGCTGATACTTTATGGGTAAATGCTATGTACATAGTACCTCACTAAGGCCAGGAGGGAATTAATGCAGGCAAGGGGACTGAAAAGCAGTCATGTGAGTCTTGGTGATAAGAAATATCCAGATGTCATCCTGATCCACCTGATGAAACAGGTATGCATGAAAGAAACTTGGATCAAAAGAAGACCTACTTATGCCCCTCCCTGCATCCATAGGAGACGGTTGTGTTTATGGAGATCTTCCCCCGTGGCCAAATTGAACATGGTGAAAAGTAGAGCCCATGTGGCATGAAGAGGACTGTATGTACGGTTTCCTTGAGAAAGTAAGTGGGGTCTGCCTCAAGCTGTGATGGCCTACAAATGTCAATTGACAAAGCCACATAGCTGATACCAACAGTCAATTCTGGACAGAATTTACTCTGATAACTTCTGCTTATCATGGACATTTTTTAGTAATTAAAATCATCTTGTCAGTACATGGATCATTATTAAGTTACTTAGACATTACTAAAGTGCAACTAATCTCGTACTGAGATGTAAGTGCCCATCTACTAGGCATTTACATTTATGAAGTATTACAAATGTTATTAAAAAACACTCATAAACTTTTTGTTAAAATATCATGGCTAGTCTACCACCCCTGAAATCTCAGCTTGAACTCATTATTCAGATCATAGCAACATAATATTCTTCATTCAATAACAGCAGGGTTTACTCAAGGCTTTTTTCCCAGTGGTTTCTTTCCCTGCTTATCCAAGCTTTCTGTGGCCTGAGGAACCTTTTCTGCTACTGCTGCCTTTCCATCAGTTGTCTTTGCTGCTCGCTGGTTGCTTTTTGTATCCTTTTCTGTTTCCACAGCAGGGATTTTATTTGGGTCAGGTGTCTCCTCTGTAGCAATAATTTCTTCTACATGTGGCTTAATAAAATCTGATTTAGGCAAAGTAATAAAATTTCCCTTATAGGTACTATGCTTAGCAACACAGAGGTATGTTTCACATTGGTTATGACCTTACCATGTTTTTTTCCTCTTCCCATACCCATATAAAGAGATTCAGTATCACAAATAACATTACTACTTTTTACAGAGCCAAAAACAAGCCCAAGTCTTTATGGTCTCTAATTAAAAAGATTGAGGATTAGAACCTGCAAAACATTTACGTATGTAAGTAATTGTTTCTCACGTAAGTCATCTGGTTTACAGGACTGTTTGGCAATGTCTAGGTTACCCATTCCAGTAAGGCAAGAGAGGAGAGAAATGCAGTTAAATGTTTGTTCTTGCCTTAGGAACAGAAAGGGGAGGGGAATAAGAGTATAAAATGTTCTGTCAGCAATGATATAAGGTGTATACACCCTGTATACAAAGAAAAAATACTTAGGCAAAAATATGTAAAACAGATGTTCTGATAAGGTTGGAATTTAAACCTTATTTGGAGCTAAAATGCTCTACGTGAGGGACTTGTAATGGTGGTGAATAAATCAATGTCCAAGTAGCAATTATATAGTAAGAGTCTAAAAGAACAGTAAAAATCTGTAACATACAAGAATGCTGAATCACCACCCCTTCTCTAAATTGGACAAAAAAAAAGTCACTTATAATTCTATCTTTATTATTTAATATGGACATTGAGAGAGAATAATTGATTAATTTCAAATAGTGGCTATATGATCAGAATTTTCTAAAACACTTTGGAGTTTAGAATCCATAAATTGGCAAGGCCTTTTTTTTGTTTAGTGTCAAGTGTATAGCTGCTGAAATAAGTCTCACTTTGAAAAATAACACCATCTGCGTATACATATATATGCTTAGGAGGTCTTTCCTCTACATTCAGAAATTTGACAGTATTTATTATGGCTTAAAAAACTTTCTTTGTCCACATGAGCCAAGGTGAGAACTCACAGCCCAGTGAACAGGTGATTCGAAAGTGTTGATTTAAATCTCTTTCACTGAGGTTTAGCCTGGCAATTCATAGTTTGCATTTGTTGTTGATTAAGAGCATACATACTTGATTGTTTGGGACCTCAGAAATATTGATTGGCACGGACTATTAACTGCATAATGTTTAACAATTTTTTCATTGGAGTAGAAGATGTGAAAGTACTCTTACCTTTCTTTTCCCCTTCCTTCCGTTTGCTTGCTGTCATGGTTTTTTTCTTTTTAGGTACAGTTATATTATTTTGATCATGTCCTTGGACTGTGCCAGTCTGTCCTGACACAGAAATCACAATCACCTGAAGCAAAGCAAGAACAAAAAGTGCACAAGCGAGAAATGTGGGTGCATCACAAATACAGTTTGAAAACACCATAACTGAATCCCTGACAGCAATACGTTTAGAAGCAGCTATTACTCTGGTTTTCAGGGACACATACATCTTCCAAAGCAAAGAGAAGTAGAATCCAGCCTGTTATCTGGGAGATGGCACACTTGTATTCCCTTCCTCACAGTTCTGCCAAAAGGAGGAAGGTAGGAGGACAGAAGTTTGAAGATAAAGTAGTAGTAATAAGCTGCTGCCAAAATGCAATCATTATTAAAAATATACTAATGCTACATAATAAACATCTGGTATCAGGTGTTGTGAAGAGCAAGTCATATTCTTGTTTGCACTCTGGAGGATGAAAGAGATGTGACACTTGCTTTTAAGGTGTATATCCTGGGATGAAGATGGAGTGAACTGCTTATCATCCTTGAATTGGTTTCATGTCATTCTAAGCAAAATTATAAAATAATTTTTCACTAGTTCTTTGAACTCAGAAAGCTTGCTACATCTAAGATTACAGATATTCTCGTGATTATATTCTGAAATATAAAAATTAAGCTGTTTTACTGTCTGATACGCAGCTGTTGTGGCTAAACAGTCTGAACTTAGATACTGATTCATTAATATACGTAATTACACACATAAACCTTAAAATTGCAATAATGTCATCACATTTGATTCTTGAGTTTTAACATTGTTTATGTGAAGTGCTAAAAACACATTAGTTTTACATTCGTGTTAAAAATCCCTGTGATGTGAAATCTATTATTGAAGAAAAAAAGATTTCTGGAAGATAAACTTACTATGTTCCTTAAAACCAGTGGTACTATTCATGCATAAAGTCAAGCACATGCTAATGTGTTTTGGTAGGTCATAAATCTAATCTAAATCTGGATTTTTTTTTAACAATTAAGATCATAATCATTAGCCCTCTATGGAAACTGATTAAAAAAACTATTAAAAAATTGCAAAACTTACCACTTTCACTATTGACAGCTATATTGAATCTATTGTTATCTGAGCTGTTAAGAATTTCCCCGTGCTTCTACTTTGTCTTTAAGGTTTGCTGACAGTAAAACTCAGATGGAAAGGGTTTAAGTGAGTATTAACTGTACAGTATTTACTAAAGACATCCTCACAGAAATGTCAGTACTGCAGCAAAGTGAGTGCCTGGGAAACAGCACTATATCTGCAGTCAACAGCAGTTAAAAATGACAAGAGAAAGCATGTAAAAGGTGCCCACAGATTATACTTACACTGAAGATATATACGTTAGTTCTTCAGATTTTGATGTGAAGAATTATGCTGTTCTGAGGCTAGTAACTTAAAACAATTATTAATATGGCACATTGCTCTCCTAATTAGCAATTGGGCTGATAACTGCTTCTGACCATATATATATATATGAGATATATATTGTGTAACATGTATATCATAGATGATATATATTATATGACAAGTATATATCGTATGTATGTCCATCAGGATGCACATATGTACACCTGCTGTTCTTCCTCAAGTAATAATAATCAGTGGCAAAGTTGTAAAAGAGCTGACATGGAGTTTTAAATCTATATGAGTGTGTTAAAAGATCTGGACAAATGGATTTTTTGTCTGAAAACCCCCATATTTTCTATGTTTCAGTGAAGATTCTTTTTGTAGGTTTAAAAGATCTTGATAAAATATGTTCTTTCTGATCTCCAGTGTTGAGTTTGGATGAAATTAACTGAGGTCTCAGTCTAACAAAGTATGTCCCTAACACCATTAAATCAAAATTCATGAGCAGGTCCATTGAATTGCATGACACTACTCCTGTGCCTGAATTTGCAAAAATACCTTGTTGAGTTGAGATGTGAAGTAGTGAAGGTCTGGACAGAAAGGTGTGAAGAGATGCCGTTGTGGGTTTTGTCATGAACAGTGAAGTGAAGTGAAGATTAACAGGGATCTAAAGGGAAGCTAGAGGTAATTACAGTGGTGAAAGCATTAGGCTACTACGATACTGTGCACAACTACCAGAGCCGTGACTAGTAAAACAAGACACAGTGAAACAAGCTTGTGATGGAAGGAAAGAAGTGAATTCAGTTTATTTGTGAACACAGAGGAGAGTTCATACATCTTTGCAGACACACACACACACACACACTAGTATACTGGTCTCCTAAGCCTAATTTTCATTTATGTTACAGTACTTTTACCCCAATTGGGCAGATTAAACAATATTTATGGATGTAAATGACACCCATATTAAGGCCTCTCTAAATTAACACAGCAATACAAAGGGGCCTTAATGTCGACAAAATACAGCACTAGTTTCTCCATGATTTAATTCTCCAACACATTCTATCTATGCTACTTTACTAAAGTTGGAAAAAATCTAAACTGCTGCTGAAAAACGTCTTGATCATTTTTTATCTTTCCATCTACCTCATCAGTTGCCTCTGCTGAAATGATTCTTCACCCTTTCCATTTTTGTTGTATGGTTAAATGCCCCAGGAAGAGGGTCAAATGGTGGATCTGTGTTTACAGCCAGCATGCATTTGGCCTGGCTGGAGATGCCACAACTAGGTTCTGTGAAGTTAGCAGTAAGAAAATATTTAGGAAAGGCCCTGTTTCCTCTGTCACCATTAAGTGTATTAGAAGCAAGAGTGAAGTGAATGGCAAAACCCAAGGCTGCCTATTAAAGCAGAAAGCCATTTACACACGCAGATTATGTCAGCCTATCATCCAAAATTCCACCCCCCCCCCCCGG
>WKFP01014328.1:134791-174368 GCA_011057875.1 Pterocles orientalis
TTGTTTAGCTTGGAGAAGAGAAGGCTCCGGGGAGACCTCATTGCGGCCTTCCAGTACTTGAAGGGAGCCTATAAACAGGAGGGGGAGCGACTGTTTACAGGGGTTGATAGTGACAGGATGAGGGGGAATGGTTTTAAACTAAGAGAGGGGAGATTTAGGTTGGATATTAGGTGGAAATTTTTCACTGTGAGGGTGGTGAGGCACTGGAACAGGTTGCCCAGAGAAGTTGTGGATGCCCCATCCCTGGAGGCATTCAAGACCAGGCTGGATGGGGCCCTGGGCAGCCTGTCCTATTGGTTGGCAACCCTGCCCATAGGAGGGGGGTTGAAACTAGATGATCTTTGAGATCCTTTTCAACCCAGGCCGTTCTATGATTCTAGCAAGCAAGAGATCACTGCTGAGTGGCCCCAGCTGCCACTCCAAGATGCTAATGAACTGATGACCATGTCCAGACAGCTCTATTAGTGGCATCATTCAAACCTTGGGTGTTTGAAGTGGTGTCAGTACTCCTGATTTCAGAGAGATTCAAGCAACATTGATGACTCTTCTAAGTCATTAATTAAAATAGCTGCATTTTGTTTAACCTTGTATCACTAGCCCCTGTTTGACATCAGTGTTCCTCTTGATGTTCCCAACTCTCATTATTTCTTTTCCAGCTACTAATATGCAGAGTTGTATCTTATCATTCACTATCTAGGTGGTGAGATCTTTGGTTTTCTGGAAGGTAATTCCACAGTTATGGAGCCTTAGCCAAGGAGAAGTGATTGCCCACTGTGACTACATCTATGTGTTTCAGATTTCCTGTGCTTTTGGCAGGAGATTGTCTTTGCTCATGTATATCTTTATTACTCACTGAAACCTCTTACTGTAACGTTGTATTCAATCTGAAATCCTTATCTTCATAAAAAAAGTGTGGCCTGTACTCCAGGGGTGAAGAGGCACAATTCCCCTTCAAGATAATCCCCCTTTTCCAGTAGTTGTCTGGCTCTGATGATTGTTTGGGGCAGGGGGTGGGGAGAGGGACTAGAAACCTGTCTAGATGTTGTAGTGAGTGAATGAAATCTATCAGGAAATCTGATCTATCTGAAAACCACTGGGGGAGTAAACCCTATCTCTTTGAACTGAATCTCAGTATTTCAGAGCTCCACACAGGAGTTCCCATAACAAATCTGGACCTGGGGCACTGAAATGTGCACTTGGAGCAACCAGCAGCTTCAAGCCCAGACCCTTTGTGCCCCCCACTACCTTTTCTGCCTTTTGCTGCAGGTTATCATGAGTAGGGCAGTACAGGTGTCAGAGGGAAACATGTCATTGTATTTCAAATATTACCGTTGCTCTTGCATATTAGCAGAAACTCACACTCGTGGGTGGCTTGGGCTAAAATGTCAGTGAGTGAGTTGAAGCAGCTCGATCAGGGGAACCTGCTCCCTTCTTCCAGCCTACTAGTGAGGCCCTGGCAGAAGGGTAGAATGGGGACCTGGTGAGCAGAAGGATGCAACATGTTGCTTCTAGGTCTAAAAGTGCCTGTCTCCTGCACCTCTCCTTTTAAAAATAAAACCCCTTACTCACTTACAGGACTTCACTAAAACAGCCAGTTAGGTTAATTTTGTTAGTTGTACACAAAACTTATGCTAGTATTCTCTGTCTGGTCGAATTCCTCCCTAATATGAACTGGCAGTTAGCCTTTTCCAATTATATCACACTGCTGAAGAGCATTTATGTCTCTCGGTGGAAGCCTCTTAGGCCATCTGGAACGCTGTTTGATTAACACTGGGTAAGCACTGGTTCATTTGTTCTCAACATATCCTTAAACTCACGTGTGAAAAGCTATTAAAGAGCATCACAGTCACGGTGTTAAGTTTGAGATATGCGTATGCTTGGAAGTTCAATCTAGGGATACCAATCTGTTCACATAACTCTGTAGTTATGGCTGCACGTGTATTCAGAATCAAACCTTGTAATTGCTGATCTTCTGCTACTGTTTTTCATAATCCTCAATGATTGTGCAATTTGCATGAATTACACAACAGAGAACTGCATTCCCCTCTCTCTAGCATACATGCAAACACTAGACAGATGAGCCAACAACCACCCAGACAATCACTATTTTCCCTGATCACTCTCTGTCCTACTCTGTTTCTCAAAACGATCATCTACGGAATCCAGCAACATAAGGTCAAGGATATTTGTCTCAAGTTCTGGGAGTTCTTCAGTCACTTATTCAAACATCACAAATGTCCTTGCTGTCAAGGACAATGTGTGTCTGGGTAAGATTTTGCAACTCATTTTTATAAACTCCCTTTTTATAAGTTCCACACATTTTGCTTTAGTGAGCTAATACTCAATTTCATATCAACACTCTTTTGGCAGAAAACTTAAAACTGATAACCACCCAAATTTATCCCCTGCCAAAGCAGTATGACTATCTTGTCTCCAAGCACAAGCACTATTAGCTGAGAATCTGCAAATTCATTCTGTTTCTTTGTCTTCTACCTACAGTTACAAGGCTCATAGGAGCACTTTTTACTTCTACAGCATTTCCCAAACTGCTAAATCCTTTAATGAAAGGTTTAATTAGATGTTATCTAATTTAGTAATGCCATCATTCTTAATTTTCCCAAAATTTAGATTTTAGATTCTTAGCACGTCTGCTCAGCTTGTAATCAAATACTTTTAACCCAGCTGACCTACTGCCAGATAAAGCCAGAAGTATCAGGAAGCTGCACTACTATTGTTGCCATGTTCAAGGTTTCCAATTACATTCGTGTGCCCTATTTCAATGGTCATCCACACTGTGATGAGGAACTGGCTAGTAGCAGACCAGTGGGAAGGGAAGAGCAGGCACTTCTTGGCCTCAGTACTATTATGCAGCAACCTGTAGAATCAGCATGCTGGGAAAGAATTGCAAGATTGAGAACTGACTTTCTGGGTCATCCATTCTGTGCCAAAGCATCGGTGTAGATTCCTTTGGGAGTGCCTTACAGTAATCGTTCAGCTGAACTCTGCTAATATAATCCAGTGTAACACCAGTGACTTCTTTTGACTTCCTTCCTGTTTACCCTGATGAAATAGAGAAAACTATCTCCTTTTGTCTGAGAGAGAATTGAGTTAGACTGATTTACTAGCTTCACACTCTTTAAAAGCCAGCCTTGACAGGGGTGAGTATCTTGCTATGCTGTAAGGGAGTTAACTGCATAAGACATAGAACAACTAGCTATCTTGTCAATAAAGAACTAAGCCTCCTGCTAGCCTGTTACTAAAAAAACAAAACAACAACAACAACAAAAAAACAACCAAACAAACAAAAAACTAACTGTGAAACCTGTGCATGAATTTTTAAAGAGCTGGTTATATAAGGAGTTTTGGTCTCAGCTCACATTGTCGTCCCACTTTTATCTAATGCTTAAGAAAAGACACTGCCTTGAATACATAAACCCGTCTGTGCAAGGCTGTTGAATTATGTACAGAAGGCAGGGAATAAATAATGTAGCAGATTTTAAAGATGGAATCTTTAAAAAAAGGTGAATATTTTCCCATCATTGAAAGGCATTCAAGCTGTTGGCCTGTTGTGTAAAGCTTCAGTTGATTTACTGTACCTTGCCCTCCTGGATGGTGACAACATCAGGCAAACCTCCAAGTACCCGGGCACGATCTAGAAAAAAATAAGCGTAATTTTCTTTAGTGTCTCAAAATCAATTGTGTCCCAGATTCTGTTTCCCCTCTAGTTCTTTCATATTATCTTATTTATGTAGAACTCTGATATCTGTGCTAGCAGAGAACTATTCAGCATTCTTAGCACACCATTTGGGCTTTAAAAAGCATTGAATTCACAGAAAAAGATGTGTTAATAGCTGGTGTCAATCACTTACAGAAGGGAATTAAAGTACATGTGCTGTGTCCTGCAGATTTTGCCATCAATTCCGTGTTACTTCTGGGTGCACAAAAAAAAAATCTGAATTTTTGAGATCTGGTGTTCTAAATTTTTAGTGTCATAAACTAAAAGTGTTGTGTTTCCAAAAAGAAATGAATGACAGCTAATAAAATGGTGGAGATTAGGTTTTGACCTAAATACAAAAATAGTCTTGGTGACAGCACTGCAATTCCACAGCTTTGTACGCATCTGGGTGTAAAGGAGATCAATATTCGGTCTAGTGCTAAGCTCAAAGTCACATAGGAATCTTACATAAACACAAATAAACTGATCACATGAAGGCTTTGGTGCACTTATTCTGGAGTATGGATTTTGTTCGTTGTAAGTCTTAGTGGAGCCTGGCAGAGGAAGGAAATGACTGCGCAGAATGTTCCCCAATAACACAGTCTGCAAAAGATGTGCTCTGGAGCACAGAGATAACAACCTTATGAGACCAGGAATAGGACTGTGTTATGTCAGTTAACATGCCAGCCCCTTATGAACAGTCCAGGGTTAAAAATTAAATGCTCAGGGCAGAGCTATTACTGATCCCTTCCTGCCGTCTCAGCTTGGGACTCGTAAGGATCACTGTACATTTCCAAACCCCACTCTGTTTGGAATGTATGTCCAGGAGGGGTTAGTTCAGATCTCTCTACACATTTTTCTCTGGTAGCTTTTCAAATGCCAGTTCTGCCCTCATTTTTATACAGATCTGAACATCATCTGCAGTGGGAGAACTTTTTGATGTGTTACATTTTTTCCATTCATTTTTCTGTAAATAGGGAGAATATTGAGCTTATATAATTCAAGTTGAATTCTAATGACTTGTTCCTTAAGTAATTATTACATACTTTTGTTTTAGTTGCTGTGTTGTAATTGACACACACACACTCACAAGTATCAGGAGATACAGGGATGAGTCTTTAAGCAATGTAAGAGCTACTGTTGCTTCCTTACCTGTCTCTATGCAGTGCAGAGCCATTTAACATTTTAGATAGTCCAAAATTTGCCAAGTGATTTCCTCTGTCTTTGAAAACAGTGACTTTTGCGAAGAGAACATGCATGAGAGATCTCAGCAATAAAGATAATTTTTAGCAAAGGCTAACTGGTAAGTGGAACAGGAGCTTAGACTGGAAAAATCAACATAACCCATAGCTATAGTGGCATTAGCTGCAACATGCACCAATGTTAAATCACTAAAAGGTCACTTTCCTTGCTTCCTCTCGGTGTAAGGGGAAATTCATTTTAGGATGAGCACATGCACATACACTATATACATGCCTTCTCTCCCAACACATGACCTTCCTGGAGAGGAAGAAAACCTTTGTAAACAGTTTATTGCAACTATTGTTAAAGGCCCACTTACTTTTCTCTGCAATTGCAGCTTGCCTAGAATTGAAAGAAACAAAAAGAAAGTCCACTTTCAGTTGAGGTTTAGAGTGATTGAAAAATAGCTTATCTTTTTTAATTGTCTTTAATCCATTAAGGAAAATCTCTCTTGTCATTTGGCAATACTGCTTATTCTTCTTTATCTAACTGTTATATAAGAATTGCACCAAAGAAGTCACATGCAAAACTCCTATAAGCTTTCATAGGACTAGGATTTGTCTCACAGGGTATATTTAGCTCCAGCACAAAACAAACAAATACTATATTTTATGGCTGCCATTTCTCTATTTAGACGGCATAATACTTACTTTAATCTCTGGAACTCAGCAAAGGCTTCATCAAATGCTTTGTAAAGAGAAAAGTTGATTTTAAAGGTAGGTTCAGAGATAAATTATCACAAGTTTAAAATTAGAATTTAGAACTAAATTAAATATGTAGACATCATTAAAGAAACAGTAGTGTGTGGATGCGTGCATATTGTATATAATATATATAATATATATTATATGTATTATATATGTATATGTCCTAAAGTGCTGAATGGTTCAACTAATAAAGGCCATCTTGCATATAGAAGCTCTTATATATACGTATGAGTGCATAATTACACTTTTTTTTCTTCTAAAAGTCAGGCTTTAAGACCAGAGATAGAGGGAGAGCAATAGGCTGAAATTATCTTACAAAACAGAGGAAGAAACCCACAATATGCCACCTAAATGATAGCTTACAGCAGTGGTCTCCCAAACTTTTTTGATCGTGTACCCCTCCTATAGGTAAAAAATTTTGAGCATGCACCGTTGGTATATGTATATTTAATTATTTATAAATTAATGTAAATAGATGTACTACTGAAGCTCTCATTTTCTTCCTGCACCCCAGCAGATCATCTTGTACACACCCTACTTTGGAGACCACTGTTTTATGGAATACGAGAGATCTGTTTTTTCCAAGTACTTTTCATATCTGCTCTGAAGCATGACACTGATGGCCATGAACAAAACAGACAGCAAACTGCTGTCTCCTTTGTAAATTCAGGCTAAGCTACCATCATGTGGGAGGTCAACCTCTCCACTTCGAAAGGGAAGAAGAAATCTCTTTTCTCAGAAAGTGGGGACAGAGTACAGAAGGAGCACCATGGAGACGATTATAAGGCTATTGCCCTTACACAGAGCTTGCAGACCCAAAGTGAAGCTTTAGGGATAGGAACGGATGGAAATTTGTCAGTTTGGAAGGAGTTAATCTGTTCCCTAGGATCTGAGAGGTCTCTCAGAGTAAAAGCTTCCAAGACTCAATCAAAATAATTTCAGTTGTTCCCCTAGCATTCCTTCAATGTGCTGATGAAAGGGACCAGTCTTGACATCTCTGAAGAATAAGGACCCGTATTATATCCATCAAAGAAATGCAGTAGGAAAGTAACAGAATTAACTTGTCCCTGACTTCCTCCTCCAAATATTACTTGGAAGGGAGAGATACAGAAGGCATTCAGTGCTACAACTTGTATTTAAAACTGCCAATCAATGCCAGCAACACAAGGGGTTTTGTAAGGTAGCTCAGAAACTGGGCTGACATCTCAGTAGGCAAACTGTAAGTGGGTATCTGGAATAGGAAAAAGCTGTTTGTATTTTATGGCCCAGGAGCACAGGCTGGGGGAAAAAAATTGCAGTGTCCCCACAAACACTGCCAGGTTGCTGGGTACACACAGAGACTCTACAACCCAAATGGTAACAGGTCTGCAGCAAGATCCTGCTGCAGATGCTCCTACCCTACCACAGTGTGATGCCCACATACAATCGGTGTTGGCAGAGGGAATAGCCTACCTTGTCCAGAAAGATCCAGAGTCTTTTTGTGAGCTGTTTTACCATCAAAGAGTTCCATTGTGTATTTGCCTTTGTCCTGTGGAGTTGGCTCATTGATCTGCAACCAGACCTGCTCCCCGGTGACACCAGTCTTCACTCGGTCTGTAAACCTAATCTGGGTATCGCTGAAAAACACACAGCAATGTTACCCTTTTGTTTTGCTGGAGTATAAATGGGATTTGCTCATGATGAGTTACTGAGTGTGTCTGCAGTTAACTAAATTGTTTCCAAGGTGATATGCTATGCCACCGTAGTCTGAAACCTTTTTCTTACTAAAGCTGTGGGCCAACGGGGCAGAATTGACATGACAGTCTTTCCCTGTTCCAGGTCTAGCTCTCCTCAGAGCTTGCAGCAACGTTATGCATCTTAGTCTATGACCTGGGCCATAGAAGAGTTATACGAATTTAAAACTCAGATGTCTGAAGGGTAATCCATGCCTCCTCAAATGTTCATGTTGTCGTCTTAACATAGGTTTATTTCTGCTTCGGCAAAACGAAACTATATAGGGCTCTACCCACAAAAACCCCCATTTTTGGTCACAAATGGTGTTTGCCTAGTTGGAATGTTTTCTGATGCTCTGCTGTGCTTTGGCATTTACAATTAAACATAATTTGACATATCTTCTTCCACAAAAAAATATCAATTTCTCAGCTTCCTAGCTAAGCAGTTAATTGCCCTGGATGAGGCAAAAGTCAAATAAGCTACTCATTTTCTTTTTATCTTTAAACTGGTAAGTTCAAATATACTAGAGAGTCACAGAACATTTTTACTAGATTGAGTGTTTGAAGATTAAATTGATTTCTAAACATTAAATAGAAGGAGAAAATTAAGAGAGAAAGAAAAATCAAGAATACTTCATGTTCCCTTCCAGTTTTGAAATGCTTAGGATTACTGGTAATACCAGGTCAAAACGAGTGCCAAGAAACAGGAAAACCTCAAACTGCTTTAATTTCTCTGACAGCGTTGCTGGTTAGCATCAGTGTCAATAATTACAGCCAGACTGTAGCACATCCTGGGTACACTGTGTCTCATTTACATGAGTTTTACCGAGAGATCAGTAGTTCAGATTCCATCCTAAAGACTAACTACTACCATGTCCACAGGAAGTGAAGCAGCAAGAATAGTAACAATAGATTTGAAATTATTCAGATATGTTATTACTATTACATCAAATCTAAGTTGTTTACTTCTCTGAGTTTTCCAGTGCATGCTGTTTGCACCGGCTGAGAATGCAAAGTTGTCTGGTGGATTTGGATATGCAGCTCCCCTAAATTTTATGGGGAGCTGGGCATTCAAATTATTTAAAAAAAAATCTCAGTTCTTCTCTTTGTCTTGGTTAGGTTTGTAGCTCTCATAGAATGGGCTGCCTGGATTTTACCGCCCTGGGCACATGCTGAAATTTGTTTAGTGTCCTAAACATGAACCCGTGCATTAAGAGGACGTGCCCACTTGTCCCAGTTCCCGTGAACTGCAGCTTCTAGACAAGCAGACCTCTAGGCTAGGTATCTCTGAACCCGTGGTGCTGGCCTCTTTTAAAGCTTGTCAGTGTCTCAGGTTATATTTACATCACTCCTCTAAACTGATCCAGAAAAAGGTGCAGCTCACATCTGGAAGGTGGGATGATCCTCTAAACTGATCCAGAGAAAGGTGCAGCACAGCCCTGACAGCATCCCGTGGCATGTCTCGTTCACATCTCACAAAGGAAATGACAGGAGGGCCCTGTACCACCACCACCTGACTCTCGTACTGGTTTCACATGGGTGTAATTCACTGAAACTAACTCCCATGAGAGAAGGACTCATGAGAGATGAGAAGAAAACTGGGCCTCATCTCTCTCATGCATCCAGGCTCTTTCTGAGTCTATAAAAACAAAATTGCACTGACTTTTGCAAAACTTTTGCATACTTACTTGTGCACCCAGCCTACTCTCAGATCTTCCACATAATAAGTAACATAGGAGTACAGTCTGATACCCTCAGCTGTGCTCTGGATTTTCAGGTCTGTTGCAGATAAAGCTGAAAGAACAACACATGGTTTTATGCCACCATGCAGCCATTTATTGAGTCACAATGAGTTGTTCATTCGAAAAGAGAATTAAGTGCTTACCAATCCTTCTGCATACTTCATTCATCACATCTGCAAAAGCTGTGGAAATAAAATCCAGAGACTAAGACTCTGTCTGCAGCTCAAGCACCATCAATAATAGGACAAGTACTGGCTCTGAAATATTCTCCCCAGTAGGTTTGAAAAAGAAACCTGCTTTATAAAGTATTAGAAATCTAAGTAATGCAGAAATATAGCCTGTTATTCCACAATTTCCAGACTTTTAACAGCAGTCTTGATGAATACCGCTGCAGCTGAACAAAACTATATTATCTTTTTTTATTGTCGTGAATGCCACTATTCAATTGGAAAGCTAAACCATCTATATACATTCTAGTGGATAAATTTTTCTGCACTTGCTTGGAAACACAAGTGAAATGTTAAAAATACAGTAATCACAATGAGTGGAAAGGCCCCTAAATAAATGAATGGCAAAACATAATAAAAATGTGAAACCTTTTAAAATTATCTAGTACTAGAACTTCTTCCTATACTTGCAGACTTACACTACTGATGGCCCCCTGAGGAAACCTGTTATTTTGCTTAGTGTTAGTCATCATATTCTCCCAAATTATATAGAATCCAGATGCAATAGCCTGTATTCAAATATTATTTCAATTGAAAAATCTCAGTTTTTCTAATGAGGTGATCTTGTACACAGAGGGAATAAAGCCACAGGAAGGTGACACACACAGTTGCCTGTATTAACCCGAACCCGCTTGCAGGCAAGCAGTCAGGCTGTTAGCTGGTGTGACAGGCAGCATGCAGAAAGTGGCTCTGACCTGTGTCCTTAAGCTTTAGCTCACTGGAGTCCTTTCCTCTGTCATCCTTCAGTATGACTTCATACGTGCCAGCATCTTTCTTAGAAAACTGCAATATTGTAACAGTAAAACTATTCAGAATAGCTAATGTAGAAAAATTTAGATTTTCCTCCTGAACCCAGCTGACATCCCATCCCATCCCCATGGGGGTGCCCGATGCCCAGGCTGGGGCTGCCCTGGTCCTGGCTGGGGTGGTGGGACAGGCACTAGCTTGGAGGTCCTGGTCTGAAGCCACGGGGGAGCCCCCAGCCCCAGGGGGCCCTGACACTTCTTCCCTTCCTCAGCCAAGGAACCAAGAGCAAAGAGACGAGGTGGTGAATGCGGGTCACAGCCCCAGCCTGCAGCAAGGCTAGGTATGGACCAGACCTCTCTGGTGACTCCGAGAGGGTGGTCCTCTGAAAGCCTGAGTGACAAGTGCTTTCCAAATGCCATTAAAAACTTAAATGTGGTCTCATTCTGTTGTTAAACTCACATGCAAAGGAAGTGACAAGCTTATTAACTCTTCTGTCATCATTTCCTGAAAATCTGAATGAGCAGTTACAGACAGACATTTGCTTTAGCTAAAACACAGACACCTTTTTCCATTTAAAAAACCCACTTCCTTTTTTGATTGTTCTGATGAAATATCAGATTAGACGATATCATTCATCTGAATTTGTAGCAGCAACTTCAGCTGAGGGCTAACAAGGGCAGTCACTCACCTCTGATATCAGCAGAGTACACACGCCATCTTTAAAGTCATGTTCTTCATCTACCATTATCTCCCTGTCATCTTTGTACCATACAATGTGTGTTTCCTTCTTGATATTGGCCACCTAAAATGGATGAAAACCACATCGTAATTATTCTCTCCATTTGAGCAGGGGAACTTGGCATCGCATGGCTTAGCCTGTTCAAGTCTCATAGAAGAGCAGCAAGCTGCTCAGGCTGGTCGCAGTGACTCGGTTTTCAAATGGGGGATGCAAGAGGGAAAACAGAGATAGGGATTAAAACAGAGAGAAAAGAACTGCCAACAGCTTCAACGAGCCCAGGATGCTGCTCAGGGGATTTCTACACACATAAAACAGCCCAAAATGGGAAAGTCACAGGATTTACAAAGCTGTCACTCCTATTCAGGTGCCTTTTCCTGGGTGGGTGGCTGACACCTGAAGAAAAAAGTTCAAGCTATTTTCCAAGGTATTTTGTTACACTCAATGAACAGTCACCCCCTTAGGCTTCAGAGGCTCTGTCGCTATCCAAGATGCAGTTGAGAGAACACAGGCAAAGGGCATGATTTTAGTCCCTTCCCACCCTCACCATCTAAGCAGTGGGAGGTCAAAGTGCTTTAAACATTGTACTTAATGCTTTCCTTGTCCCTTACCTTACATTTCAACATCACGTTACAGTCATCGGTAACTTCCCATCCCAGTTGATCCACAAAATGAGGTCCTGTTGAAATTTACAGATATATTTTTTAAAGGTCACATAAATGGTATTCACAATACCAAAGACTAATGCATTTTTTTTGACAAGCATACTGTTATATTTTAATGTGGTTTTATTTTTCTTTTTTCTCCTTCAGAATGTAAGCAACTATGTAACAGAACAAATGTCATCTATTTCAGATTAACATATATAAATATAAATAAACTCTTAACAGACTAACACATATGATTTTTATAAATATCCATATTATCACCTTGTTTCCTGTGCCACTCTTTTCTCTGGAAATCTGCTTCATCCTGCAGCTTCTTGAATACTGGGAATCAAAACCAGCAAGAAACATTAAGGTTAAATGTCATGCGCCATTTATACAGTACTGAACGTGACTATAACAGTTAGATGCAACTCTGTCCCTTGGAGGTCAAGGAGAATCCTGCCTTATAGCATCAGCTTGTCACTGAACATTTCAAAGTGTCAGAAGCTGATTACGGCTAACCCAACTTTCCTAGCTGCTTGCAGTCATCAGGAGTTCATTGTGTCATGTCTGATGAAGCGTAATCCTCAATCATACAGCTACTTTCCACTCTCAGTAGGAAGGCAAAGGAGCAGCATCAGAATCAGCAAGCCACTTGAGCTCTAAGAGGCTCAGATATGTGTTCTTGGCTGAATGGGCTTTTTTGCATGGGAAATTTTCATTCCACCCATAGAAAAGCAAATAATAACAGGCTACAATATTTTACATTTCTATAACAATTCCCCTTCCTCCCAGCAATTCAAAAATACCAGTTCACACATATGCCCTATCCTATAGAGG
The DNA here is from genome assembly GCA_011057875.1 of Pterocles orientalis. Taxonomy (NCBI): domain Eukaryota; kingdom Metazoa; phylum Chordata; class Aves; order Pterocliformes; family Pteroclidae; genus Pterocles; species Pterocles orientalis. The sequence goes on from WKFP01014328.1 coordinate 147,107, forward strand.
CACTGTGACATGAAAAACCACTGGAACGTCTATCGGTATTGAAAACAGTGGAAAGTGAAAATGACATTGAAAGTAACCTCAATATAATTTTTAAAGCCTACTGTGCAATATAGATAAGCTTACCATCACCAATGAGGACAAGGCTAGATTGATTGGTTGCTTTTCCATCCTGCAGTTGGAAAGTGTAAGTCCCTTCATCCTTGTCCTCAAGTTTATCCATAATCATTTCAATAAGGCCAGTCTTCTGGTCCACCTTCATTTTGTATTTCTTCAGGAATGGAAAGTAAAGCAGTAGTTAATGCATGTCAGAGTGAGAAAATATTTGTCAAATGTTACATGGTATTTTTAGGTGAAATTTTGTTTTCTTTGTTCAGATTCTTGCTTATTCAGGTTCCCACTATAGCTCCAGCTCTAAACATAAAACCAAATAAATAAGAAATTTCTTAAAGGTGAAGCCTGTTTACTGATGATATACAAATGTGACATTCCTACTTTATGGTGACTACTGTGTTCTTCATTAGAAAGGTTTAGATTTGCATCTCTTCAGAATAAGACTGTCTTTGAAGTAGTGATATTCTATAAGTTTTTGTGCAGAATGCTCCATCTCTGCCTTCTAACCTGTATCAATGTCGTAACAAAAGCATACCATATCCTGTCTTTGAGAATAACAAGTTCTGCTGCTGGAAAAAAACACTTGGGAATTTTCCCTTCGTATAACAAATTACTCCAAACAGCAAAGAGAGGTGAGAACCAAGCACAAGGGTATGCTAGGGCCATAGGTGAAGGGAATAGGATGAATCTGGGCTACGGCAGTGACTCCTTGAAGATCACAGTAGCTGCTTACCTGGGACTACCTTATTGCAGGAACTCCTGTGGTCCCCACTAGTAAACAGAACATGTGGTACTCACAGAGGTAGCAGGAAGTCATTTAACTCAATTTTATAAACTGCATCCAGTAGAATTCAGCTGGAGTTCAGAACTATGGACAAAATCTTTCTAATGATGCTTTCAATGACTTACGTTATTTCTCATCTAAATGCATTAGTGTGGAACACTAGCTGCAAGTATATTGGAGACAGAGACATTAATAGTCACTGATACTCATAAAAAATGCAAACGCCTGTAAGCAATGAAAAGGCTTACCTCCCCATTAAAAATCTCCTTGTCATTAAATACAAAGTTGGCCTTTGCGTTGCCAGACAGGTGTTCAGCTTGCAACCAGAATCTCACTTCTCCTTTTTCCAAAATTTCCACTGCCAACTCAGAGGCAAGTGGAACAGCTACAAAGAAGAAAGAAGAGAATGAAGCATATCTTTTGCCTGTGCCCCAACTATTTTCTTCTATAATCAGAAAGTCAGTTCTTTCTTTCATACTCAGTTACTGTATGCAGGGTAGCTAGCTTGTGATAGCTCTTCATATGGGCAGAATGCCTCTCCACCCACATATACATAGGATGACAGACAAGATTTAATCTTTTGATCCTTCGGTCACTAGGTCTATACAGACTGAAAGTGTTTGGGATTTAAGTTGTGGTGGTGTCCCCCTATCCTAATACAAGGCTAAATCTGTTTTAAAGGTAAACTGCATGTATCTGTGCAGCAGGATGTGAGTCTGTATGGCACAGACTCATGTTTAATGACTTGCCTAACAATATTAATGTAAGACAGTGAACTGACTCAGTGGAAAAAAAAGTAACAAAAAAGCCCCAAGCACAAAGCTGTATCAGAAAGTCAGCTGCTGAGCTGCAGGTTGGGATATTTTTGTAAGCACTCTGTTCTTTTGCTGGGTGGAACCTCCATCTCCAGACTTTACTGTATCACATACGCCCTCAATCTCCCCAGTACATTTTGTTTACCCATGAATAATGGAAATCCCCCATAGATAGACAAATTCCTTGTGTTAGCAGGAAAAAAAATCATATAAAGGGTACTATACCTAGGTAAATATTAGTTATTTTGTTTTTTCCATTTTTCCTTGTTCTTGTTAGTAAAAGTCCTCAGCTTTCTTTCACTTTAACTTTTTGTTAAGATATCTTAATCAGCAACATTAAACATTAGCATTTAGACTCTGGTATTGGGACATATTTCTCATTTTATTGGCTTCCATCATTTTTATCTTAGTGGATGCTCAGATTCTTAATAAAAATCATACTCTAGGGAGTACAGATGCTGTGTGTGAACTCTACCCCAGTCTCCCCTTTCACAGCAGTGCAAAGTCTGCATTGTAAGGGTGTAACATGGAGCAGCTGAGGACAGTGTACAAACACATTGCAAAATTCTGGATGATATAGTCTGGTGACAGTGCAAAGTTACACCTCCTCCTAGACAAACCCCAGGACACAGTTGTTTTTTCCCTTCTAACTGAAAATATTCTATTCTATTGTTCTATTCTATGTTATGCAATGCTGTGCTGTTCTGTTCTATTTTATTCTATTCAGCTTTGTGTATGCAAAGGCCCAGCTACAGCACGAGAGGACTGGGACTTAGGTAGTGTCTAATTTCTCTCATCTTTCTGTTTGCACCGTCCTAAATGACTGGGGTACCTTCTGGAGCAGACAGAGCTGACATCTCACACCACTGCCAAAGTTAGGGGGTGAAGACTCCCTGCATCTTCCTTTCCCACGCTCACCCCTTCCCTGCACCTACACCTTCCTATGCTGGTGCGGATGCTTTTGGTGCACCTGCGTCTGGTAAAAATAAGGCTTCTGGGAGGTGAGGCAATAGTCACAGGAAAAAAGAGAACTAGAAAAAGGGCACAGCCTTAACTGGAAAGAAAGAAAATAGTTAAAAAGGAGCCTGAAGGGAGCAGAGCAAAGAACAACCCCATAGGAGTGTGCCCCGGCAGTGCAAATGGTCTGTGTGAAGCTTTTCCACCCAGTGCATCGCTTTCCTTGTAAGAAACAAAAGGAATCTCAGGTCTTGCATAATTTCTCAGAACAAAGCGACTGAAATGCTACAGGAGCCAGCAGAAGCAAGAGGGAAAAGGGATGAATAGACATCAGGCTGCACTGCTTTTGTCTCAGCTCTACAGCAATTTTAAACCACCACTTGGTTTGCATGTAATTAACTATGAATATCTTAGTCTAACATGGAAGAGAGGAAAGTATCTCGGAAGCTGCTAAATAAAGGGTTGAAAAGATGCAAAAGGATTCATCTTTGGGAAAAGGCCATTCACTCCTCAGCCTAAAGGAACTGGACAAATCCACGTTACAGTCCTGTGTGAGCAAAATTCTTGTTTTAAAATATTTCCATACGTACAAATAGACAGCTACTGTAGGCATTTTCCAGCTGTCGTACTTACCAGGGTTTACATCCTATTTGTATAGCATCACTAATTACCATGAGCACTTGACAGGGAGCCTTTGGGCAGTTGCTAAATTGAAGAGTTGAAACCATTTATTTTTACCTAGCGCGAATACAGTATTGCGCTTGTTGTAGTTGCATTCTGTAAAGCTGCATTATTCAAACAACCCATTTTCCTTTGGTGTTACTGGCTGCGGATGTTTCTAAGCAGAAGTTACAATTAAATGCAGTTCTGAAGTACAAAGCAATGCGCAAGATTTTATGTTGAATCAGAAATGCCTAGCAACTAGAATAGGAAAATTATTTTTATAAGAGAATTTGGGTAATCTTGAAACAGATTATCCAGACATATGACTAAAGTCTCATGTTGATCCATAGGAGCTCATTATTATTTTTCTAGCCTCATGGACATAGCCAGATAATCTGAACCCCTAGTTTGTTGTTGTTGTTGTTTTGGGGTTGTTTTTTTTTCATGTCCACGGGGCCTAGAATATCCAAAGCAAGTAAGACAGTTTTCTCCTTGAAACAGTAGATACATTCTGCAGTGATCTCCCTTTTTTCCTGTGCCTCCTGGAAGTTCATGCACAACTAGAAGTGTACTGTTACCTGATGTTACGATCTGTGACCTGAGGAGCTTATTTTGTGACATTAGTTATGAACACAGATTGTGGAAGAGCACTCAGAAGTGAAGGGTCGGGGCAAATAAGGATGTGCAACGACACTAAGGTTTTGTGTTGACTAACTTTGCACGTGAAGATATAATTAGGAAGAAAGAACTGCGAGGAGCAGGAGTGAACAAGAGGATGCTTGGGCTGTCATTAAGCTGTCAAAAGGTGATACAATATGTTGAGAAGAGTAGAGCTGATATGGAAAAGACACAGAAGGAAATGAGAAAGAGGTGATGTGGGCAAGAAGAGGCCATTTCTGAAACCAAGCTTTGACTTGTCTGAGAGGCACCATGTGAGCTGAGTTGGCAGGGCTGCCAGCAGTGCATGCACAAAGCTGGAGATGTTAAAACATAGGCAAGAGTTTTAGTGCCTGGAATGAAGAAGACGAGAACATAGTGGGAGAAGATGAGACAAGGTTTAGGTCTCATCTTGTTGTGTGTAATAGGATTCATCATAAAAATCTAATTTATTATTTTTTCAATTGTTGAAGTTACATTCCAATGAAAATAACCAAGTTGTGCTAATACCAGGATATCACAAAGGTATGGAAGGTCTGTGGAGTTGACAAAAATACCATCCCAGGAAGGATGTTTATATTGTCAAGCGTTACAGGAAAGAGGAACGGAATAAATTTCAGCAGGAAAATACTGTATATAGATATCATTACAGATGAATTTACTACAGTTGCCTGCTTTGTTAACCTTAAATTTAACTTATGTTAACTTCAGTTAGAGTAAAGTTAGAGAATTTCTCAAATTCCAGTTTTCAAATCAGGGTAGCTATGCTGAGTAAGTATAAAAAGCTACTTTGCAGAAGAAAAACAAAGCCAATGGGGTGCTTATTTACCATCTAATATATAGACCACTAGCCTGCAACAGAGCAGGAAGAACATCAGTGGTACATGAATGTACTGAAAGAAAGAGGGGAAAAAAAAAAGGAATCTTAAATTTTCAATTCAAAACCACTTTCGCTTGAAACTACTGTAGCAACTTCCCTAGCTAATGCTGGCAGGAGCTTTGTGATACCCCACTGCATGCAAAACGCTCCCCTACAGACATGTTTGATTCACTTACTTGGGAATTTGTGTTCATGGCTGAGAGCAAGCAGGCGTTTCATTTCTGCAAAAGACATAAATAGTATAAGGTGTGCATACCTTATGGATCTGAGAGACACATCATCAGGAAAAAATAGGTGTGAAAGCAAAACAGGTGTAACAGCAAAATGCTTAATAGCCAGTAACTTAATAGACAGTGTGTCTACCTTCCTCATCAATTGTGTGGCTTGATGAAACTCCATCAGTGTCTGTAACAATACAAGAGTAAATTCCCAAATCATCTTCTCCAAGATCCTTAAAGATAGCTTTTGACCTTTAGGAAAAAAAACCAAACAAACAACCATTTTTATGAGATGAGATCAGTTTGAACCAAACCCCTCCTTTACATCCCTAACACCAGATAAAAATAGTCTTGTATTAGCTTTTGCTCTGACTGAACAGGCAAATACAGGGCTCTGGCCAGCGTAAATGAGCATAGGTCCTACTATGCGTGGTACAAATGGAACTGGCACAATTCTCAGATAGTGCCAAAAGCACTAGAGATAGCTAGTTTAACCTAGCTCAAGCATGCTTAAAAATATGTTGCCAAATCTCTGATGAGCATGGAAGGACACTGATTCAATTTTCATATGCGATAGCGAGAGTGTGGTGAATCACCCTTTCTTTCTGTATGGCTTCTACAAGTGGAAGAGCACATAGGCTGAAGCTGTGCGTTTGACATTTCTTCCTGTCTGTTAAAAGCCTGAAGAAACAGAGTAGGTTTGTAGAGCATTATAGAAGTTACCGAATCAGGCTGTGGTGATGACATCAGAAGAGAGTCCTGCTTACTCCAGTGTCTCCGAAGACAGCAACAGTGTTACATGGTAAAAGCATTTTGCAAGCAGCCAGATAATTCTATCCTTTGGAGATTTTAAATAATAACAATAGGAATAATAATAATTTGGCTTGATTGGCAGGTTATAAGATGACAGAGCACAGGTGTTCTCTCCCTGTGCCTAAACATAACTAAATTGCCTAAACAGGAGGCCTGACTCATTCCACGCAAGCGACAATTTCCAAATGGCCTTGCTGGAGAACAACATACTCATAAAGAAGCCTTCCAGTAACAGAGGCAGATACAGCTTTTACTGAGTTCATACATTGAAATGGGTGGATTTCTGTGACCAGCCTAGATCTATTGCTGATCCCTAAGGGTCCTTACTTGCCGCCTTTGGTATCAATGTTCAGTCGAGAGTCATCCTCAATTGGTTCATAATTCTTGGACCAAACAAACTGAGAGTTTGGAGACATCTGATCACATTCAAAGTTCAAAGAAATTACTCCGTTGTCATCTACATCCACCACCACTTCCTTGGTTCCTGAAAGAGCAGAACAAGGCAATTCCACTTTCTCAGAGAAGCCAGCAAACAAATTTATACAGATATCATTTATAAGGTAGATTAAGCAGATCCTTTCCATTTTCTCAGTCAGCACATAAATTGCTACAAACATTGGCATGCTCAGTCTTTGATTCACGGTTCTTATTCTAATCTATAAAAATAAGGAACAGATTAAAGAGCATTGTAAATCAGCTGGTGTATTTGAGGAAGTCTAAGCACACATGACAGTTATGATATTTGCTCTGGAAAAACCTGAAGGGGAAAAAAAAAAGCAAGCTTCTAAATCCACTGAATGTCTGGAATATTAAATAGTAATATTTTCCGTGGTAAGAGCTTTCATTATGCAGCATGGATTCCTTATTCCCTAATAAGAACTCTAAAGGGAATACGATGTGCAAATGTGGGTGTTTGAAGAGGTGCAGGAGGCAAAAGAGGAAACAATCGAGTTGCCCCATCAGGACTCACTTTTTAGTGACTCTGGCTTCACTCTGGGAGGTTGGTTTAATTGCTGCACTTGGCATCCAGCCCTGCTGTCGTCTGCAGCATTAATCCTGGGCCCACAAAAGGAGTGAATATTTGCAATTAGCTGCTTAAGTCGCCCACCCTGTTTTGCCAGTGCCTACAGTCCTTGAGCTGGATAAGGTGACCCAGTTTGTCCTTTAGAAGGCTCTGGGGGTGAATCCCAGGTCAGAAACCTGAGGCACCTCTAGCCTCACCCCCTCGCGCCCCGATGAAGCTGAGGGAATTTCGTCCAGGATTCAGGCGGCTCGAGTTCATAATCTGTGGCATTAACTTTAATTTCAACAACTTGTCTGAGAATGTCAGGGAGAGTGTGTGCACTGAGAGGTGCTGGAGAACATCCAGCCTCCTTTTCTGAACAGCTCTGAGCTGGATCTGGCATCTGAATAGGGCACTCATGGTATGTTATTTAGCTTAAGACAATTCCGGGCTGCCCAGAATGCTAATGACACACTTTCTTCACAAGGTATTGTACCTTAAAGACAAGAGCCTTATTCCTGACATTGCGATTAAGGGCTTTATTTTCAGCGTAATTCTTAATGAGCCTCAAGCATACAAAGGAGATTTCTGTGTTTCATCATCCTAATACTATACACCTCCTTTCCAGCACAGTAGCTCCTGTAATGACAATTTGTGTACACACAGCTTTCTTAGTCTTTGTAATTTCCCATAACCATCTAATGAAAGATGAGATTAATATTGCCATTTTGGTATTGTTATTTACCAGCCTTCACAGTAATGAAGTGTGTTACGTACCAAGACATGATAAATGAAGCCTAAGGTCTACAAATATTTTACTAAGCAGCAGCATATCTGCAATTTTTTAATAGTTTTATTTATTATAAGCAAATTAATCACTTGACATTTCATTAGTGTTCAGTTTCCTGTAGATCATTAGCACATGGGGTTTTTTTGAGGGCAGTTTATGTGATGTGCAAAGAATTACAGCCAGAAGGTTCATTTGAAGGACAGAATCTTTTATATTTGTTTTAAAGTATTCTCATTATGATGACAATACACAGCATTTATTTCCAGAAGTGATGATGACACTTACCTCTAATATTTATATGAGTTTAAAAAAAATATATATAAAATTGCTGATCAGAGGTCTCCACCTATCCCACAAAGCAGAACCAAAGAGGCTGCCATAGTAGTAGCAGTCTTAATTTCCCTCCTCTATATAGCTTCGTGGTTTCAACATATTAACCAGAGCTTCTCTTAAAGTCATTACAAAAAATAAAATACTTAGGAAAAAGATAACATGAAGATAAAGCAGCTTTGAAATACTAGAGCTAATGCCACCATATTAAATGCAGCTAGTCAGAAAAGTTGAATGGAACAAGGGTTTCATTAATTTCTGAGGTTCAAGGCCATCTGAAATGACTGATGTTGTCTCCATCCAATATGTTAATAAAGGCAGCATTCATTGGGCAATACCGAAAAACTTGTGGTAATTTTTAAAAAATGGTATGATTGTTCTTGAGATTTGTATGGTTGGATTGAGAAAGGTGGAAGCCTTCCCAAGAGGCTGCTTTCTGACATAATTTTTTAAAATAAGCCCTTTGTCCTTTATTAGTACTTTCAAGAAGATTAGCTTGGCGGATGCCATATCTGCAGATCTCAGCTGAAAATATGGGTCAACCAGATTTGTACAAGTAAAGAATTTTTGGCTTTCCTGAGATTTCACTGGGTGAAACCCTGACTTTCCTGTGATCCCTCAGACACTACACCTATGAAACCAACCCTCACTTGCAAAAAGGCCATGATCCTGAGATGTAGCTCATTCTCTAACTGTGAGGTCTGTAAACCAAATGTTTCACTCAAGTTCATATTGCAAGGTGGGCATGTGCCTCATTTGAGTCAACATTGAAAACGCTGTACAAATTTTTTTTGTCATCCTGATCATCTTCACAAGAGTTTACATTCATATTTTTTAATTGTAATGATATGACCAATCCTTTATTTAGTACACTTGAATATTGTTTTCATAACAAGGCTTTAGTAAGTCTGATAGATATTAACCCTTGAAGAAATTGATTAGTAAAGCCAAAAGTTTAGTACTAGTACTGGTTTGAATCTCTTTTTAGAAGTGGTTGCTGTATATAAGCTGTTTTCAAGAATAAGTTTCTAAGTTTTGCCTTACTCCACCTGCAGGTGATAGAAATAGCTCTAGTGCTTCAGCAGCTTGTAGATATGAAATTATGGCTACTCTATTTTTGAAAGGTCCTGTCCCAAGCCCTTCTTACACACTTATCTTTTTTTGTCCTTGTATCCCAATCTTACACCCTCCCAACTTACCATCTACTTCTTCCAGTCCCTTCTTGCCATCTCAGCCTCACTAGCAGTCTCCCAGTCTCCCCATTTGAGTTTTCCAGTTCTTTTACACTCCCAGCTGCACACCTCCTTTTTCAGACTTTCTTAACTTACAGTCTTACCGAGACCTAACTCAAGGCTTGGGATTTTTGCTGCTCCAATCACAAGGACCAGGCATTTATGAGAGCTGGGCCATTGCTGTTTCAGGAATAGGAGGTGTAAAAACGGTCCTGGGAGTCAGAAGAAGGGAAAGGATCCTGAGGAAATGCTCCTGAGGCAGTCAGGGTGGGAATGGGAACTGATGATCGCTGGTGATATCTGCTCAACGCCTCACAGCCAACACCATTCCAAATAAACCCTGTTTCTCCAGGCAGGAGCATCTATCAACTGACTGTGTAGCCAAGGCAGGCAGCTGTTTGCCCAGGCAGTCGGCTCATTTGCCTGTACCCCTGCACTGCTACTCCTGCTCCTTGTGCCCAGCTGCCCCAGGCCCCTGCGCTGCCCGGCCTGCCTGCTGCCTGCCTTCATTCCTGCTCTTTTAAGGCTCTTAGAAACTTTCCCAGGTGGGATCAGATGTGAGAGTCTGCAGGTGGAGGAAAGGAACTTGCCAGAGGAAAAGAGAGTGTACGGTGGATCCAAGCTGGATGGTACCCCTGTACCTTCTCATGTCATACTAACCTTTTACTAGATTTGGTTAAACTATCTGAGAGTTTCTTTTTCCACCTTGTAGGACCCTCTTCTTCTAAAATAGTCTATAGATGAGTAAGTCACAAGCCCATGCTTGAGAGAAGAAAGGAGAGATAAACAACTGGTTTATTATTGGAAGAGCAAAATGTACATCTCTAGCATGTTTTGGTTGAGCTAATCTTAGTGTGACCTTTGCTTATGTATTTATCTATAGATACACACAAATATATATTCCTGAACCTGTAGCTATGGTAAGAAAATCTGTTCTGACCTTAAAATGTACTAGACAAGAAAGTAAGATACGACCTTCAACTCATTTTCTGCTTAGTAAAAACATTTGACTTGAGAGGAGTCAGACTGTTGGTGTGCAGCTTGTATGTAAACACATCTCACAAACAGGGATGTGTTTATACATGACTAAAAAGAGGAAGTGTTTCTAACAAACCTGGTCGTGTTTCAGCTACTACTGGATCCGTGACATCTGATGGTTTCCCAACACCAGCCTGGTTTGTTGCCCGCACACGAAACACATAGCTCACACCTTCTTTAAGGCCACCTATCTGGAGGAAGCAAATATACATACATGCATGATGTGTTACAAAACAGTGATTTTAATTTCACACTTCTTACAACTCCAGTCTGGATGCTTGACAATTATATTTCCTTTCTTTTTGTTTTGCTCCTTTTTCAGTTGACAATTATTTCTTCCTCAAGTTTTTGTTTTGTTCGTTTGGGTTTTTTCTTCCAATTCCAGAGTGACATGCCAAATCTGTTTGGCTTGATCCTTCCTTGTATGCATAGATAACATTTAGACAGCATCATTACTACCACTGACTTATTTGCAAAAGGAACATTGTGATTGGAACAGAATGTTTTTAACTCACATACATTGACCTCTGAAACAGCATAGTCTTTTACTGCAGGTAAATTCTGGCTTTTAAAAATGAAATTATCAGAGTAATAAGTGCCAGCCAAACCTATTTAGAAACAGGAGGGCATTTAATTGTACAGATTTAATTGTAGTGACTTGAGGAATCATACAGACATTGTAACACCTGCAAATACTCCTTTAAAACATATATGAAAGGATCCCACTTAAAAGTGAGTTGTCTTTCAAATGTTATGAAAAGCATACAAATACAAACCTACCTAAGACATATGTCTAGAACAGAGATACAGCTAATCCTTTGCTTAGAAGTCATTTAACAAAATGATAGAGCATAATAGTGCAAGAAGCTTGGGTTTAACTTGCCATGAAATGTGAGGAGAGGGTACTTTGTATTAGAAGGAATCACCTGCCACATTATCACATCTATTTTCGTCCCATTTGGTTTTGAGTAGTGATACCTATCTTGCCATCCCAAGTAGAAAATACTAGGGTTGCCTCCTTGCGTTATAAGAACAGTGTTTGGTTTTAGCAGTGCTTTCTTTTTAGGCTATACAGACCAAATTGTCTTCTGAGTTAGTGTCTTGTCCGACTATACAGGCATTACACATGTGTATCCTCAGCACAACATAAAATACTATGTATTTCATTAAATGGAACCATGGTCAGCACAGGATGATGCTATTGAAGGCTAACTTCCTCAAGATTATACTGTTATACCAGTATTTGAATCTTAAGCTATTTACCTTCAAGAATTTCTTCTGAAGTGGCTTCTCATTAACACTTCTCCAGTGTTCCTCCTTTGCTTCAGTTTCCTTCATATCAACATAATAACCAGCTATGGGACTACGGCCAGTATAAACTGGTTCCTTCCACAGTAACACCAAAGAGTCCTTCCTAACTTCTATGCATGTGACATCATGGGGTGGCCCTGAAAGATAAGAATAGAAGTTGGAGTTGTGGTATCAAAATAAATCCCAAAAGGGCTAATGTATAAGACTTCCAAAACTAAAACCAGACACCATGTTGTACACGCAGAGCTGATGTTAACACATGCAGCTCCTCTTTATCATGTTGAAACCCGATATAAATACAATCCATGCCTATTAAAAAGACTAGGCCAAAACCCAATCCATTTTGTTGAGATTTGGTATCTTGATCAAATATTCGTGAACAAACAAAATCAATAAATAATCTCCAAACTCAGTGAAATAAGTTAATTATTAAGCTCATGTGCTCAAGGACCACTCTAAAGTCCACTGAAGTCAATGGAAGTTGTTTTCATTCATTCCAATGAGTGTTGAAAGGCCAACAATCTGGCCTTGAAGTGATACATTTAGACAAGGGTTACAGGACCTCATTCTTCTCTGCCTTGTACCTAAGACAGGTATTTATGTCTACCTTTTAATCTAGGAAGGAAAGTGGCAGACATAATACAGGAACTAAGCAGGAAAGATTAAAAAAATACAAGATGCTTGTAAAATACTACTGTCTAAATAATTGTTTAATTATAAATGTGCTAAATCAAAATTATGGAGATTCAAGCCTGGGTATGAACTTCAGCAGCTGTTGGCTCCCTTGGAAACTGAAGGCATTGAGAACTTAAATGATTGGTCACAGAGCACCCCTGGGCTATGAATAACCTTCACCTCCAGCTAGGGATCCTACCAGGTACAGCAATGGTCCATTCTTCACATTTGAAGGGCTGGCTGGGTAGGGAGGGTGTCCCAACCCCAGCCAGGTTAGCAGCAGCCACCTGGAACTGGTACACCATGTTTTCCTTCAGGTTTTCAATCTGCAGAATCAAGAAGATGCTACTTATTAACTTTGTATTAAGGCTTTAGAAGAAAGTCACAATGAAAATTACTGGACTCATGAGTATGCTTTTAAGTGCCTGAAGAGATGAAAGCATTATTGACACCATACATAAGGTGATAACTATTTTGACTTTTCCTCTAATCAGTGGTGGAGCATACATGAATGGTTTTAGTGCACTCAAATTGTAAACCCCTTTTCCTATCGATGGACACTCTGGTAGTCAGGGAGGGAGCGGGTTATTGCTCAACAATCGTATTAATCTGTCTCATGATAAAGAGCAAGTTCACATAAGGCAAGAGTTGTCCTCACAGTGGGGTGAAGCTCAGTCCTGGCATTGTTTTTCATTTATAAAGCAGCTCAATGGGGCTATAGCTAGCTCTGTCTCTCAATTGAGTCAAGAATAGATCACAAAACACAGCTGACACAGAGCTGGTTCCAGCACCAGCAAGCACTGGGGTAGGTCCACCAAGACCAGTAGGAATGCCATTTGTTGCGAGGGCCTGACTTAACAAAAATTCAGGCTATGCCTAGAGTAGTGAATTCACAGATGACAGTTGGTGCCAGACTAACAGATAAGTGTACAAATCATTTTGCAGAGTTTAACAGAGCTAAATAAATTTATCATCGTGGATATAAAACCCTCTGAACAGCAGCCTGTACCCTGAATCATAATTCATCCCAATCTGCCTTTGAGATCGGTTTTGGAAATATTGTCTGCACCCACAGCAATACACAAGTTGACCTCCTACCCGGTATGCCCTCTCACTAATGGCTTTGATGTTGGCCTCCATCCATTTTCCAGGAACTCCATCAACCACTTCGCGATAGTTCACGTAGTAGCCGGTAATTTCAGTTCCGCCAGTGACTTTAGGTTGTTTCCATCCTAATGCCATCGAGTCACGAACACTCTCAAGTACCATGATGTCATAAGGTGGAGATGGAGCAGCTGTTTCAGTGTGAATAATATAGAAATATAAAGCAACATTTCAGTTACCATATTCAGGTGGCTCCCATCCTACATCTCCTAATTAGGACAATATTTATGTGGTCAAGGGAAGTTTCTGGAGTTGGAATAAGAAATGCAGGATAAAAGCTTCTGTAAACAAAATTAAAAAGTCCAGACTGCATAGGAGTTAGTTATCAGGATCATTTGTTTTTTGAGAAGCAAGCTGATACATAGCAAAATAATGTGTTGCAATTGCAGCTCTGATGTAAGTGTAGAGGACTCACTTTAAAACTGTGAAAAATGTGGTACTAAAACTAACATTACAGGGAAAGTAAAAAAAAAAAATGAGATGCAATGATTTGGGTTTTTTTCTGAATGCAAACCCTTTTTCACACATACAATATTTGTTGTAGTTCCTTTTTTTAAATAGGCCCACATTCTTCTGAGAATAGACTTTATCTGTTCATTCTTCTTTTTTTCTTTTAAATTTATATACTGTGCAAATTTTATCATTGCACCCATCACATTATCTTACCTTAATGGAAGGAGGCGTGATCATAGGCACTGCAGACTGACCAGAAATGGAACATGTCTGTTACTGGAACTCCTCTTTTTAAATATTTTTTTAAACAATACAGAAATCGTTAACTTCATCCCAACCCATTTTCTTATAAAGCCTTTTCTGCATATAGTGGGGAAATGCTTGCCCACACCCAACATGTCATGCAACAGTGAAGAGCGCTACTTGTGATCCTGAAGTTCTGATTTTGATGGAAATCCTACATCATATATGTTTAATTTTTTCTTAATCAGTATCAGCTAGCCCCAGGTGTCCCTACATTGCTTTCTGTTCAGCACTCTGCACAAGCCTTTTGAGTCTCACTTCAGAGGTCAGGTACTAGGACTTCAATGAAATTCAAACCCCACATTTCTCAGGCACAATGAGTGTTCAGGTTTTGACACCATAAAACGTGATTTTGTGCATGTGCCTTCAACTTGATAGTTTTTCCCCATCACATATTGCTGCCAGTCAGAAATATAACACAGCATTCATGTCTCAGAGGACAAGCTGTAGTTTAGGCATAAATCCACAAAGAATCTTCATATATCCTAACACAACACAGATTTTTATAGATTCTGTTTCCTTCACACATACATAACCCACAGATTAGGTAACAAGACTCCTAACAAATTACTGAAGTGATTTACAAATAATACAGTACCTTGTATACATTAATACGTAGCCAAGCAAGAAATTAAATTAGTAAATGGATTTATATGTTTCACTTTCGGTAGCCACTAATGTTGTAAATTGGTCTCCGATACATGCATAACGATCTTAACAGAGAGTTGAGTACATAATTAATGGGTCTGATGGAAGATGCTTCGCTGGAGAGCATGTTCACCTGTGGCACGGATGAGCAGAGGCTACAACCATCTGAAGTGGATGTATCAAAGCAGTTAAATCCCTTTATTTTATTAACTCTCACCTACATCTGTCGTCTTTGTCACTTTTTCCAGCGTCAAAAGGTCCCCGGGTTGAGATTTACTTGCCTGCTTAGGAGCAACCTTTTGTGGTGCAGATGTGACAGCATCCTTAACCATTTCTCTCATGTTATTGTCTCCTGTACTCCTCAGTTTGTCAGAGCTACTGGGTAATGTGTCTCTATTAAATTTAGCGTTGCATTTTAGCAAAGCATCTGTGTCAAAGATAGGCTGGGAGGACTCATGCATGCCTTCCCAGATGGTAGTGCGGTCTGTTAGTCCACCAGCTTTACCACTCAGTTCAGGACACACACCATGAAGCAATCCTCCCCCTATAATTGCCAGAAAACAGCAAAGACATTTTGAATTAGAATACAATCTTTTTTCTTGGTTTGGTCAACACAATGAAGAAATGCATACAGTGAACGATACAGCCAAAGTATGACAAATCACAGGTTTTATGCACAAAAAGTTAAGCTTGAATTCACAAAAATTTGAAATGCATAGAATACCTCTCAACCTGCTCACAAGTAATGCTCTTTTAATAATGTCTACTTTTCAGAGCTGAAGAAATACATAAAATTAATGCTAATCTTAATTTGCTACAGTATTTTCAGTATTATACCCTCCAAGTCATATTTCTGATCCTTTCAAGGTGATCTCACAAACTTGCCCCAGACCACATCTCTCTCCTCTAAGGTTGTGAGGTATGCCGTTTTGATGCAAATGAGAGTGAGGGTGTTGCAGACACACAAATTACTCCAGCACAATGATCTCATTAATCTTTATAGATTAGTTCAGGCAGTGGCAAACAGAAATAATTCATCAACAAAGGGAGAACACACAGGGTTATAGAAAGTTTACAAAAAGCACATTGCACTTATTATTAGGTTTAAGTACGAAAACAAATTTCTTAGGAACTGACTGTATATAGGATGGTGAGTGTTACAGGTGATAAATACCACATGATGGAATCAGAATGACATTCCATTTTCCAGGATACCTATGAAGTGAACTTGGCAGTGCTGTCGTACAGTGGTTCACAAGAAACACCTGAGGAAGACTGGATGGTGAAGGTGGACAGCCTACAAGTGTGCAGGGACTGTGAAACTATGGGGCTGTGAAGCCATAGGATCGATTGATAAATTATCATTTGTGCACAGCATTGTAAACCAAAACAATTAGTTACAAATATTTGCTAAAAACATCTTTGCTTAATTAAAAAATTTATCATTGAAAAGAGCAGTGGAAAATAGCTTACCAATGGCTGCTTGCACTTCTATAGGCTCTGAATCCTGTGAAAATTCACTGAGTCCTGCTGCATTAACAGCTCTGACTCTGAAAATGTACTTCTCACCATTGATGAGCCCATGGCAAATGAATCTAAAACAAGCCAGTGAAAGAATACTTAGAAAGTATTATGAAGAAAATTAAAATCTTAAGGGAGAAAAAAAAGCATTTCTTCCATAAAATTTATTCTGGTTTCTGAAGACTGAGGATAAACTGTGATCCCAGTCGCCTAAATGAAAGTCAGAGAATGCAGAATGTATCTAAGCTCCTCATCCACGGAATGAAGATAATGTCTAAAACCATGCCTCTTTAGACATACCGTTTACCCACACTCTTTCTTTCTTAAGTCAAACTAGTTTTTGTGTTACCAAAGGGTTTACATCACTTCTCTTAGGATATACAATCCATACATCCTAATGGAAACAATGGAAAAATCTGCAGAGATAAGGTCTATATTTGCTTGTGGGATATCTTCATGACACAAGTAAAAGACACGTGTAGCACAAGTTCCTGTAATTCACTTCTAATCAGAAATGAAGAATTGCAGTGTTCAGAAAAATTACAAGGCACTGTCCAAGAGCTAAAAAAAAAGTTCGTTTTTTTTTAATTTTACTTTCTTTCTTCTATACATGACACAACAATCTAAGTCAGACAAACTTTTATCAGCATGTTTTTCTGCTGGATTAGCTAATGATCACATTAAAAACCTCATAAATTTTCTCTGGTGTCCACCCTGAAAATGCTAAATTTCCCAAGGAAGGAGTAATTTATTTTAGAAAAACTGTGTTTTGGAAATTTAAACATTTTATTTAAAACAACATTTATTCTTCAATAGATGTTTTAAGTGTATTTTATTTCATGTTACTTTTATCTTATTCTATTTCATAGTGTCATGTCTTGCAGTACCAATGCTGATGTCATGCAATGGTGTACGAGGCATATATAATGTGGAAAGCAAAAGGTATTTCAAGATCAAAATTTTATTTTGGGGAAAAAAAAAAATGAATCAAAATTGTCAGAGAAGAATTTTCCCTACCTGTTCTACCAGACTTTTCCAAATAATTAGCTTTCACCAGGATGTGTGAAGAAAACAAATTTCAAAAGATCATAACATACTGCATAATGCAATCTATGAACTACAGCTAATGCTTTGAGATTGACTCAACCAGAAAAGCCAAGAGTTAACAGACAGCCTGTGCCTGACTGCTTCATACATTATATCACATCAACTGAAAATGTGTTGATAGGAACCTGAGCAGCGTAGTTACACCACAATATATAGAAACTCAGAACAATATTTTTTTTGGTAGTGAATAAAGATCACATTTCATATTTCAAAATAAGCAAACAGCACAAAACTTCACCAGCACTTGATGTAACCACAATATAAATCATATGAAAGTATGTAATATTGGCACATACAGTTGCTGCAATATAAATGCACCAAAGAATATGTGAAGGAAATTGTTGTGCTTGTGTTCAAGCAAGTAGGGTTTTAGGTCAGTCCAAGAGTATTTAGCAGGGCCTTACTTCTTGTATAAAGGTTGTCATGGATAGCAATTACTAATAATCATAAACAGCCACGACAAGCAGGGACTGCTTCTGGATTGACGGCAATCCACTTGAAATCAAGTTCTGCAATTACTACTTCAGACTCTGAAGATTATATCCTTATTCAAACAAAACCAAAGCTGATTTAGCTTGCAAAGTTTTAAATCTTAATTAATTTTCTGACTAGAGACTGAGCTTCACATCTGTAAGAAATGTGAGTTTATACCCAACATCTAAGAGTGTTCATTAATATATTAATTACAAGTGAAAGTACAGTTAGAATGTAATATTGTTAGCGTGATATAGTCCACATTTCCTCCTGACATTCTAGATATACAGTCCAGAAGTGTTTGCAGCAGTCTTCCAAAACAAATGACTTTGCTTCCAAGCATTAAGCAGTTTAGTTTTCCACATTTTTAACTTCAGTCATTCCTTGCTGTACTGTTTTTCATCAAATTAATAGGCTGTACAATAGCTAAAACTAGCAAGCTGCTTCCCTTTTCTTCACTAGCAATAGCCATGTTTCCTCCCCCTTGACTAATTGTTTCTAATATAAGGTTGATTATCAATTCCTTTTGGACAATACAGGCAGTTTGAAAAATTATTTTAATAACTTCTTATGGACTTCACCTGCAAGAGTGATTCCTGCCTACTGGCTACCACAGAGCAATTAAGTCTACTACTCCTAATGGCTGGAAAGCACGTACACCCAGTAAATAAAAAACTGGTGACCATCATTCCCATGCTTTAAAATCCATTACCTTGTGCCTTTCACTGGATTGTTGTTGCACGGTTCCCAATGACCAGATCCAACTACACTTGACTCAATGTAGTACCCAACCAGCTCCTTGGCATCTGGGGGCTCTGTCCAAGTGACAACAACTGAGGTATCTGTATTCCTAGTTGGCATAACACGCCCAGGAGCTTTGGGAATATCTGTGGGAGAGAAACAGAAATAAATCAGTGACCGGGCAGTCAGAATTTACAAATAAAATAAGAGTGACATGTTATTCTTGATTTTATTAGCACAGCTAACACAGATTTAACCTCCCAAAACTACTCTGATTTCAGTCAAGTAGTCTGACACAGCAGGACAGGATCAGTAGGTTTAAGCTTTTGGCGCTGAGGTTCCCCATGTCTCCATTGCCTTTGGTTATGGGCATTTCCTTCAAATTAGATTTAGTTTCTTCCCTTGTGCTGAACATCTGCACCAGAGATGTGATTTGGAGCTTTCTAAAAGGGAAAAGGTGTTAGGTGCATGACGACGGGGAAAGCACGAACAGCCAATATGGTTGATAAAAGTGCTTCCAATTTATTGCAGTCAGCTTTCTACTTATATAGTATCCATAATCAGTTATAACAACAGTAGTTATGTCTATCTTAAACGAACAGAGACCACCTGCAGGCAGCTGCAGCCAAGTTTCGTCTCCCACATTCGCATCCCACAAGTTTCGTTTCTCGGGCATCTAGCTCCGACCTTGAGCAGAGCTGTCCTTGGCTTCTTATTTATTACCTTGTTTTTACAGCACATAGCAGAGCACACAGCTTTTCTCACACACAAGACTGCTCAAGAAACTGATCCAAGGATCTGTGACCCTGATCACGTAGCCATTCCCCAACAGGTGCACACTGAAGGATTTTATGCAGCCCACATAATAAGACAGAAACGAAAGCCCCTGTTAAGTAGCAAAATGCATCTATAGTGTTTTTCAAGAGGAGCTGATTTACTCTTCTTCTTAAAGAATGCAGTTCATGTGCATCAAACTGCTCTGAGAACTCAACCAATATGAAGTAAACAGAGACAATCTAGGAACTGAATTCAAATCATCCTTGCCATTTGGAAACAAATTACTAATGTAGACATAGCTACTGATGCTTTAAATCTTGGCTTTTCTTCCAGTGGAAATAGTCTCTGTATTCATGTAAGTATTAAGTTCTTCACTTCTGTTTGATTTGGCAAACAAAGAAGGTTAAACTCTGCTAATGTCTGGGCTTATTTTCAACAAAGACTAAGTAAAACAAAATATTTTTGTACTTCCTTGAGTTTTCATTTCACTATTTTCAGCCTTTGCAGTTCTTGGCATCACTATTTACAGCTTAATTCCCTTGGTTTGCATCTATAAGCTGACTACATATTGAAGGTTCAACAATGCAAACCAAGGTTATTTTACCTAAAGGGAATACATCACTGACTACTCTTCATGCTTGAATTAGTTCATGGGCAGCTATCTATCTTCAGACAAAACAATTACATGGACATAATTTTCTACATAAAACCACACACTTACCAAGTTTGTCGTCCACCACAGTGGCTTCAGTTGCTTCTGAAGGTTCACCGATTCCAGCTGAATTGCAACAGCGAACTCGGAAGCTGTAGGATTTGCCTTCAGCCAAATCAAAAACTGCAAAACGAGGAGACTTCACAGGGATCTCGGTGTTCACCCTTTGCCAGTCCTCTGTGCCAGCAACACACTGCAGTCAAACCCAGAAACTGCATTTGGAACAGAAGTCTCTGAAGACTGAGTGTCTAACCCTGCAAGACTTTCTACCTGGACCACCAAATGCATGTCTGCTGTGGAGAACAGGGAGTCATGTTCCTTTTTTGGGCCTTTCCGCTAAATGAGCCTATTTCAAAGCTTACGAATCTGCCAGATGTCCACCTACTTCAGAAAACATACATTAAATCTTACTGGTTTTAATATACCAAAGCTAAACTACTCTCCACCACAAGGAACTGATGTTATTATTAACTGCATTCAGTTCTGGACAACTTTCAAAAGAAGTCCTGTCGACATTCAACATCATCCAAAGAACAAAACTCTAAAATTACCACATTGCTTCTAGGTGTTCTTGTGCCACTCCTGAGAATGTTTTTGAGGTGGCTTCCAGAATGAATCAGGAACTGATCTTCATTTTCCAGAAAAAAATTAATGTGTGCAATTAATTTTTGAATTTTTACTTCTGTGGCTAGGTGCTCCACATACCATAATCAATTATACCATTAATATTATTATTTTTTTCCTGTGATTTACATTATTTCAAATAATGATTCTGGTTTCTGAGGCATTTCAAATTCGCAGGAAAACATCATCTGACTATGTGACATTCGTGGATAGTACTCAGCATACAATAGGTTATTAAAAAGTTTTCTTATATGAAAACTCGAAATTCATATTTTCATCCCCTTTAAGTCTGTTGCTAAGTGAAACTCATTTATTTAGACCAAATTTCATAATAGAGATGAAAAACACATAATGGGATGATATTTATGTCTCCCATGATGACACCTCTAGACTGACAGGAAAAAGCATTGATAAAAAAGTTTGTGAGCCATGAGATACAAGAAAAAAGGGTGATGGCATTGAAAATTTTCTAGGATAGCAGCTGTGCAAAAAACATCTCGGAAAAGCAGGACACTGATATTAAAACGGATTTGTTCTAGAAAAGAAAATGTCTTCTTTGTTGAGTTAGTGAAGCAAACGGAAAGTAATGTAGAGGATAAATACGAAAAGGCAGCTGGAGGAGAAACTGCTGATGCCAAAAAACTCTTGCAGAATGCCTCCATCCGAAATGTTAACGATCTGTCCCACCAGACAAGCTTCATTTATACAGATTTTATTTTTAATCTATATCTATATATTTAAATATACAGATTTTTGCATACATATAGATAAAAATATGTGACTTTGGTCTGTACTTTCTCATTAAAGAGGGAGTTTATCAGCCTGTCTACCTCAGGGCTGGTCAATGACAAAATTCATTAAAGAATATTACAGTGTGTGACACATTCTGCATCTACTTTCCTATTTCCTATCTTTCTTCCTAGTTTAACTTAATCAACAGTAATAATTATCTTGATGAAGCGTACAAGTTTAGTCCTGGCCCTAGTTTGAAAGTCTCAGGTGGAAATGAAAGTTAACTAAAAGTCCAGAAGAGATGGCAAAACAAATATAAAAGATTGACACAACATTATTCTGATTTTGTCCAATTTTACCTTTTCCACAAAATACATTATACCCTCATGGCCCCGCTGTCCAGGAGGCTTCCAGCTAAGCACAACGTAGTTCTTGGTGGCTTCAATAACTCGGAGGTCTGTAGGTGGACCAGGAACAACACCCTCTGAAGAACAGTGGACAAGAATAGGAAAGAGAATTGCAATTTAATTTCTTCATATTTGTACCAAAATTAGTGCCATAATTAAAATATAGAAGGAGTATTAATATACCTTGGCACTTGATGTTTTTTGAAAACATAGAGTTACAAGTCTTCTAAATATTGGGTTTATATGTCTTCCTTTTAACTCTATGCACTTTTATTTGTTAGGTCTTGAATAATGGAACCTCATCTCAACAACCAAGCTGGGAGTTACTCAGGGTCAAGTGACTCTCAGGACAATGAACTCCAAAGTCCACTGAACTCACTGGGAGTTTTTCTAATTACTCAACCAGCTTCACATTAGACTTTTGTAGGCAAAAGGGCTGTGTTTACCTGCAGGTTCTTCCTCAGTGACAATAATCTGTCCAGTCCAGGGAGCGGAAGGGTGACCTGAAACAGATGTTGGAGGCATCATGGACATGGGAGACTTCAGGGACTTTGGAAATAAGGAGAAAACCAGCTCTTTTGTGCTTCAAAACTAACATTTGCAAGATTCACATGAGCTCCATTTTTGGTCATTGCTGTGGCTGTTGCTCAAGTAGCAAGCTATTTACCCAAGATAGTTGTAGGCTGACTGGCTTGAATATTGAGCTCAGCAATCATTATAAGTAGAAAATTTAGTCCACTGAAACATTTATTCCTTCCTGAAATGTCACTGAAGTCACATAGGTGACAAGGAGAGGTATTTGGCTCCCTCAGCTCATCGTTTTCAGAGAATTAACTTCAACTTTACTTTCCATACTCTATTCATTTGGTTTAACAGCTCACTCGTTAAAGGAACAGCCAAATTCCTTCAGGCTGCTCTTTGTCTCTTTTTAAGCACTTTCCCTCGCATTACCAGCTTTCAAATCATGGGTCACAATAACAAAGAGAAACAGCTCAGCATGACTCAGCATATACACTTGATAAGATTTACGTGGCTCTCTCGGCACCTCTGTGTGATCACATTATTGCAGTCGTGCGCTGAGCTATTAACCAGGTCAATGCTCTTTCAGAAATAAATTTTGCAAAGGCTGTTCTCAACTCCACATGCTGCACCTTACATTGGCTAATCTGTTTTGGAGATGTGAGCTGAGAGGGAGCAGGTGGGGAGAAAAGAGACTCATGAGGGAACAAGAGGAGGAGAAATAGGGGGAATAGGCCATTGAGACCAGACTTCATCTTCGGAGACAGCTTCCACACTTCCCGCTGGGAAGAAGAGGCCTTCTCCAGACTTCAGGTTTCACATGTCTGTCTGAGCATAACGTCTCCTGGCAATGCCAAGCCTCCTTCCTCTGGCCTTTTGTTTTTATTTTGAGTGGGAACCTTGATCATCTGACTGCAGTCTGTAGCTTGCAGCACTATGTACAGTTAAGATATACAAGCTGGGACCATGGGAGCCCTGTAGCTTTGCATACAATACCCCTTCACATTGGACCATTTTAAATAGCAAAACTTCAGAAACAAGTAGAAATAACTGGATTTTAGGCATATGGTTTTGGCATATGGGTAGAGAGGTGGATTTGGAAATAAAATGGCTGGGACATTGCCAGGCCACAGGAAAAATATCCTGGACTTGTCAAATGTTAAATTTAAAGCAGAGAGCTTGTTATCTATTAGGCCACCATGGCATTGTGCTGATGCTGCTGCAAGACTTTGAGCATCACATGAGCACAGAATCAGCCACCCTTGTCTGTGGCACAGAGAGAGACTATTCACAGGATCTGTTCAGCTTTTTTGTTGGCGGAACAAAAGCAAGTTTCTTTAGGCAATTAGTTCTCCTGTGCTTTTTCCCACCTTCCTGCAAGTTTGGAGCATAGCACCACAGCCAGCCAAAGCCATTTCAGCACTTCGTGCAAAGAGCACTGAGATTACTTCTTGGCAAAGCTGTCTCCAAAGAATATTTTATTTTTGCTTGTCTCCCTCTAGTGGAATTTCAAAGGCTTATGAGTAGATAGGGATACTTGATACTTTTTTTTTTTAATGAGTTATGACTTCTTAAACCTCTCAGGCAACCTGCAAAAAGCACATCTTACTTCTAAGCCTGGCTCTGTCAGCAGGATCCAGAGCAGCCACAGGCTCTGACACCCGGGACGGCAGGCTAATGCCAGCTTTGTTCACAGCTCGGACTCGGAAAATGTAGGAACGGCCTTCAATCAGACCAGTGACAGGAAAACGAGCAAACTTCACAGGAGTCTCATTGCACTGGGTCCAGTGGGTGGTGCCAACCTCACACCTGAAAAATACAAACAGCAAGAGCAGTGCTGCGAAGGAAAAAATGCAGACCCACCCCCCCTTCACAGCTTCACCATCTGTTCCTGTTCATTGTCTGGTCCATACCAGTTTCCTCAGCAGTGTCATATACTGGTGACATCAAAGCAGCTGCACCAAGGGGTCAGGGCTGAAGTGCCATCTGGGCATGCACTAAATCCCCTGCAGCTGCACTCCGTGCCTGAACTGAGGAAGAGATGCCAGCATACTCACTTCACTGCTTAAACCCTCCAAAGTATGTTTAGGGACTGTCATTTGCAGTACTTGAAGGGACATGAAATAGATGTATCCTTTGCAGTTGCCGGAAGGCAACTAGCTCATCTTTCATGCAGGGTGCTCCACTGTACATCCTGCAAAATAAGCAGCTTCTTGGGGAGTGTAGAACTTGGTCATGAGTTCTGTGACCAGCCCAGCATGCAGATGGCTGTGAGTAGGGTTAAAGTTGGGCCCTTGGCCAGACCCTACTTTAGACACCACTTGGGCTGCCAAGGGAGGCTGTGGTGCTGTGGCTGCAGCCACTGCAATAGCAAGACCTGGCGGCCTGGTGCTGGTCCCACTGCTGCTAAGCCTCACACCTGGCAGGAGGCTGGTTTCTGGCAGAAGGAAGAGATAACCAGCAGCAGGGAGGGACTTCAGCTCAGAGAGCCAGAAGGAAGCTGTGGGGATGGCTTCCCAGTATCCAGCAAGATGGTCGACAGGAACATGAACCAGGAGCTCTGGAAAGACTTTTTATTGCTGCTGAGATATCTGCCAAAGTGAATGTTATGGTGCCTATCCAGATTTCTGGGTAGATGTGAGCATCTCTTTTCTGGGAATTGTTACGGTCTCACTCCGGGTGGTTTTGTGGTTCTGGTTTCTGCTTGGGGCGAAGGATGCTCAAGCTTTGCCTCTAGCCTTAGCATACACCGGTTCTGCTGCCTCAGGTGTCCTGCTGACAATGTGAGGCAGTTAGGGGCTACCTTGGATGAATATTTGGGTGCCAAAATACCTTTCGTAAGAATAAATACTGGAGAGCAGTAACAAAGCTTTGAATTTAAGAGCAAATGTAGAATAAAGGAGGTGAACACAAGAGAAAAAGCAAAGTGTCATTTGTTTCACAGTTACTCTCAGTGCTAACATCCCTCAATAGCCTAGTTTTAAATGAGATATTATTTTTCAGAGTCTAGTCCTGTCTTTTGCTTAAGATTTTTCAATGAATGTTAAAGAGCTGTAGCTTATACCTGGCACTACCTAGTTACAGCAGCAATTGACACTCATAAGTTATTAAACCAATAAAATTATATTTGAATTGAATGTACTAATGTTAGATTTGTTTCATGAAGCAATGTCCTCTTTTTACACATACATAATTTGTTTATAGAAAATGGCATAATACAACGAGATATTTGTAAAACCTATATATGTAAGCTTGGGGTTTTTTACACGCATCAGAATAAGCCCACAGGAACTCCATATTGCTAATGATGTGTTCTGTTACTGAAATTCAAATAGTAACCAGCTCTGCAGATCATTGCAAGTCTTCAAATACCAATTGCATTTCTTAAATCCTGAGCTTCTGGAGTCCTGCCACTGTGTGACACATTCAGTGTTCATATATTTTTAAATTATTTCAAATTCTTATTTTTGCAGAGAAAAAAACATAAGCGTGATCTACACGAAGCTTGTGAATCTAAGAGCTTGGAAAACAACAGCGCACAAAAGAACTCCAAGTCCCTTTGGGATAATGTTTTACTTTCTGCTACGTGGTAACTATCTGGAAAGGGGAAGGAGAGCGCTGACACAGAAGGAGCCACAGCTGCCTGATGAAGGAGCTGATCCTATAAGCTACCAAATGTTGCAAAGTCCCGAGGCCTCTCAAGCCTCTCAGCAAGGGCTGAGCTGTGCTGTGTCTTGCAGAATCCTCTCTATGTAGTTAAATGAAGTAAGACATAACTATTGCAAAGAAAGATTAGGCCCAGCCAATTTAAACAAAAACAAGTAATTTTCTTCTGCCTGTCAAGAAGAATTAAAATAACAAATGACCATTTTATGTCATGCTTTTAAATGTGCTTTTAGGGTTTTGAGTTAGAATGCACAGCAACGTGAATTCTCCAGTCTGGCATGCTCACTGACCTGTCAATGAAATATCCGAGGATGGGGTTTCCTCCATCAACAGCGGGCTGCTTCCAGGAGACAATGACATAATCTTTGTTGGCGTCTAAGCACTGCACATCCAGTGGTGCACCAGGGGCTCCAGGGATTTCAGCATCAGCATCTATAAGGATGGAGACATACGTTTCCCAATGTGAACCACAGTTGTTCTGCAATTATTAATCTGTAAGGAACGAACTTTGTTCCTACTGAGCCAAAAGAAAGAATTTCCATCACTGGCTTCAAAAAGTATTTGTTTTTATATTGCCAGTGTTTTTCTAGGTTTTGGTTTTCTCTTTGCCACATTTACAAATGCTTAATATGTTAGAACATACTGTAAGTGTAGTTCACCTAGGCATTTGAAATAAAATTAGTGACATGAGTTCTTGTTAGATAACTGCCAGAGACACAGCTGAACTAAAAACTTGGCAGACTACATATTCATCTGCTATTCTACTTAGGAGAAGAGGCCGATATCTTGCCTTACAACCAGGCAATAGCTCAATCAAAAGTACTGGACACACAACACTGGATTAAATATCTCCACACATAGACCTTCATTGTTTGTTTTTGGCTAGCTATGAACTGCAAAGGCATAAAAACTTTTTGAAGTTTAATTACATTGCGCATTCATTATCATTTTGGAATATAGCCTTTGTAAGGATGAGCATATTGTTCCTTTCAAGTGTTTATCACATAACCCCGCACGCCTGCGGGGTTATGATCTTATGGGCATTACGGAGACATGGTGGGATGGATCCTATGACTGGAGTGTTGGAATGCAGGGATACAGGCTCTTTAGGAAGGACAGGCAGGGGAGGCGAGGAGG
>WKFP01014328.1:175971-215554 GCA_011057875.1 Pterocles orientalis
CTCAGTCTTCACTGGCAAGAGCTCAAGCCACACTGCCCAAGTTGCAGAAGGCAAAGGCTGTGACTGGGAGAAGGAAGAACTGCCAGCTGTAGGAGAAGATCAGGTTCGAGACCATCTAAAGAACCTGAAGGTGCACAAGTCCATGGGACCTGATGAGATACATCCGCGGGTCCTGAGGGAACTGGCAGACGAGGTTGCCAAACCGCTATCCATCATATTTGAGAAATCGTGGCACTCTGGTGAAGTTCCCGCAGACTGGAAAAGGGGAAACATAACCCCCATTTTTAAAAAAGGAAGTAAAGAAGACCCGGGAAACTACAGGCCGGTCAGTCTCACCTCTGTGCCTGGCAAGATCATGGAGCAAATCCTTCTGGAATCTATGCTAAGGCACATGGAAAACAAGCAGGTGATTGATGACAACCAACATGGCTTTACCAAAGGGAAATCGTGCCTTACGAATTTGGTGGCCTTCTACGACAGAGCCACGGCGCTGGTGGATAGAGGAAGGGCAACAGACATCATCTACCTGGACTTGTGTAAAGCCTTTGACACAGTCCCACATGACATCCTTGTCTCTAAGTTGGTGGGACATGGATTTGAGGGAAGGACCACTCGCTGGATAAGGAATTGGCTGGACGGCCGCACTCAAAGAGTTGTGGTCAACGGCTCAATGTCCAAGTGGAGACCGGTGACCAGTGGTGTTCCGCAGGGGTCGGTACTGGGACCAGTGTTGTTTAACATCTTTGTTAGAGACATGGACAGTGGGATGGAGTGCACCCTCAGCAAGTTTGCCGATGACATCAAGCTGTGTGGTGTGGTGTGGTGTGGTGGACACGCTGGAGGGAAGGGATGGCATCCAGAGGGACCTTGACAGGCTGAAGAGGTGGGCCAATGCAAACCTCATGAAATTTAACAAGGCCAAGTGCAAGGTCCTGCACGTGGGTCGAGGCAATCCCAAGCACAACTACAGGCTGGGTGGAGAATGGATAGAGAACAGCTCTGAGGAGAAGGACTTGGGGGTATTGGTGGATGAGAAGCTCAACATGAGCCAGCAGTGTGCGCTTGCAGTGCAGAAAGCCAACCGTGTCCTGGGCTGCATCAAAAGAAGCATTAACAGCAGGTCAAAGGAGGTGATTCTCCCCCTCTACTCTGCTCTCGTGAGACCCCACCTGGAGTACTGTGTTCAGATGTGGGGCCCCCAACATAAAAAAGACCTGGACCTGTTGGAGAGAGTCCAGAGGAGAACCACAAAATTAATCAGAGGGCTGGAGCACCTCCCCTATGAGGACAGGCTGAGAGAGTTGGGGTTGTTCTGCCTGGAGAAAAGAAGGCTCCGAGGAGACTTAATAGCAGCCTTCCAGTACCTGAAGGGGGCCTACAGGAGAGATGGGGAGGCACTCTTTATCAGGGAGTGCAGTGATAAGACAAGGAGTAATGGGTATAAGCTAAAAGAGGGTAAATTTAGACTAGACATTAGGAAGAAATTTTTCATTGTGAAGGTGGTGAGACACTGGAACAGGTTGCCCAGGGAAGTTGTGGATGCCCCATCCCTGGAGGTGTTCAAGGCCAGGCTGGATGAGGCTTTGAGCAACCTGGTCTAGTGGAGGGTGTCCCTGCCCACAGAAGGGGTGTTGGAACTTGATGATCTTTAAGGTCCTTTCCAATACAAACTATTCTATGATTCTATGATTCTATGATTCCCCAGATGCAGATCTTTGTGTTTCCCTTCCCTTGTATTTTTTTCCTCCATTATACATTAGAGAGAACACCTCAAATGGTGCACAAAATCTTGACAAAAATAGTGCAGTGAGAAGTTTACAAAAATACATTTTTAAGTTCTTATGTAGATTTTTCCTTTTTATGACTTATGGTCAGTACTCTTCATGGGCTGAAATTGAGAAACAGTAGTGAAGTTACATCATGCCTTAAATTTCCTCCTCAGATTGCCAATGATGTTTAGAAGTCTTGTAGCATCTGACAACAAAGCATGAGATATGCATTCAGTTTTTCCAGAGATAACCACTGGAAGCTATATGACTAGGATCTATTAATAGAAACTAACTATTCTCTTTCTGTTGACAAAAAAAGCACCTCAAATGTCTGAGACTGGTTTTGTCATCACATTTTTCTCATTTCTGTAGTGAGTTTCCTTCACAAGACGGCATCCTACCTCGAACAAAGACATAATTACTGTACTCTTCATAGTAGTCTCCCATCACCACTCGTAGGGTGTAAAGACCTTCATCTTCCTTGTTTGCGTGAGTCAGCGTTAGTGAAGCTCGCTCCCCACTCCAGTGCATCTGCACCCATTTGGAGGGTGTAATAAGAACACCTAGAAATTAGAGAATTTCATTATGAGAACTATCTGGATCTACTGAGAAATAGATTCTGAATATGGAGAATATATTGGAATAGATTAGAAATACACAAGAGACCATTCTTATTATGCAAGTTTCTGTCTTCGAACACAACCATAAATTATAGCTAATACTGCTCTTATGCCAATTTTGTCTTTGTTTTCAAAGTGTAACTTCAACAACACATTTGTGCAAGTACTTAAGAAATGGCTTGGCTTATAAATAAATAGTAAATTCTATGTGGGCTATGTTGATGAGCCACACAGATGTTGGAGATGATTGAAATGGTTCTAATTTAAGTTTTTTTTACAGAAGAAAAAATCCCTAAAAGACATTTTCAGAGTGCTTCATCAGTTTTTTGACTGTGGTTCCACTTCAAAATTCTAAATTGGAAATCTGAGAAAGGGGTGACCACAACATAACATTCACATACGCTGAAATAATTAAAGGTTTACTTGAAATAAGTTCATATTTCTTCTTGTCAAACATTCTCACCATTTCTGTACCATTCGATCTCTGGTTTGAAGCGCTTGATATCGGGACTGATGACAACCGTGCAGCCCAGGCTCATTGTCTCGCCTTCTCTCCCAAAGGCTACATCAAACTTGTCGACAAATTTGATTTCAAATCTAGAAGCATAGCCACGAGGGGTAACACCAACTGTACAAGGGGAAAAAAAAATTGGCTGTTTACTTTTCCCTTCCTTTTATGACAAGTGTAGGAAGCAAAAGTACCCAATGGTTATGAATACAATCTCAGGTAAAGTTTAAGGTATAAATAGGAAAAATAAATATTCAGTCATCATCTTCAGAGGTAATTGCAGTGTTAAATAATCCAAACCCTTACTTTCAGAGAGAATCAACTGTTTCTTTATTCATACAACTCTAGTTCTTATAGCTAGTTCATTTCGTCATGGAGAAGCTCCGGCAGAATTTCATTCCAGAATTTCCAAAACTGCAAATCCAACGTTTTGTCATTTTATCATAAAGCTTGATTTATAACTTTAAAAGACTTCTATTTATGATTAATGATTTGTTCAGGTCAAGCTGCTCTTAAGCTTATATGATTCTTCTCTTTCCCTGTTTTAGCTCCTTGCTCCATCTCAAGGCAGTCAGGTGTACACTCAGCCTTCATTTTTCTAAGTTAAATAAGCCTTTTGTGGGGGCTCAATATAAAATGCATAAAATACATTGCCACAGGCATTTAGGTAGCCTGTTTCTGTACTTGATACTGAATTTATCTTTTCTGATGCTGTGTGACCCAAGCTGTGCAGTGTTCCAGACAGAATATCCAAAGCGCCTTACACTTGTGCTGCACAAACGTTTCTTTTGAAAAAGAAGGGCACTTTTCCACAAGTGCCATACTCCGGTAGCTCTCCATCTTCCTGTGATCAATGAACATATGCAGATAGTTGTCTTCCTTTCCCATAACCAAGTGATAAATCCTGAATTATACTGGAAATGTGTGGCCTTGCATTTTGTAATGTGATACATAATCTTGTTTCTATTATTTCAGAGCTTCGGTATATAAATGCCAGCTAGTATGCCTTTGCAGTATATCTCTGATTCTGTTTGTGGTGCTACAATAAAATAAATGTCTGCAAGTCTCATCTGTCAAGCCTTCCATGCACAGGGCCCCTGGGGCACTTCACCCACATGGCATATGTGGGTGGATTGTCTTGACATCATGGGAGTACCTACGTGATACTGTAAATCACTTCAAAATGTGAGGTCCTCAGATAAAATGAACTACACTTTTTACCTTGATAGATCCAAAATATTCAGATTGGGTTCTGGCTATTTGATCTTTTCTGTGAATTTCACAATGCATGGAATCATGTAGCAGTGAAGAACAACTAAGTGAACTAAGTGAGCTACTCTACTTGTGCACATGAACCTGCTAGCTTTTTTCCCAGGCTATGTTTTACATATTGCAAAAGATGAAGTGTCTCTCCCCTTGACAGATTTTATTCCACAGCAAAGTACAATATTAAAAGAATGTTTCCTATATAAGAAAATAGCCATATACCTAGAAGGCAATTATATTTTCCTCTATAGGTAAGGCTAACACCATCTGAAATTGTAGAGCTCAGTACCTTTGTAAATCAGACCTGCTTCCTTTTTAAATAATGTTACAAAATACTCTGCTTAGTCATTTGTCATGATGTCACAACTGTAAATGGATGTGTCAAACAAACATATATTGCAACTTACGGTCCATAGGCATGGAAACGGTTCCGTGCAAAAGACTTGCATCAATTTCTCCTTTGTACCCTAGACAGAAAAAGAACAACTCCAGTCACTATCACCAAGAGGTAAAGGCTCTCTGAGCCACAAATACAAAATTGGTAATGTGCATCTTAATAAAAAAACCCAAAGGAAATATTTTGAAAACCTACTCTTTACCACGAGGGAAGCAAAAGCCGAAATTTCTCCTTTGACATTCATAGCAGAAGCCCGATACTGAGCAGTGTCGTCAAAATCACATCTAAAATGATAGAAATTATTAGGCAAGGTACCCGTTTACTCCTTAGCATAGCCTCTCTGATCTTTTAGATTAAAGAAACCCACAGAAATCTGGTAAATCTATAAAGAAGCAAGAGCTTGGGAGACAGGCACACTGCACACTGGACTGATTGTAGCTATTAAGTTTTTCTCAACGTTAAAAATCCAATGTTTGAACTAATTTTTTCTTTTCAAATATCACTTACAGATTTGAAACTGAGAATACAGCAGAAATAGAAGAAAACTGATCATATTAATCTATCTTTAAGTTCTCTCAAATTTGCTGTCTCCTATAAAGAGATGCCTAATGTGGAAGCTGTAGAAATGGTAGATACTGTAAATTTAGAATTTTAAATTTTAAATTTTAAATTTTCAAATCTTGATTGCTGCTGATTGTCAAATTAAGTGATGACATCTCATGTTTTCAATGGTTTTTAATGCAAAGTGATTGCAAAAGTTCCCCATTTGGAGGATGTGTACTGTTAAAGATCTTTCCTGTGTGTAAGTGAGGACATCTCAGTTGGGTTCCTCATTTCAGTAAGAATCAGGAACTCTTCTATATTTGAAAAACAGTTAACTAACATATTTTTACCCTGAACTAGATTTCTTTCATGTCTAACTGCACTCATGCAGCAGACAAATGGAAAAAGCAATCACAAATGTCCCACGTTTCCATCTCAGCCATAAATAATAATCCAGATAAATTGCACACTTAGGTAAATTGCATATCTTCTACTCAGGAAAACCAGAACTGCTTCAACATTTATTAGACAGCATTCACCTCAGCTGTACAAACTTAATAGCTCTCCCATCCCCAAGAGATACGTTCTCATTTTGCAGGTCTCAACCTATAGTAATATTTTAGTTTAAGCTATTCGTTAAATTGTCTAGTATTGCCTTACGTGCTAATCTCCAGTGAGTGCAGCCCATACCGACTTTCAATGATATACTTGCCAGGGTGAGCCTGTACATCAATGGGCACATTGTTTTTGTACCTATGGAAAAGCAAAGAAACAGTATGTCACAAACAGAAGTGTATAATTATATACTTTAAAAGCTCAAGTGCTTGAACAGAAACAGAACATGAGTTTCTGCATGTTTCTCCTAGATAAACTCTGATGTGATTTCCTGGGAAGACATTACGTATTTTTGAAAGCTTAACCTCTCTGTTTCTCTTTGACTCAGCCCAGATGAATTTTATGTTCTAATTAAAAGGAGAACATTGTC
This sequence comes from Pterocles orientalis, assembly GCA_011057875.1. Classification (NCBI taxonomy): domain Eukaryota; kingdom Metazoa; phylum Chordata; class Aves; order Pterocliformes; family Pteroclidae; genus Pterocles; species Pterocles orientalis. The sequence goes on from WKFP01014328.1 coordinate 182,060, forward strand.
TCGAATAGGATGAGAATCAGTTTATATTACCATGAACTTCATGTTACTGCTTGTAGAGGAATGCACAAGTCGCATAAGCAACATCTCAGAGTTTTGTGAATTGCAAACAATTAAAATTCTGTAGCATTCTTGCCTACTAGGTAGCACATCTTGTTTGGGTTGCATATTTGATCTACTTTTAAAACCTCCATATTCACAAAAATGTCAGGTAGAAAGCTAACTTTTTTTTTACTTGCATAGGTAAGTTGATAGAAGCCCTGATGGGGTTAGACTGGTAAAAAAAAAAAATTGTCTTGCTGGTAAAGTGCATTGTGGTGCGGGATCTAGCAAAAGCTGTACTACCAAAAGCTTCTCTGGCTTTACAGATACACAGTATGAGTGTTTTCTGATACCAGTATGTCTTCAAATAGGAAAAGTTTACTGTTCAAAATTCCCATGAAGTAATTTAAAAGAAGGAACCAGTAGTGATCAGTAGTGAGCTGGCACCACTAATTTCAGAATTTATATAAACAGCTAGACACTCACAGAGGGAGAGTTCTCTGATTCGTGGTAAATTCTTCCTTACCAATCATTGCATAAAAAGTCACCCATTGTGGACAATACACGGTGTAACCAAGTAAATGTTTGAGTGAATCCTGTCTTAAGTAAGCACTAGTAATATGGGACAAGCTGTTGATAGGAGTATAATAAAATTACACACTGAATTATATTCAGTACATTTGGGGTTGATTTGATGTTTATTAAGAAAGAATGTTTCCTAAGACAGTGTCCTCCTTTAACATATCTTTCCCTGTGCTACACAAGGTACATGTATATGGGAAGTGGAAATATAAGTGATGACATAGTATCTTCATCTCTTTCTTGATGTAGCTTAAATAAACCTTTCTCTTCATAAATCATAACAGATATCCAGCCAAAGAGCTTTGCTTCTTCATATCAGATATTAAATTTTAAATCTCTCATGATTTTCAGTCAGGAAAGGGAACTGATCTGGTGTCAGTGGCTTGCCCCACTTCACCATATGAGTCAGTAATAAACAATTTTATTTTTCCCAATAATGTTATTAGTTTGATATGTCTCAGGACGAAGCTATATCTGCAATAAAACAGTCATGACCAGGTTGAGAGCTTATGAGTTAAAATCAAGGACTGGTCCAGCAAAGGACATCTAGTGGCTGGGGTCTACTACAGGCCACTTAATCAGGGAGAACCTGTTGACGAGACCTTCTTGCTTGAGCTGCAAGACGTGCCACACTCGCAGTCTCTTCTCCTGATGGGGGATTTCAACCACCTGGATATCTGCTGGGATAACACTGTGGGCTGGAAACAATCCAGGAGACTCCTGGAGTCTATTGAGGATAACTTGCTGGTCCAGATATGAGATGGACTGACCCGAGAGAAAGATTTACTAGACCTGGTGCTCAACAATGTAGAAGAGAGCATTAGAGAGGTTAAGACTGGGGGCAGCCTGGGCTGTAGTGACCATGCCCTGGTGGAGTTTGTGATGTTGAGGAATATGGGCCTGGCAAAAAAGCAGAGTCAGGACCCTGAACTTTAGGAGAGCAAACTTCCAGCTGTTCCAGGAATTACTGGATGGGATCCCCTGAGAAACTGTCCTTAAGGGCATAGGAGCAGAACAGAACTGGCAGCTCTTTAAGGACACCCTTCTGAGAGCACAAGAGCTTTCCATCCCCCAGCAGAAGAAATTGAGCAGAGGAGGCAGGCAACCAGCATGGCTGAGCAAGGACCTGCAGCTCAAACTGAAGAAAAAGAGGGAAATGTACAAGAAGTGGAAGCAGTGTTGTGTAACCTGGGAATAATATAGGGGTGTTGTCTGGATGTGTAGAGATAGGATCAGGAAAGCCAAGGCACAGATGGTGTTGAACTTGGCGAGGGACGTGAAAAATAACAAGAGGTTCTACAGGTACATAGACAAGAGGAGACAGGCCAAGGAGGGTGTTCCCCTCTGATAAATGAGAAAGGAGAACTGACTTCCTCAGACATGGAAAAAGCTGAGGTACTCAATAAGTGCTTTGCCTCAGTCTTCACTGGTGGTCAGGCTTCCCATGTCTGTCAGAACCCTGAACCTCTAGCTGGGGGTGAGAGAAGCAGAATCCCTCCCACTGTAACAGCAGAACAAGTCCAAGACCGCCTCATGTCACTGAATGTATACAAGTCTATGGGGCCAGACGATATGCATCCCAGGGTTCTGAAAGGAGGGGGAGCGACTGTTTACAGGGGTTGATAGTGACAGGATGAGGGGGAATGGTTTTAAACTAAGAGAGGGGAGATTTAGGTTGGATATTAGGTGGAAATTTTTCACGCAGTGGGCAGTGAGGCAGTGGAACAGGTTGCCCAGAGAAGTTGTGGATGCCCCATCCCTGGAGGCATTCAAGACCAGGCTGGATGGGGCCCTGGGCAGCCTGTCCTAGTGGTTGGCAACCCTGCCCATAGGAGGGGGGTTGAAACTAGATGATCTTTAAGGTCCTTTTCAACCCAGGCCATTCTATGATTCTATGATTCTATGAATAAATCTGAAAATTGCCTTTCAGCACTTTCAGTGTTGTGGAATAAAGAATAATTCCCTGGCTACAAATAATACAGTAATACACAGTAATACACTGGGATTTTTCCAAGTGCCAAAGTGAACGAGGATCATAAACCCTAATGCTCTTTATCTTGATCTTCCTCTCAGCAAGACATCTATGAAAAGGAACTCAATGCAGGGCAACACTCTCTATTCTGTACTCTGAACAGGTGCAGAGATGCTTGACCTCATTACAGATCTCCTACTGCATTATCCTGACTTAAAGCAAAGAATAATACATGAGTCCAGTAAGAGTAATTCATTTGCCACTACTCTTCACCTCATCTGTGCTTTGGTGTCCCCCAGACTGATCTGCCTGGGAACATCTGAGTATCTTTATATTCCTTGTAGTATGTAAAAGAGTTTAGAAAATAGAATAATGCCATCAGTTCCTAATATTTTCCAGGGAATATGAAATCCTGTAGAACAGGACTTGACTCTGTGATCTCTTTACCTTTTCTCCAAAGAGCTGGGCAACCCTTGGATCCTGTTGGCAGTGAAGGTGTTTGGTAGCACGTGGTGCTATGCAGAAATAAGCTTTAACTGATCCATGTCAGTAGCGAGAAGACTTTAACTTCTTTTGTCTTCATTATCAGGTTAGTAAAAAATAATTGTTTCAGTTTTCACTTATTTATTTTCATCTATGGAAAGAATAGGGCTCATGTGTTAGAAGGCCCACTTGTTATTTCTGGAAACACAAATTCCAGAACAGCCAAGTCATTAGCTAATATTGGGCTGCAACCTCCCACTGTCATTATGCACTGATAGTTTATGCTTTCTGCTACTGGTTTCAAATGTCCTGGGTTTTCCATATGCTTTTTCCAAGGGAGTCAGAACAGCTGCAATTAGACAGTAAGGTTTTCTTTAAAGAAAGTCCGTGAAGCTTTATAATTTTTCAGGCACAGCATGAGAAGGTTTTCATTGCATATACAAAGAATGACTGTTTGGAACACACGACTGACATTTCATTAGGAATGCTGAATGGAAGCTGGCAGATCCAGGTCAGCAGTGTTCTCTACCTCAGAGCAAAGACACCTGCTGAAATGGCTGTGAACTCTTTTTTTCCACTAGTAGCCTGTGGCAAACTGAAATCCTTTGGAATTCAGATGTACGGTAAAATGATGTATTAATTTCCACCGTCCACATTTAGCACTTAGATGAAAGGCCAGTTCACAGTGAAAGCAAAGGCAGACAGCTGAAGGCTTGGTTTAACCACATCAGGTTTTTGGGATAAGGTGAATCTCAACCAAAGTGAAAGTGGCCCAGTTACCATAGGATTAGGATTCAGGTTTCAGAGCTGGATACAGCCATGAGCATGGCTGACCATTCCTTATGTCCAGCTGAGACCAGATCCGAAGGGTTTGTCTGGAATCTTCTCCAGAAGGAATGTCAAAACAGGGCACTCACAACCCTTACATGACAGGAAAAATGTGTCCATGCAGAACCTGGCTATCGGTTGCCATAGTATAAAGAGAGAGGTCAAGTGACTTCATGGGCATCAGCTCTGGCCTATTAATGTACGTCTTCGTGCTTTTTATCAAGGCCTGAGATTAAGTTTTTTAAGGCCTAAATATACACAGAGTCCATTAAGCAATTTAAGTAGCAAATTGCAAAATATGAGTATTACTTAACATCATAATATAGTAGATGTTTTCTGTTGTGTCCACAAATAGAATCTCCATAGGACTTATTCCTAACTGATGCTTCATGCTGAACACAGGGTTATTCTTAGTTCATTTTATAAACACATACATACTTTTATATACACATTCTAGAAGAATCTTTAAATAACAAGCATCAAATCTCATTTTATGTTTGAAAAAAGTTATTACCTATTATCTCAATGACTTGATGGTATCTGTGTAGCACGAAACAGATGTGAAAGAACAGCTCAATAGATAGTGACACAGTAAAGCTTCACAAGTCACTGTTAATTAAGCTAAATTAAATTCCAGTCAGGGTAAACTTTAACCCAACAGTCAAATTAGACCCTCATCTATGACTAAGAGTGTATTTTTGAGTTCTTTCAGTAAAGATTCAGTCCAAAGACCATTCAAGTGAACAGAAAGTCTCCAATTGACTCCAAAGCTTCCAGAAGATTTCTATAGTCCTAGCTGTATCTGCAGTTTTTGACTTCGAATGATGATGATGTGTCTGCCACACATTATGAGATTTCAGCTTCAGGGAGATTCAGTACTGTAACTGCTCAGCAGCCAAGAAGCTAGTTCTAACCAAAGCATGTTTTAATGCTTCAGGGACATTAATAGAATTTTTATAATAAACAGAAGTATTTGGAAAACATTATTTTAGGGATAATACTGATGATAAATTAATCTGCTATTTTTCCTTCATCAGCAGACAAAAAGAATATATTTGGATGTCTCTATGAAAAAAAAATATGTATTCGTACTGTTGTTATATAAAGTATTACTTTGCCTTTTAATATTTTGCTTCTTTTTGTACAAGGGGACTTGAAAGGTGTTTGACAGGCCTCTGCACCTGATTTTTCAATTGAACTTGTACCTTTCCAGAAAAAATATCACATTCACAGGGAAGACGTCAGATAGCAGTTATATGGTAACTTTCAGTGCTAGAAATAAAAACTTACCACGTAACACGGGGTGCTGGCCAGCCAGCCACAGAACAATGAAATTTGACGTTTTGCTTTTCCCAGATAGTGTGGGAACGAGGCTCGATAATAAACTCAGGAGCATGTAAAAGTTTATCTTGATTCAGCTTTTTGTGGAATGCCTGAGTGTCTTCTAACTGGAAAAGAAACATTTGATTATAAATTCCAGCAGTTATAAGTGCAAATTATTAATATGCAAAAAAGCTTATTAAAAAAAAAAAACTTTTAATTTAAAATCCAGATAGACATACTTAATGTTTTTATCTCACCTCAAAAATTTTCATTTTCAAGAAGTTCTCCAAAATAGTGAGATTTGATTTTACTGGGTTTTTTTTCCTTTAATAACTATTCTAAGTAAAATAATCTTCCACATTTAATTATTTTTTTTAGTACAGAGTGAAAGATGATAATAGGTCTGAAACTCAGATGTCAACTGTACTCTTGCTCTAATGCAAGATTGTTTGTGCCTAGGTCATCTCTGACAGACCTGTTCTCAAACCTTTCCTGCTGATGGGATCTTTCATCCTCTCGGGGTAACTGTTTCAACTGCTTGGCTATGCACAGAGCTGGAAAAAAAATTCCTAATATACTGTAAATCTTGCTTTCTGCAAACTAAACCATTTATTTTCTTCCCTAACTTTCATATATATGGATAATTACAGGCCCTTGTATTAAGGTTATTAAAAGAAGACAGCTTCCATAATCCTCTCAGTCTTTTATAAAGTGTGCATTACCAATTTTCCTTACAATTATTGTTTCTCTGTGCTGGAGAGGTTCTACTTGTCCTCAGCATTCATAAAACAGAAACTACTCATTATCAGAGGTCCAACAGTCTCCAACACAATTAAATGATTGGTCCTTATGTTTGAATGACAATACTTTTGCTAACCCATTCCAGAATGGCATTTGTTTTTATACAACAATGACTGACATTAAATTTGTGACCTGTTATAACTCCCAGATTCTCAGGTACTTTTACCTAGCCAGGCATTCCTTGTTTACTTGTTCTTTTCCTTCTGTGTATAGTAATTTCCATTGATTGTTATCAAATTTCACTTTTGCTGTTTTCATTTCAATTTTTGACATAATTTTGAGTTTTTGCCTTGTCCTTTGAAGTGTTTACACCCTTTCCAACCTCATGTCATGAGGATATTTTATAACCATATTGCCAATTCTTCTGCTCAAAACATTAGTACATTTGCTACATGAAACATATTTGCACTTGATGTATTCCGACAGTCGAGTCATAACATATTTGTAACTATGCTCTGTGTATTATTTTTTAAGAAGTTGCACAATAATATCAAAGCTACCCACAATCGGAGATTCATTCCAGATGTTTTTGGCAATTCCCTTGCTAATTTACACCCTGTGATTAGAACTCTGGGGTAAGCACTTTGGACAAGTTTGTTCCCAGGCCATAAAAATCCAGAAATTACCCCATCACCTTTCTGTTGGTGAGAGAGACATATTGGCACCTTTCTTCTCTGCCCAGCAACTACCTCATCATCTAGGTGAAGGATGCTGTGCCATTTAATGAGGTGTGGGCATGACCAAAGAGCGTTCCCCAGCCCCATTCCCCTCCCTTTGCCCCAACACAACAGAAGCCTGGTGCCTACCTCCAGTATAATGCCTCTTTTCTTACCCGCCTGACACCAAGATAGCAAGGCTTTAAGTCATTGAAAAGATTTCCATTGAAAATACTTTGGTTTTTTTACTACCATTATTGTGATTGCTCATGGTGTAAATCAGGGCCCTGTTGTGCTAGGCACTTTACAATGCCAAACAAAAAAGACCCACACTGTTTAGAGCCTGTTCATTTCTACTCTTTTACCGTTTTCTTCAGGGCCACACGTTCAGCAGACTCCCGGATTGCTATTTTCCTTGATTTTTTTTCATGATGTTCCTCTTCGGAAGTTGACTTGGCCACCTTGCTGACACTAACTCCTTCACCTGTGGCAAAAAGGTTCCTCTTGGCAACATATGCAGCACTTTCTTTAATTCTCTCTTCTTCTGTGTCTGTGATCCCACTGATACTCACTTCTCTGAAAGAATTTTTTAAAAGCAGAATCCCATTGGAAAATGCTGAGAACATATGCCATTTATACTCTCTACTAAATTAACCAAGTACAGCGGCCAACACTCTTGCGTATTTCTGCTATTACAGTCTCATATGGATTCAAAGCAGAAACATTGAAGGGTACTGCAGAATGACTGAGTATTTCACTGTCTAAAATCATGGCTGTTTTCAGTACCTCTCTGTGTAACTACACCATACCCATTTTCAGTTTAACCATTATCCTGCTGTGGTTTTGTTTCTCCATTGCTATAAAGATTAGTGTAAGACATACACATCTGTTATTGACTCGTGGCTGCAGCATTCATAACACTACCAAAGGGACAGCAGATAATTGTAGCTGTATAACAATGGTTTGTTATAAATTTGTGATTTATACAAAGAAATCGCAAAAAAAGTTCTATTTATACATAGGAATTTCAGTCCTGTAACGTTTGGAGGGTGACTGTTCTTCCAAATGTTTTCAAGAAGATAATTAAGAATTTTCTTGAAGTATCCTTCTCAGGCTTCCTACAGAGGCAAGATGAAAAAATGTGGGTCCAATCCTGTTTCCATATGCACATGTGGAAGTACCACTGCAGCCATATTGGTTTTGTGTTGTCAGGACATTATAGCTGCTATAGTAGTGCATATACAATATGAGTTCCTTGACTTAAGGAGAAGCATTAATATCCTTCTGTTGAGTTTAGTTACTTTAGGGTAACATTAGATGGCACACTGAAAAGACGTTCTGTTTAAGTTCTTGTTAAGTGCCATCTTGCAAGCATGTAGAGAAAGCAGCACCTCTTTATTTCCAGAATGGACTCAAGCACAGCCTCACTATTTTATCTTAAAAAGCTTACTACTGCTACAAAGCAAAAAGATTAGGAAGAATTACTTTTGTCTGATTTCTTTAAGGTTGCTAATGTTATGCATTTGATAGCACACCTCAATACTCAAGAAAATTTGGATTCAAGCCCATAATTAACGGTCCAGCCCCTTATCTTTGGGCTGTGAAATCAGTTTGGTGAGATGCAAGACAGCCAAGCAGTGGAAAGTGCTGTAAACTTAATTATGCATAAAAATTGCTCAAAAAACCTGCTAAAACTTACTTAACAGCATAGTTTTGACCTCCCTCATGTTCAAACTCTGCCATGAACTTTCTGTGTTTCAGGCTGCTTTAGCAGAATGATCCTTAAAAGTATTTGTGGGATGATTGATTCCCTACACGTAGGCACATCAGCTCCCCCCAGAAATATCATCTGAAGCTGCAGATATATGGCAGAGATTTCTAAAGACAATTTTGAAAATTCAGTTTAATGAATATGAATGTAGCTGTCTACATTCAGTTTAAATGAATCAGTGGCATTTTCCTTCAAAGGCAAGCTGACATTATTTCCTCCTTAATTACAGTAGTTAAGATCTCTGCAACTTCCAGTATGGACACACTCCTCAAGGCATAAAGCATCTTTTGGGAGCTGATGAATATCCTCAGACTAATATAGGACTCAGCCTAGTCATTTGCAGTAGTGGTCCCCAGATGATTTTGATCAACAGTATTAAATATTTAGATTTGATAATCATTTATTCCTGTTATAATCTTCCCAGATCAAAGAGAAACATGTTTTATGAAATTATGAATGCATCAGAAACAGCACACAGTACCACTTAAGAATTGATTCTCCAATCAGCTCTCAGGGGTTTCAGTAGAAAACACTTTTCAAACAGAAACTATGGGATCAAACCCCAAATGGCACACACAAAATGTTATTTAAAGGGTATCTGCCATCTGCAGTCCTCTGGCGCAAGCTTATTAGTGGTTGAAAATAGTTCCATGAGCCACAGTCAGTATCCTTAGTACCTATGACATTAAGTCAAGCTCTGGGTGCTCTATTGTCTAGAATACTGGCTGGCTGTCCTTAATTTTATCTTGCAAGGATTAGGCTTTTTAAGAAGAACAGTTGTGAAGTGAATAATCTGAGCAAGGGAGTTTTTTACAGCAGAACCTGAGGGCTCCAAAATAGAACCAAATGGTGGAAACAGGGACACAGTGCTGAAGGTCGTCCAGCAGCACGAGCAACAGCTTTGATGAACCCATGGTGAGCTGACCTTTATAAATAACTATTCCTTGTAAAAGCTATCTACCCATGGGAAACAAGACATCCATTTCAAAGGGGAATTTGGGAATGACATATAACATGCACATGGTTCAATGGGCTTCAGCTGTTATCTTTCAAACAAAAATAAATATCTGACAGGAATGTGGTATGCAACTTCTGTGGTCTTGGCATGTGGTCATGGACATGATGCCAACAACAAAAAAGCCTAAAACAGATACCCCAACTATTTCATGCCATGTTGAGTTGGTCACCCTAACAATCATCATATGCCCTTTTCATATTTTTAAACTTATTTAGAAAAAACCTGTTTAGGTCATTTCAGTGGCACAAAAGCATACACAACTTCTTGAGCTAACATGTGCAAAAAGTAAGATTGATACCAACAACAGTAAGAAGTAGAATAGTAAAAACGATGCAAGAATCCAACAATATATTTTAATGTAAGATCCCAAAGTATTGCACAGACACAAATAAACGAAGCCACACACCATCACACTGAGTTAGATATTACTGTATGAATTTTACAAAAAATGTAAAATAAAGAAGATGTTAAGATTTGTTAAGATGTTAACATGATGTGTTAAGATCACAGGGGCCTGTACAAAAGCTGTCATCGTACAGGAATACTAGCCATCAGTCATTATTTTCAACTATTGACCAACACTATAAATTTTACTTTTGTAGACTCAAGACACACAAAAAAGGGAGGATATTTGTGCTTGAGGTCACGGGAGACAGATGATGGTGAACTGCAAATCTACTGTTACTTAAGCAGAAATACCAGGTGAGATGCAAATGTAGTGAGAAGCCTTGAAAATACATTACTGTGAGTTTTGTGTAAGACATATTTATGCATTTCTATCATGGAAGATATAGCTGAAAATCCAAAGCAATGGTTTAAAAAGGTAACAGTGTGTGCTTTTGAATGTTGGCTGTATCAGGGAGCAGTGATTCCAGCACAGAAACTGTACAAAGGGTGAGAAAAAAAATTACTCCAGGATAGTGGGAGGGAATTAACACAAACACTCAAAAGGCCAAAGCAATAACATCTCCCACTGACAAGGTGGAACTCAGGTTCACATGAAAGCACAAGTTTGGACACAAAGCAGAAGTGACACTGAATGTTGATCAAGCAGTACAGAGAAAAGCACTGGCTCCCAGAAACACCTTGGAAGTGTCCCACAAAAAATATTGTGCTGCAGAGGAAAGACAAGTTGAAGGAAGGTTTCTGTTCAACTGCAGGTGGGCAAGAAATTTTTCACCTGACCTCCAATCAGGAACCAGTTTTCCACACCGCACTCTGGTATGTATTAATCTGAAAAAGTGATTATTATCGAACTGCCAGACACGCCAAATAAAATCAGTATGCCATACCCCAAAAGGGCAGAGTAGCCTCCTTGCTCGTGTTTGCTTCCACATAAAGTTCACATTCAGCTTTACTGAGGACACTGCTGCAGTAAGATGTATTACATCAGTAGTAACCATTCAATAAATACCACCAACACGTGAGATCAGTATGAATCATTAAACGGATTCGAGAAAGTATTTGGTTTCCTTCCAGGTTTTCCCTTTGCCAGGACAAAACATTAGCACATTGTTTCACTGTTTCTATGTTTAATGCCTGGTAAGAGACATTGAGTTACAGAACAAGTCTCCAAACCGAAAGAATAAGCTAAATAATGTGGACAACATGCTTGTCTTGTTCCCAGTAAGCAAGGTTATAATTATATCTTAATTTCCTAGAAAGTGGCCCTGGCAATGTGTTCAAAACAAAGTCCAGACACCTAGGTTCATTTGTCCTGGCTCTAGATAATCAATGTCTAATTTTCTCCCAGTCAGTTGACTTCTTTTTGTCTTTTTATTATTCGTGTGAAGTGCAAACAATCACCTTGAGATCCATGAGTGTAAAAAAAGATCAGCGTATTTGTTATTTTATAATTTCTTAATAAAATGTCAGAAATAAGATACCAAAAAAAAAGGAAAATTAACATACCGGCCTGTGAATATGGGCACTGAGTAGTCTATGGCTTCGTTCTCTTTGTCCTCAGATACCAAATTCTGTTTTGCTCTCTTTGCTTTGGGACTCATCTTATAGGACTGATCTTCAATCATTAAATTGTAATCTTTCAGTCTGAAATAAAAATAATATTGTTAAATTTAGGAAAAAAAAAGCTGTTAAGAAACACTCCAAAATGAGATTAAAGTACTAAAAATATTTGTTCTCTTGTTTGATAAGCAAGAAAATATCATTTTTAATAGCCATGACTTCAGAGTTATTAAACACATACCTAATGCACTTTTGACAAACCCATAATTGCAAATATTACAGTGATGCCCCTTGATGTTAAATCTAAATAGGGAGAATAAAGAATATACCTGATAGCAATGCACATTCAATAACTTCTTGGTTTGGGACTTGTAGAGTTTGCATACCCAGTTTTGGGAGATCTTGAGTCACTGAGACCACTGGGTAACTCTGAAGATTGTGTCTGAACTCATAACCTCTCCTTTTCCAAAATTTACAGCCCTGAAATTGTCTAGTCCCCAACCAAAATGTTGGTGTGGAAATATATTCAGAGTAATAATGCATTTAAGTTCCTTTACAGAAACTGTAGGGCGGCATATTGCTCAGTAACCAGTGTTGCCATTTCCACTGCTCTCCCATACCATTGAAAGTATTGCTCTCCCCAACCCATTGAAAGTGAAGAGCTGAGTGAAGGAACACCATTTAACATAGCACAGATACATGAGCAGAAGTTGAGTGGAAATAAAGAAGAACATACCAAAGGGAAGGCTCCCCCTCCCCACCAGCCCAGGAGGCTTTCTGAAGAGTGTGAAGCATATTTGAGGCAGTCATTTTTTGTTTTTAATATGGTTACAAATTGCGTTAACAAAGCTCCAAATACCTTCTTCCTCCTTTCCCAATGCAACACATCTCTAACTCCCAGATCTATGGAATGTCCTAATTAGCTGACAGCATTTTATAAATCCCAGAAGTGTCTATTCATCTCTGTGTCAACATTGCCAAGGGAAATAATACGTGAGTCTGTTGGAGATTTGCCTACGCAGCATAAGTTTACCACTTATGAGCACAGACACAGGAACAGAGTTAAGGCATGGGCTTTCTCGGTAAGGCTTGTTAGCCCAGATGTGTCCCACTGACACGGCTAACCTGCTTCCCATACCCTGGGTCACTTACACTGGTGTCCCTATACTTCATGCTGTACACATACAATCAAAATTCAGGCTAGCACTGAGCCCTTGAGAATGTCGCACATGTATAAGGTCAGGTTACAGATTACTTGGGCTGTTTTCCTTAGGCTGCAGCCCTGCAAAAGTACCGAGCTCCAGAGGTGCCACCAACACAAGTCATACCAGGAAAAGCACTTCATTTCCAAAATATGTGTTAATAACCTATCCATGTGAGACTGTGTGTGAGATCACACAGGTCCAGTTTCAATCTATCTTTCCTTCCTTCATTTCTTTGTGCCTGTCCCTTTGCTCAGGCTGAGTTCTCTCCCTACCCAGTGCCTGTTAAATCAGTCTCCCATTCTTTAGCTCTCTTAATGGATTTTTTACTGTCATCTCTTCTCCTTCTCCATCTAATTTCTTGCCTGAACTTAACATCCTCTCCCACATCTGCTTTCCAGCTCTAATCTCTTTGCTCTGCCACTCCCAGCACCATCAGTAGGAGTTTCCCTTCCTTTCTACTTAGTTCCCACCTCCTCAGACTCAACTGTATTCAGCTCACCCGGCATGGCAGTGAGGCAGCCTTCTCCTCCATGCTCCCTGGGTGCCCACTTTACAGCTGCCATCACTGAGACTACAGCACCACTGCCAAGAAATAGTTGGTATAGCGGGTAAAAGCAACCATGCATTAGTTCTGCTTCCTTTCTCCTCCCTCTGTCTCCTGGTTTCCATGCAAACAAAAGCACAGCCAGAGAGGGGCTGTGGCACACACTGTAGGACTGGAGCCAAGCATTTGCCACATCAGGCACCACTGGGCCATCCGAGGCACGGGGACCAAGTCTACAGGAGAGAAATGATGTCTGCTCTGGGGTCTGATGCCAGGCACTGCCCAAGGCAGCCAGGGAGAGAGTCCAGGGGAGGTGGACCCAGCTTTAGGGTCAGAAATCCAAGCAGAAAATACTTGGGAACAGTCCAGGCAGAGTAAAATAAAAAGGAAGAGACAGAGTGAAACAGAGTATGCAATGGCTCACTCCGGGGCTGGGCAACGACCTGGTGAAATCACTACGGCCAACCACTAATGCATTGGGAGAACTCGTTGTCAGATAAGTGGTGAGAAACATCAGAGGCAAAGTATTTTCATTATTTTTCATAACTGAACCACAGTCTGTAAGGAGCTACAGTTCTTTACTAAGTAGGTGATTTTTATTCCTGTCCTATTTTAAAATTGGACAAACCTGGAATTTTTACTCTGAATGCCATCAGATTTCCTGGGGGCTTCCATTACCGTCCTTGCTGACCTCTGACCCTTTTCTAGTTTCAGATTGTAGTTTTTAAGATGAGATGATCAGAATTGCACCCAATAATTCAGCTATGAACATACCTTGGATTAACCCACTGACACAATATTATTTCTGTTTCATTTTTCTTTCTTTCATAGCTCTTCCTAAATTTGTAATTGCTTCGTGACCACATCAGAGCATCCAGATGGTGTTTTGAAAGACATATCCAGAGTCACTTCAAAATCTTTTTCAGAATTGCATTGCATAAATGAAATGCTGACATGAACAAATTTGAACCAGCAGAGAATGTTTCTCCTTTCCAAATCCTTCTATCATTTGCTACCAGCCAGGCAGAGCTGTACGGAAAATAGTAGAAATGCATATTCAAATTGAGTTCTTCATATGGTAAAACAAATTGGTCGGTATTTCTGTCATGAAGTTTATGTCTCTCTTTTCCTTTTTCTTCCTGTACAACACATAAACCGAACCCTGCCTACAACCAATATTTAGGTAGCCTAAAGGAGAACTCTGCTTTCTTGAACCAGATTCTAAAATCTTGCCCTTTATTTTAAAATGTTCCAACCTTTTACCTGATATGTGGAACAGAATCTTCCTGGAGGAGAAGGTGCAGAGTATCGGTGCTCTCTAGTTTCACAGGGAGGAACAGTACCATGACCTTTCAACAGCTTTCAGCCTCATTTGATATGCCCAGCTAGCGTATGTATGGGTTTTTCCAGGTCAGATACTATCTGTACTGCCTTATCAAGGTTGATGACCCAAGCTTAGCATCCTTATTTCTTGATGGTTTTCAGTATGTCAAAATAGCAACACCAGCATTTTCTTAGTTTCTCAGTAGTGTCACTGAATTGAGAGTTGGGTGACTGTAAATGCTAAACACACAGGCATTGTCCTGCAGAGATATAAAAACCAGATAGCTACTATTAGCTTTTCCCTCTAGCCAAGAGGGGAAATAAACACAACACTACTGTACTGGGCCACTGAAACTCACAGACAGAGGTTTTCTTTTGATGTCGTATTCTCAGATAGAAATATACTTCAGTATGTTGGCACTGCCCTTGTTCCTGTCCCTGCAGGGACAGGTTTCCCACCCTTCACAAAGAGATCCTGAGCCCAGTGGATGTAGAAATGTGTTCTAGGAGTGGACCACAACACCCTGTTCCTTAGTTATTCCACCCTGCATGAAAAG
The DNA here is from genome assembly GCA_011057875.1 of Pterocles orientalis. Taxonomy (NCBI): domain Eukaryota; kingdom Metazoa; phylum Chordata; class Aves; order Pterocliformes; family Pteroclidae; genus Pterocles; species Pterocles orientalis. Next base: position 197,127 of record WKFP01014328.1, read on the forward strand.
GCACCTGTAAGCTCATTTACACCTCTAGAAAATTGTGTGTCTTGTCCTTAGCATGCTTTTGTTGCATATTTCTCTCACATTATTCTGACAGCAGACAGGGATGCATTTGGTATACACAACAGCTGTACCAGCTGTACCTGCTGGAGGAGCTCCAGTAGCCAAGAGGCATTTTCCAGGCTCTCTTTACAGCAGCTACCTCTTTCCTAATATGCAATGTTTTAATTTACTCACCATAAAGAGGAGATAGTAAATTGGCAAACCCAGTTACAGAAAAGAAAAAAAAAATTTCACAAGCAAGTTCTTTAAAGCCAGCCTCTCAAGATGAGAAGTGATCTCTGCTGACTATATTCATCTTAAGTCGCTGACAGATTTGTCACAGGCCCAGGCAATATTGCTGGCAATAATCACGCTGTTCCCTAACACAGCTTCCACAACAAATTTGTTTAAAGCGGAATTGTTTCCACATAGCAGGTCTCATTAAAATAATCTCCATGCTTGGCTAGGATGTTTGGAATCCATCTTCTTCGCCCTCACCTATAATAACCCAAATGTTGAGCAGTGCCAGTAGGGATCTCAAGATCACGGTCTTCTCAAGTTTCTTAAAGTGTGTTATTTTCTCATCCCTGTCCTGATCCTAGTTACAATAGTGCTCAGAAGAGCATTCACTCTTGCTGTCTGGCAGCCTAATTAATTGCAAGTTAGTAAGGCATCTCTCCTTTGTTTGCTTGGTTCACCCGAATTATGCCATGTCTGCTTTGCTATTTTGCCTGACCTGCAAAATACATGCAAATGCCTGAGCCACACCATTAACTTTTATTTTCTCTCTAAGCAAGTCTCTGGCCCATTTGGTGGCAGATAAACACTGTGAGACAATGGGATTATCTGATGCTGTGGGCTGGAAAAATAACACATGGAAAAACAGCGAAAGTTTGAGCAAAGGCAGATGACTGAGCTTCCAAAAAAAGAGATGAATGGGTTTAATCCAGCAGTCCCCTTGGACAGGCCTGTAGTGCTGCAAGCCGCTTTGGCAGTCCTCAAAGCTTCTCAGAAGCACGTGGAGGACGGAACGGTGCCATAGAAAGAAGGTTCTTCCACAGGAGCCAGCCTGCTCACATCAGCAGTCCTAGAGGATGGGACAGGGAGGAGGACGGGTGGCCATGATAACCACTTTTGGGAGCGGGCTGCCACCCCTTGCCTGTACAGACACTGCCTGCTCCTCAGGAAAGCAGCATACCCCCTCCTCCTGGCTCTGCGGGGGCCAGAGAAGTGGAGTTCAACTAGAGGTGGCCTTGCAAGCTGTCAGAGAGGGCTAGGTGTGGAGTGGCAACCTTTACGTGGTGAGACTCGCTTTCTTTTGGGAGCCCAGGGTTTTGCAGCTTTGTCAAACTGTAAGCGGCAAAGATGAAAGCTTCTGCACTTACTCTTCGTTTTGCCAGATTTCAGTTCTCTCCTTTTACTTCTTCAAGCTGTCACGGTGTAAAGAAGACTTGAAATGTGGGGAAGAGACAGCCCACTTGTAACTGGAACCTTTTTTGTCCTCATGAAAACACAAGCTGCGGCTCCTTCAAGCTGTCTATGCTGATACTCTGGACATCTTTTCCACTCAAGTGAGGCTCCAATGTCAGAAAATTGGATTCAGGTCAAGGTCTTGCAGGTTACCTAGTGCCTAGTCCTCCTCCACTGTTTTCCCATGATAAATTCCTCACGTAGCTCTAACTGTATGTCAACACTGTCGCTTTATGAACACTCTCTTCTGTATGGCGGCTATACAAGAGGATGAGACTTAAATTCTGCAGGTATAGTAAAGTTTAACAGAAGTTACTTTAGACAAAAATAAGAAGTGACTGGAATAAAAGCTTAATATTTTTATAGTATACTTTTCCTGTTGGGGTTAACGAGGTTTATCCACAAAACTATATCCATTATACATAAACATAGATTTGATGTTACAGTCCAGTGATATGCAATAATCAATTGTTAGCTGCAGAATTTTATCTGGATTTGGGTTCATGGGTGCATCTAGGTTGCAAGCAACTACCACTGTTGTAGGTCATTTAGCTACAGCATTTCAATTCAGGGCCCTTTCTACTTTTTGAAAATGGAAAGTTTTTGAAGACTTCTTTTCTTTTTCTTTTTTTTTTGACACACCATTCCTTTTGTACAGATGAAATCAGAAAGTGTTTGATTTGCCCAGTTTATTTCAGTAACACTTGTCTCCACATTATCCATTGAAATGTTTTGAGCTATCTGGGGAAGATAGTACAAATTTGGAAAGAATTATTTTAAATTGGCACTACATTTAGCCATATAGTTGTATTATTTGTTCTACTTTACCTCTTGCAAATTGCAGCAAAATGGATGATAAAAAACAAAGTAGTAGCAACACAGAGGCCATATTAACCATAAAATTAGGTTAAATACTGAGATTATAATTCAAAACCATATTGTTTCATGTGTTAAGTTTTGTGCAAGAGAGATTTAAATCATGTAGGTCTAATCTCCTGAGTCCTAGTCTTACATAGCAGAACTGAGTTTCTCAAACCTCCAACACAAGGATAGGATCACAGAAAAACAGAAGTTACAGCTGAGACATTCTTATCTGTGATTACCAGGATAGTATATCAATCTGTTGGCAGCTCTTGTACTACAGAGTAGCTTGAAAGTATCACCAAATATACCATTTTAAAACCAAAGATATTATCTCAAAAAAAAAAAAACCCACAAAAAACACAAACCCTGGGAAACCTCAAAATGTTTTAAGTTCTCTCCCAAATAAGCAATTTTATTTCCTTTATTATTACTTTGTTGAAGTTAGAGTTCTTGGTGAAAATACGGAGGTTTCAGAAGAAACTCATCTGACAAAATAGAGTCACTGAAGTGTTTGTAACTGGGACTCTGAAGAGGTTTTTTACAATCAGTTTTTGCAACCTCAAGTAATCACAGAATCATAGAATAGTTTGGGTTGGAAGAGACCTTAAAGACCATCTAGTTCCAACCCCCCTGCCATGGGCAGGGACATCTTCCACTAGGCCAGGTTGCTCAAAGCCTCATCCAGCCTGGCCTTGAACACCTCCAGGGATGGGGCATCCATTTCTGATGGAGCCTTTGAGTTAGGGTCAGCAACAGCACATGGGCACAGCTGCATCACTGCAGCAATTTGGGATATCTTTCCCTACCCGACTCTCTCTGAAAACACAGCCCTCAGTCCCAGCATCTCCAGTTTGCTTCCCTTCATCAGCAAATTACAAACGAGCTGCTCGCTGCTCCATTCAGTGGTTAATTATTTGCACAAGTGAAATTGTTACAATAGCAAAGAGTGGATATTACACAGCCCAAGACAGTCAAGTAGTCATGCCATTCACCTGGGCTCTATAAGCCTGAGGTTAAAATTCCTGAATAGACTCTAGCAAATACAGACTTGACCCTGAACTTCACGAAAGTCAAGTGAGGGCTGTAATCACAAAGTAGTTTTTACTGCTGTACAGGTAGTCTTTTCCTCAGTGGTTTTGGCAAAAATTCCGTCTTTATCTACAATCCTTGGAGGATATTCAGTTTTCAAAATTTAAATTTCCTAATGAACAAGTCTTGATCAGTTCTGCTAGTAATAGTCTAAATTTTATATTAATATAACAGCGACCAGATGTTTTGGGCTATAATTTGTTGGTAATTTCCTCTATTCCTAACAGCTGCTCTGATCTTACTTTAATACTCCCCTAATTTCAGTACATCTCTGAGATACATACAAAAAATGTGAGGCTATGATATCTAAAAAATTCTGCTAATGTAATTTCTTGAGCAATATTTATCATCTCAATCAAACAAAAAGCATGTCAGCTAAGCATAGTTGGTCTTCTAGTGCAAGATGGGGTATTCCTACTTTGGAAATAGTATGCCTCAACCAATATACAGTGTGAAAATTTCAATTTCTTGAGTCATTCAGCATAAAAGTGAAACCATTTAGCCAAAGAAGAATTGCTTCGTTATATAAGGACATGTCAGCTCAAACTTGTGTGAACAGTCCTAAGTTCTTTTACTGCTCCAACCTGGCCAGCCCCAAACCAAAAGCTATCTCAACACTATATATTACATTCAGCTGTGCTAATATGGCGAAACAACTTGGGAGAAGTGGCTTATGCCTAACCAGCTTGGAGCACGAATATGTGATCATTCAGCCACATCATCATTGCCAGTGCTGCTCTTATGCCAATCCAAGCATCACATGTGAATTAGTCCAACAAACTAAGCTGACCACAGTCCTTTCCATTGCCAAAACCAAAGGAAAACACCAAACCTGGAAAATACGTTAAAACCAAGTCACAGAGGCAATTTCTATGGAAAAGGGGGAGAGTTTTGCCACTGATTTCTGTGGGAGGTGGTTGGACATTTTTGTTTCAGAGCATTGCTTCAAAGAAGGATTTACTTACCCAAGACTGTAAGCTTCAGATCCCAGCCTGTAGGCTTCAGCCAGCTTGTTGATGGATTCAGATCCATGCCTGTAGGCAGCTGAGCTCTGGCTGAGGGATTTAGAGTCAAGACTGTAGGCAGCAGATCTTTTACTTTGTGCAGCAGAGTGATCATAGGCTGTAGATCCATAGCTGTAGGCTGCAGACTCAAGGTCATAGGCTGAAGAGCCATGACTATATGCTGCTGAAGAGTCAAGGCTGAACTCTGCTGCAGATGCATGGCGATAGGCTGCAGAACCTCTAGCGTAAGCTGTAGATCCTTGAGCATAGACAGCAGATTTGCTCTTTGTTTCCTTTTGGTACTGGCTTACAGTGGACTGCAGTGCTTTATGGCGGTATGCACGGTCATAGTGTTCATGGTGTCTTTGGTAGAAAGGTAAAGACATCTTTGATGTCTTCTAATTTTGTTTCTACTGCACGTTTCTGAATGTAGATATAAAAGGACGGTGTCTGAAAAAGAACAGATCAAATATAAAAACTAACGTCAAAGACATTCCTGAGTTAGCATACAAATAATACAGAAAATAAAAGCTAACACAGAACTTAAAACTCCAAAAATCGAATGCAACAAATTTAGGGTTATCTTTCTATGATGTGTTTTAGACTTTAAGATATGTTTGTATTAAGTTTCAAGATGCTCATACGTCATTCATCATGAGCAGAAAACCTTGCACTATTGCATCCATTCATTTGTAGTCAGTCTCCCTGTTACTGCAAACTATTCAAGTTTTACCTGCTCAACTTCTCCACTCATTACTGCAAACTGATGAGATTTTATGTGCTTAGCTTCTTCAGATATAGTGTAAATATTTTTGTTAAATTACAAAAGAGACAATAAAGTAACAAATTATTTTAAAAGACGTGAGCAATTCCAACAAGGCTATATAAGCTGAAATAAAAACATATGAACATTTTATTCATTTTTGCAATCCAATTTTCAGACTGAATTTAACATTCCATTTCATATTTTAACAGTGAATTAAAAACACTAAGATTGAGAAAGATGTCACTTTTTCCGTAAACATGCATTATGTTTATTATTTTGTGTGCAATACTGTAGGTCCATTTAAAATAGCTTATGATGCTTTTACAGTTTGTTCAGGGATACAGTCTTTATGCATTGAGTAAAATAATATCATGCTCCTCGGTCCAAATGACCTTTTTTTTTTAACCTAGAATGTCATGTTCAAGATCGTAAAGAAACTTCCTCCAGATGATAGCCCCACCTAAGTTTTACTTTGCACAGCCATCAGTAGATTGTCTTGCAGTTGGTTGTAGTAGGAAACTTGATCTGGTGAGAGGTAGTTCCTCTCTCAAAATGGGATGAGGGTTGAGTGCAGAAAGGATTTCCCATGAGTTTTTTAAGTGGGCGATTCAGTCTTTTTTTTTGTTACTCGTTTATTTTGCTGTTGTTAAAACTGACTTTTTCTTCTCTGACATGCCAATTTGCTTCTACTAATCCCTATAATAACCTTTCTTTCTCTTATCACTAGAGAGTAGATTTACAACGTGGCTAGGATTGTCCCTGAAAAGTTACATGCTTATGAACAGAAACGAGCTACAGTGAGGAAATGTTTAGAAGAATTTAAAGAAGATTAAAAAACAATGGTGAGAGGTGTTTGTTATTATTTTTTAATATCGCAACAATAGATCTGTTCTGGTTTTGTTCATTTTAACGAACAATGGTCTGATGTTTTGGCATAAAATACACTTACAGAGCTGCAATGTAATAATGATTTCATGAAAATAAAGATTTTTTTATCCTGGTCTTTATGGTGCCTAGATTTCAGTCTTTATCTCTAGTATTTGGTTCTGTTAGCAAGTCAACAAATTGCAAACTATTCTCTTTGGTAACTGCTCAGGTACTCACCCTCACTAGGTAATTATGAAAAAACTTCATGTTTCAACTTTCTTGTATTTCAGGGCTCTCTCAATGGAACTGGTCTTTGTGTGACAACAGAACAGACCACTCGTTTTCAGAAAGTCAATAAGTAGGGAAGTGATTTAGAAGTCTTTAAGTATGTAAAAGAAATTGCTGATGTCCTGACCACAGTGAAACTGTGACTTCAAGGAAAAGAGTTTATGCTTTTACTATATTTTTGTCTGAGGAAGGGGAAGGAATGGGAGAGAGTGTTAACCCATCATTCTCTATGGCAAAAACTTATGTTCTTTTTTAACTCCCTTATTTCTCCTGCTGTCTATTTTTTCATGTCAATCTAAAGAACGCAACTTTTCTGTCTAGTATCCTTGTTTCTAATACCCATCAATGTTTTGTGTTGTTATTTATTTCACTTTGTTAGCTTCTGGTACTATGTAGTTGCTCTTAACTTCCCTAGTTTCAGAAGATTTCTTCTTCATTTCTCTTCATTGCTTTCTCTCCCAGCACCAGAGGGATAGATTTAGGGTTTGCAAGCCATTGTGATCTCTGCTGAGCAGAGTTAAGCCATACAGATGAGCATTGTCTTGCACACTGAAAGGGAAAGAACATGAGAACATCCTGTTTTCCTTCTGTAGAGTACTACAGTTGTCTTCCCTTGTCTTCACCAGCTTTATTTGCAACATTGGCTGGCTTCACCACAAATACAACAGCCACAATGCTAACAGCCATCCAGTCCTGTCACTCAGTGCTTTCCACAACCTTCCAGGCTCTAAAGGAAGGAAGGTGATCCCAAAGTATAAAGCACTGCATGTGTTGCCCATTAAGGAGAAGTTAAATGAGGCATTTCATCAGAGCAAAAGAACAAGCAGTGAATTTAAAGTTAGCATGTTTAAAATGTACAAAGGCAACCTTTTTCTTCCAAAAGTAAAAGGTCTGGACCTCACTGTCCTCAGGAGTAAGAGGAGGAGTCTATGATAGGAGTAAGAACTAAGGCAGTAAGGCAAGAGCTGAGCATGGAGTCAGTTCTCCTGGTTCAAATCAAAGGCCAACTCTGACTCACATCGTGTAAGAGGAGACTTCTTTTATAGGTATTTTATCACGCTGTGAGTTATGTTTTGTATTTCTTCTGAAACATCAAGTGTTGCTCATAGGTCAGGATCAGTTAGTTACACTAGTCTGATCAGATATAGTAGTCTGATGCTATTGAAGATGACAAGAAACTCTGAACCTTGCAAGGATTTTGCTCCTATTTGGAGCCCTGTCTGATTATCAGGTTGACTCCCATCTCTTAAAATCCATGCTACCTGCACCTACTTAGTTTGTGCCCACCGATCAGCCCCCTTTAGTGGAGTGTGACACTCCCTCTCAAGAGCTGTGTGTGATTTCATAGCTGTAGAGCTTGGCCTACGAGTATTAGTGGCCATAGTTCGAGGAATATGCAGGTTTTGGAGCTGTATGTTAGCAGCTGTTGAACTGAATTATCAAAACGACTACTGAGCTGACAGTTCTGTATTTGTTCATAGGTCACAGCTACACATTAAAGGAACTGATTTCATGGGCATTACCTCTTGCCCTGTTTACCAGTCTGTGTAATTCTTTAAAGATCTACTCCATCAATTGGTGAAAATAGTGAAAGAGATAAAAAAATAAACTCTTGTAAGCAGAAGAAAAAATGATAACATTTCCTTCAGCTCAGTCAGTGGCTTTACAAATCACAAGAATTCGTACGCAACTGGAAAACATTTAGATTATTTACACATTCTCAAAGCCCAAAGGAGGCTACATGACAAATTCCTCCTGTACCTCAGTAACCCATGCCCCATTTGAGAGTATTGTGACAATACGCAAGGATAGTTGAGTTGATAATAAGGGAACCCTTGTACTGCTTTGCTTTATTTCACTGAACCTTCAGATATCTTCAGTCCACAAGTCCCTCAAATAACTGCTGAGCTGAGAAGACTAAAGGGAGCTGCTATCAATTCAGCATTACAGATTCAGGTCAAAAATAACTGAACACACAAAATCTTCTGTCATAAAGGAACACTTACCAGGGCCCAAATGAAAGGCAGCAAATGGAAGATCTCTCAAGTGGATGAATAGCAGAAAAATACAGCAACGATGAAGCCAGCAAAGAAAGAGGTAGTGAGAACGAGAGGTGAGGACTGGACTTCAAGGTCCGGAACAAAAATAATGCCTGCAGTCAGTGGAATGTCGGAGCCCCAGTCCAGACCTTTTATGGCCAGGGCAGTGATAAATATAGCATCGAAGAGGGAGAGAGACAGATACCGATACCCTGTGCTATCTCTGTGCAAAGACACGATGGAAGCAGCAGCTTGAAGCTGAGAGCTCTCCCTTTTAAGTGTCTCCACTAAATTCAGTATAAAAACAGCATTCCAATTCAAAATTATTTCTAGGAATTTTTTCCTTAGACAAATCAGATTTAGGAGAAAAAAAAAATGGTTTTGTTGTGAACCAGAAAGTATCAAAGATCAGTCTCTGTATTGTCCTTTGCAATGTTACAATAATGTGCATATTTTATGGTTTCTTTCTCTTTTTTATGCCAAACCACAGTGCATTTAATGTAGATATTTCAGCTTAATGACAGACAACCTAAAGAAATAGTTAGCAGCAAAACTCTGCAAAGCCGTACAATGTGTTACAATTCAATAAAAACATACTTTCTTTATTCTGTTGACAAGGTGTTACATTTTTATCTCCTTATTTAAGATAAAATTCTAAATTAAGACCATGAGCTTAAATGCCTCATGAGGCATTTAAGTAGATGCAGCTGTAAGACTCAACTCTTTTCTAAATTAAACAGTATCACCTCTGGGGATAATTAAATGGGCTTGTCTTCTTTAATTTTGGTCACAGCACTTTGGCACAGGAATGTACAATCAGTATGGCTGAATATTACATAAGAGCAATTTCTATCACCTGAAATAGGGTTTAATATGTGGAATCCACTGTGATTTCATTGTAAATACAGATTTTGCTCTGCACTGTACATTTAACTTTCAATACAAGCAACTAGTCCATGTTATTTTGTGCGTTTGCATTGACAGAAATATTAACCCTAACTCTTCGTTCTGCTATAGCCCCTTTCACCACATCCACCACGCAACACAACTAAGAACTTTCCAGATCCTCCTTCTCTAGGGTGGCCTTCCCCATTTTGGGTGGAACCACCAGCGATCACAGGCTTTTCTGAACAAAGCTCACTGATATCCTTCTTCTTCAACTCACTGCCTGGATTCCACCTGAAATCTCTGTTCTCCCCACGAGATACTTGTTACCTGGGGAGTTGCTGCCTCCTGCCTGGTGTTGCACCATGGAGTAAGTTCACATGCCTCTTCACCTCCCACACCAGGAGCTGCTCAGCTGCGTTAACCATAAGGGCTTTTGCTCTTTGCTGCCAGGCACAGGAAGGATGGTCACCAAAGAGCTGTAGAGTCCCATGAACTGTGTCTTGGCTCAGGAAACCGGCCAGATCTGCAACAGGCAGAATGAAAAACTGGAACCCTGATATAACTTCTTCCTCCAAATTCTGTGCCAATTGCAGCTCTGCTGAGCTTTAGTATTTGGGTTATAATATACATTTTTAATTAGAGAAGGAAGAGGCCTCAGTGGATGGACTCCTGGATTCTATTACAGACTCCCGATCCACTCCTTCACCATCAGTCACTTGCTCTGGCATCTTAAAAGACTTGATGACATACAAATTGCTTTGGAAAGTTTCAGAGAGAGATGTAGAGAAATGAAAATAAACATATTTTTTCTCTGTTCTCATTGCAAAACCATTTGTATAGATCACAGGTGGGATATAAAAATCTAAACATTTTCAGTGTTTTTCTGGGTATAATGGCACTGTCAAGTCCAATACAGTTCACAAATTCTGTGCTGACTCTGTTTATTCTGCAAATAAAATGGAGACGGAGTGTGGCAGCAAAATCTTTTGGTTTCTTTAATTATTCTGGCACCTAAATTTGCACATTTTTATCTGGTTTTAAAATGAGGTAAAATCCACAGCTAATTTTAAACCACTTAACTCGCATTTGAATATCAAACTATGTGTTTCAAACTGCTTGGAGCTCTCCAAGTCTCAGAATCCCTGCAGCACTGTGTATCCACATTTATTTAGTCATATCTGTCCTGAGAGACAGAGTCTTCAGAAACGTTAGTTCTGTCTTCTGTTAATCAGTGCCTGACTATGTAATTCTGTTCTTCTGAATGGGAAAGCTATAAGATTAATTTAGAACCTGACAGAGCAAGGGAAAATAGCTTTCTAGACAGTTTGTCCGTTGAAGTTTTGAGAGAGACAGCACCCTGTAGCTGTGGGTATTAGCCAAATTCCACAGCATCCAAGTCCATCTCTTCCACTAGAGTCCTAAATAAAACTAGCAAAACATTTTTGGTGGACAGAGTATTTAAGCACGTCTGTTGTCTTCCAGAATTTAATTTCAAAGTTGGGTCCAATTTTCTCAATGAATTGCAAAAACAAAGACATTTTCTCTCCAGGAAAAAAAAAAAAAACAACAAAAAAAAAACCCCAAAAACACCACTTTGGGAAGATGTGCTATTCTCCATTATACCCTAACTAGCCATCTTCATAACTCACTGAAGACAAGGGAGATCTGTGTTCCCTTACCTTCACCCCTGAGCAGGTCTTTATCTGCAGGTCAGGTCAAATCTCCATTTCTGTTTATTCTCTGCATCACTCTCAGTTCATGTATTTGACATGAAGTCAGACTTGTAACAGAAAGGACTAAGAGCAGCGTACTGGAGCTTGAGCATTTGACCTCAACAGCATGCAAAATGAAGTATGAAATGAACCAACAGTGGTGCAAGCTTTTCATTTTAAGTGCTGAACGTTACTGCTTGTTTTGCATTGGGAGGTGCTGGTCCACTACAATCCCAGTAAGAAAGACACTCACTCTCTGTAAGGTATCAGTCAAAATGCTATGCATTAGAGCTAACACTATGAGAAGAAAAGAGTATAGAGAGTATGTTCTGGGAACCCCAAGCAGTGTAGCATCAAACAGGACTCCAACCCACGTGCAGCATGCCGTGCAGACCCTGCCCGGAGAAGAGGATCTGCCATTTCAGTCATTCGAGATAGGACAGGATTTTCTTACAAGAAAACAACTCTGTTATTTCTACTGTCAAGCAGAAAGGTTGTTCACAAGACAACTTCTCGCTGCAGTGTTGGATATTGGATACAGGCAAGGCCACGTAGGTGGTGAACTAGTTGGTACGGAGTGGGAACCTCCTGCAGGCTCCTCTGTCCAACCCATTAGCAAAGTTTATTCTGCAGCCAAGGGATATGTGCAGCACAACACAGCCTGAGGACCACACTGTACCTGCAGCACATCCCGGCATGGCACACCACAGGCCAGGTCATGCTCAGGTTGACTGCTGTGGGGACCACTGCCTCCCCCACAGACAGAGGTCTCCAGTCCGGACCACTGCACGGCTCCACCTCTGGTCCTGGTTTCCACACTGCCAACGTGTGCACAGGAGAGACCCACCTGTGTTCCTTCCATCTGCCTGCTAACAGGCAATGATGGAAAACCATATTTTCATAAACTTAGCAAAGCTCACCTGTACTAGTCCTGCTTGAAGTTATCTTTCTACACCATGGGTGGCCTCAACCACACACAGGAGTCCAGAAGAAGTTTAATTAGAGACCATTACTCTTCTACAGTGACACATTTCTGTCTCTGCTGGGAAAAAAAAACCTCAACTGATGAACTTTAGAAGAGCATTGGCCTTTTTCACACATATGTTACATTGGCAGCTCACTGTCATCCTGACCAGTTAATATCTTCAGAACTCTTTAGTCCTCTGTCACTTCCAGCTGAGGCAATCTAGTGACATCTTACATCTTATGACCTTACACTTTGTATTACTGAATTTCATCTCTATTAGTCTAGGCCCTACTCCTATATAATACTGTAATCCTTCTTCACAGGGTGGATGCCCCTTAATATTACGTAGTCAGCAAATTCCATTAATGTCTTCCTATTTTTTGATAACAAGATCACCAGCAAAAAAAAAAATATATTGCTTCCAAGACTATTCCTTTGCTGCTAAAATCTGTCCTCCGATTCTTCCCTTCTCAACAAAACCTGCTATTGGTTGTCTAGCCATTGGGCTAGTGTAGGGCTTGTCTGCCCTACACGTCTTGTGGAAATTCTTCATTTTCACTGACAGTTTTCCAGGTGGCGAATTCAGATTAACTCACTCAGTTGCATTTCTATTGCTTGGAAAATGTTTTATTCTGTTATTAAAAATTCCTATAGGTTACTTGATCTGTTCTTGATTTTATTCTTCTTGCTCTAGATGGGTTACATGATTTATTCTTACTGAGCACATTCCGTCCAGATTGCCATTTCCCTCCAAATCTTTGATAACTTTTTTTCAAAACCTGTTTTAAAGGAAAACTTTTCCAAAAGCCTTTCAAGCTATTGACTCTTGGTGCCTAGATTCATTTTTTTCATTATAGAGAAATATTTGTCTTACCATTATTAGTAACACTTATTTTGCAATGTCTCTCTGGGAACTGGAAGTGTCCCATAACAAGTTTGCTGCTGGCAGCATTTATTGTCCTTTGTGATATTTTTGAGGTTACTGTTCCTATTAAAACCTCACCCTGAGATTCTATAGTAGATTCCTAGAGCTATTCCAGCAGAAAATTCTTATCATTTCTCTAAGTGCCTTTTGTACTTACATAGTTCTTCAATTCATAGTACCTCTTGTCATTTTAAATGACATACTGAAACAGATGGATGTTAAATTTTGTCCCATACTGTATCTGTCAATCTTTCTTAAACACCACAGATCCTTCATTACGTTTATTCCAATAGTGACGGATAGTTGCTGTAATCCTCACTCTGTTTAGTTTTGCATCTTGGAAAGACTGGGCAAAACACCTTGATACACAACTGCTGAAGGACCAGAGAGATGCTCCAACCCCAGATGACCCAAAGGCAGAAAACTCGACTGAGGTATTATATCTGAGCTCTTGCCATTTAGTTATGAAGCTTTTAGAGCAGATAATACACTTCAAACTAAGATATAAGCAGTTTGGCCAGGATATGTGCCAAACAGAGGTGCCCGATGCACAAGGCTGGGGCTGCCCCAGTGTCCCCCAGCTGCCCTGCTCCTGCCTGGGGTGGTGGAACCCTGCCCTGACAGACCCCATGGCAGCCCCCATGGCCCCCGAAGAGCCCTGACACTTAACCAGTGACTCTATATCGGCTGTCTTCCCATTTTCTGCTAGCAAAAGTCTGTTTAACTGCATTATTTCATTACAAATAAAGCAAACTGTAGGTATGTCCTCACTCAGATTTAAGCCACTATTGCAATAATATGAAGCAATTGCCTCAGGTATTACAATAGTCATTACCACTACCATTCAGGCATAACTAACACAAATTTATCATCTAGTATGCAATAACAACTTTCATTTTCCTTGTCCTCACATTGATTTATGAAATACTTTCAAACAAATCACATGCTTCCATTAAAGGAAAGGGCTGTGGCAGTGTCTTAATTAAAAAAAAAAAAAAAAAAAAAAAAAAATCAAAGACTCAAAGAAAGATGCAAGAAGTCACACAGTGGACAGGTTTGCAATATCCTTTCCAAGAGGATGTTTCACCTTAACAGTTGTTGTTTATCAGTTATTTTATGATTTCATAACTCGTAGGAGAAGTTGTGGTGGCTTAACAAAGTCCTTTATTTTAAAAAAAAAAAAAAATTTTTGAATAACAGTAGATAGCAACACTTCAGAATTCAGTATAACACTAGTCCTAGAGATGAGAGCTCAACTTTTACTGACTCTCTGAAAATCAGTTTGAATTTGGTTACTTTAAAAGTTGACAAAAGTTACCAGTTGCCATCTGTCTTCTTGTTGCTATAGCTTGTTCCTGGCTTTCTACCAGAAGCTCTCAATGTCCTGTTAGCACATCCATGCCTCTGCCTCTGAAATCTCCTTCAGCAGGACACACTGGCATGGTGGCTGAAGTCTTCCCCACCGCGACTGGAAAGGAGTAGAGTACTGCCTCATTTCTAATGACTGGGACACATGACGCAGCATCTTTATACCCAAAACAAGCCTCATAACTCACTATAAGGTTAAACAGCAGCAGAGACAAAATGGGAATCCCAGTCTCGCAAACCCATCTCCTTCAAGTCATTTAGACACACTAAATTTCAGAAGTGCTCCTCCCAAATGCTGTGCTCGTGCATGCCACCAGTGAAAAATAACTACTTCTGGATGTGTCATTTACACCTCTTTAATTTCCACCATGTAAGCTGCAGTGATGTTGAGTGGGAGGCATACACCATGTGGGCAAGCGATGTGCCCAAAGCCTGCTGGCTGCTGTGGCTCCCGAGGAAAAGGGACAGCAGGTTCACTGCCAGAGAAAGGAGCCTCTGTGACTGCAGGTGGGGGTACTGAGGGGAGGTACAAAAAGCAACTTACAGGGCAGGGGAGGGCCAAGCAGGGGTGAGTTTCAGCTGTTAGAATGTCCTCCTCTGCCTATACAAGCAGCTGGCTTAGAAAGCAGAACATCTCTCTTTTCCTGATGACAGCTGTCACAGAGTATAGATTCATCCATGCTAGATATAAGTAGCTAAATCCAGCATCAGGGATGGTGTAGCTCCAGCAACACAAAGCTCATCACAGGACCTTTTCACTGCGATCTACTGAGCTAATCAGCTTTGGGTGAGTTTTTCTGTCATCCCAGATCTCGGCACTGCTGCAGACGTACAGCTAGCTCAAATGAACGAGTTAGTTTAAAGCTCTCTCAGACACGTGTCTAGATGATGGCTGTGTGGACAAATCATTAATTATTTTTCCAGTGCAGGTCATCAAGGCTCTGTTAAAACCCAGATGAGGCATATCAAACTGCGCATAATGAAAAATCCCTGCCTCCTGATGAAAACTACAAAAAAGAAAATTACTTACCTAACACAGAGAGTGCTATTGAGTCAAGGCTGTGCTTGTGCAGCCTTAATTCTATCTGTGTGTCTGATTATGTGTCTACCACTTCTCCCAGTACACAGCACATCTGCAGTACTGGGATGTGGATGCACAGCGCTCACCTGGTCCCTCGCTCTCTCCTCTCTTCTTGTGCTATTCTTAAAACTTCTGTTCTTGTTTAGTTTTCATCTCCAAGTTTTCCCTCCAAGTTTTCCCATTTCTGCATGCTGATGTTGCTCCTCACAATTTGAGAAGAAATGTTAAACCATTATATTTGGCATGCCTTATGTGCTCTCAGAAATACATATATGAAGTTACCATTCTACGCACTGTCAAACAGGTACATGGTATCCCAGGATCTCCGTCACTGAAACCTTAAATAAGCTCTTAAAAGACTGAGATATGACATAACATGACAGAAACAAGTGATATGGGGACGACTTTTGCTGTGCAAAGCACAGGCTGTAACACATCTGAGTGCATGGTCTGGCCTGTTCTGCATACTCAGCTTCTCATCTACAGCATTTTTTGTTTAGTGCTTCTGTCATTTTAAATGGATGCTGAAAACAAATAATTGTCCAATTGAACTAAAAATCTTTCTAGTCAAAATCTTTGTACTGTTGCACACCAACTGCTTTGAATCTCTTCCATGCTTTGTCACTGCCCAATCTCTGTGTAGGAACTGCATGAAGATTTTATCTGCACTTGCAAATTTGACAGGCATATGTAATACAATTTTATTCAGAATATGCAAATTGATAGGGGAAAACATTCTCTCCCTCTCTTTTTTTTCCTTACTCAGATGATGATTACTGCTGCTTTGCATAAATCACAGCAGAGCTGTGGGCACTGGAGAGATACAAGATTCAAGCTTCCTGTGTGAAGTTTTTTGTCAAAAATCTTTCACAAGCTGATGTGCCTTCAAAAGAATCACCATTTTAGATTTAAGTTATCTCACATCTCCCAGCTGCTTTATATTTGAAATTTTACTTAATTCAACTTTTATTTATAAGCCTGGATTTTTCATCAGTTCTTATTTTCTTGTGTCAAAACTTTTCCATGTAGTACATGTCACGGCCGTCTCAGCTGAACTGGAATTCCCTGTATGTTTTACATTGGACATCTTTCCATTTGAAAGAACATTTGGGTTTGTTTTTTTTTTAAGCCATGTCACAAATTTTTAAATAAAAAAATTCTGGATGTTGGGCTGTAAATAATTATTTTCTTACCATATTGGAAAACAGGCAGGAAGACTGCAAATATAAATTAAATTTATTTAAAATAATTTTTGTTTTAAATAGCCCTTTCTTCAAAACCATCAAAGGTCAGTCTAGCAGACAAAGGAAATAATTTCATGTGGAATCTTAATGGAAACCCAGCTGCAATATAATGGTTTGCAAAAGGAAAAACTTATTTTGTCCATGCCTGTGGGTCCTTCTCTTGAAGCCACTGTTTTTTCTGAAGTACTAAGTAAACAGGAGTTGGAGAAACCCTGCTGGATGCTTTCACAGATGAGTAACTGTCAAGCATGGCTAGTAGGCCAAGACAAAAACATTCTCAGCACCAGATAAAAAATAAGCCTTGAGAATGTGATTAACTTCCCATTCTGTTCTGGTTCCCAAGAAAAGAACTTCACCAATACCTGTGGCAAAACACCCATATTTTACTGGCCAGCTTGGTAATTTGGTACTGCTCCCTTTACCAAACCCTAGGAATCTGGGAAGTTTTCCCAGTCTGTAACCATCACAGGTGCACACTACCCACAGCATGAAAATCAGAAGACTTTGGTTCATATTTCTGCCCTTTTATAGAACTTTTTCTTGTTACTCTGTGTTCTTCCTTTACGTTTTTCTCTTTTTTCTCTCCTTCCCATGAGTGCTATGCTCTTCACAGGATCTTAGTATTGCTTGCCTGAACAAAACACTGATTTCTAACTTTTCCTTACACCATAGGGAATTGCTACTTAAAACAATGCAGAATTTCTAAATCTAGCTCTACTTCAGTTGTGGTTTACAATCACACTTCTCTCTAATGAGTCTGAATTGTGTGCAGCAGTACAAGACCAGCCTTTCAAGCTGTTCTGACTGGTTTGCATGTTTGAAGTAAAATAAAAGAATGGTTATTACTTTTATTGGATTGCATTTACACACTTGAAACAATATTCAGTTGCCAAGAAAGTAATTACTGATGTTCAGCAGAGAAAATCTCTCTTGGAAAAAAATTAAGCCTATGTGTAAGTGAAGGACTTCAGAAATTGGTCATATACTTTTGTAAGATAGGATTGCTGATGCTAAACAGAGGACAAATGTCACATCATTTTACTGTCATGTCTCTACTTGCCATTATTTCTGTCTAATTAGCCTTACATTTGTAGAAATTTGCCTACTGTTTTCCATTGCAGGGAAACATACTGCTAGACCAGCTAATAATTTCTAGTAATCAGTTTCCGATTAACATATTGTGAAGCACTTTTGAAAGGCAATTTGGATCTACAATAAGAATCAGAGAATCACAAATTATTCAGGTTGGAAGAGACCTGGGTGGTCTTTTGTTGAACATCCAGCCCAAATCAAGGTCCACTGTGAGATTGTCCAAAGCTTTGTTGAGTTGGATCTTGAAAACCTCTAGTGATGGAGAGTGCACAACCTCACTGACCAACCTGTCTTAGCCCTTGACTGTTCTAACAGCTGAGAGACAGAAGCATCATCCATAGATCCTTACAAATCTGGGGATTCCCCTCCAGAACCATTTCGATTCTTTGTTTGCATTTTTTAAAAACTGTGACATTTCTGGCTCTAGAGTCTGGTGTTTGAACTTCTCAAGATAACCCCAACGCACACAGCTTGCCAGTACTCTGAAAGTTGCCGAACAGTAACAACAGATCATTTTAAGATCATTTTAAGGAAGGACAGGCAGGGGAGACGAGGAGGGGGTGTTGCCCTCTATGTCAAAGACCAGCTGGAGTGTGTGGAGCTCCACCTGGGGGCAGATGAGGAGCCAACAGAGAGCCTGTGGGTCAGAATCAAAGGGAGGGCAGGGTCAGGGGACATTGTAGTGGGGGTCTGCTACAGGCCACCTGACCAGGGAGAGCAAGTGGATG
>WKFP01014328.1:215574-273634 GCA_011057875.1 Pterocles orientalis
GACACTGGAACAGGTTGCCCAGGGAAGTTGTGGATGCCCCATCCCTGGAGGTGTTCAAGGCCAGGCTGGATGAGGCTTTGGGCAAGCTGGTCTAGTTGAGGGTGTCCCTGCCAATGGCAGGGGGGTTGGAACTTGATGATCTTTAAGGTCCCTTCCAACCCTAATCATTCTATGATTCTATGATTCTATGATCTGATGACAGATCTGTGTTAAAAATCTCCGCAGCTTAAACAGGGCTGTATTTTACTATTCTTGTTACTTGTTCAGATCTGCTACCATCAAAGTCAGCCCTGGAGCCACTGGTTTGTCAATGGCAGAAAGAAAAGCAATCTTGCTCCATTGTGCAAGCTTCCAATGGATAAGTGTGGTTGCAAAGCTTTCCTTCAACCCAAAGGCTAACTTTTGACAGTGACAGTTTCTAAAGAAGTTTTAAAGGTTTTTTTTACATTGCAACCTACTTGCCCAATTTTCCACCTCCCATCTTATGTCCCTATGTCATGCTTTCCAAACTTTGCCTTACCCTGGAAAATCAGTGGTGCTATCACCAGAGTGGAGGTTTTTCCACACCCACGGAGGTGGAAGATGACAATAAGATATGACATAAGAACCAAATACGTGAAAGACCGACCAGAGAATATAGTGCTGGAAATGTATTTTAAACTCCAGTCATCTAAGTAAAATTTACAAACATTACAATCCTGGTCCATAATTGGGTTTGTAATTTTTCTTTCTTATTTCTCTCCTTTCCCTGTAGCACAAATAAATGGAGATCTGTTTCCAAAGTACATTTGCAAACTATTTGGTATTTAAAGCTTTCAAGTCACAATCATTTTGCTGCTGCATAGCTATGGCTTATTCTGAAAATAGTTTCTCTGGGAGTTTGTTCAGTAGAGGAAGTACCACCCCTACTTTGTGCCAGGATTACCTTTGCTGGCCAAGGAAGATGTTGCAACCTAATTCTCTGCAACAACTGGAAGGCTGGTGATCTTGCTTTGCCTGGGTCTCTCCTGCTCACCTAGTAAAGGTGCTCATGGGCAGCTGCCTGGGATCTGGCATTAGTAATTCTGCATTTTTTTCACAGCCTGCCTTTGGTTCTAGTGTCCTCATGTGCAGTTCATTTGTGATTAACAGTAGCTGTCTTTGGTTCAAGAAGCTGGAGAGATACTGGTATCTTGGGTTTTATCTTTCTGAGAGTGTCTGAATTGTTCTGATAAATGTACTATAAAAAGCTTTGTCAGCATAGCCCTTGCTGCCTGATCTCATCATTGCTGGTAGTGAGCTGGCAATAGGGTGGAAAACTCTCTTTTACCCAGGTGTTTTCTGCTTCTGAACTGCTTATAATAATGGTTCTTCCAGCACTTCTCCTCTGCGGATTTAAACGGGCTGGATGAGTAATTCAGCAAACTACACACAGAGGGCTGTACTCTTTATGGATAGGCATACACAGTACCCAGTACCTGATCCTAAAACAGCTGCTAACATAGTTACAACACAACCTCTTTGTCGCAAGAGATGCTGCTCTGCATGGTCCATTACGCTGCTAACCCCAACGGATATGATTCCTAATCTTTATATCTATCAAGAGATAAACAGTGGAAGGGAGATTGCCTCTTGAATTATTATCCTTATATACACACACTCTTTGGATTAATTAGAAACATTCCTATAGATAACGGGGTAATTTTTGTAGGAATAATTAGACAGACTCATGACTTTCAAAGTTATTAGATAAAGTTAGAAGAGGTAGAGTCTAGAGTTCATATGATGCACTGTGTTATAAAGTTGATACCAACCCAAAGGCTAAACGTGCAGAGCAGAAAATACTGGGCGTATCTTTGTTTACTATTTATAGTCACATGCAAACCCAGAGGGGAAGCATTTGTCCACTAGATGTGTCTTATTTTCTATGAGATGGTCCAAATCTGAGCCCATCTGTTAACCATTTATCACCTTCTGGCAGTTCTTTGACAATTAGCCACAGTTACTGTATTTGCTCTTGCAAAAAGATTTATTTAAACATCACATTAGCTCTGGCCAAAGGACAAAGAAAATTAAAGTTAGCTGTGAGGGAGAGAACTAACTGAATAGTTCAAGCCTATTTTCACATTCTGTGGTTTTATGAGTTAAAGTTTTAGGTTACTCAACTTGCAGAGGCTGAACTTCTTGAAAGTTTCAGATTCTGAGGGGACTTTAGGAAAAAAATCTTTGTAACTAATCCACACTGGGGGGAAATGGCAAAATTTTGGGACCAGAAACAGATTATTCTTAAAGATTTTTGACAGTATTTTCTTGTATTTATCTATATATGATGAAGAAACAGTTTTCATCAAGCCATTCAGAGACACCTTGAAATGTTTAATACATTTATCATTACTTCTGCAAGTCTGAAATTGTAATTAAAATAACAACAGGCATAAAAAATACACAATGAACATCTTTAAGCCAATATCAGATTTACCTCATTTTGCCTATAGGAAAAAAAAAAAGTTAACTTATTAAGTGTCCCACAGTACTTTATATTTCCCAACAACAAAAAAGCCCTGCCCTTGGGGTTTCAAAGCAGAAGGGTGTGCGCTGCTCGGACAGCAATCGCGGGCAGACAGCTGAACCCTCAGCCCCTGGCTGTAAGCCTGAGAGCAGCCCTGCAAAAGGTATTAGTGGCTTCCTGACGCAGGGCTGATTTTCTGCTTACCCTCCTGCATTTGCTTAAAATTTTACTCTCTAAGGGCTGTTACACTAGCTGGCAGAGTGGATAGAGCAGGAATACGTCCCTTCCCTATCCTAACACCAGCAGTCACTCACAACTGAGCACAGCTGCACAGTGATGGCTAGAGGGTTAATAACAGGTGCTGCTGAGCTCCAAAAATTCCTGGTGGAGCAATTTTTTTTTTCTACTGGGTTGCTAATGAAGAGAGGAACAAGTCTGTTTGCCAGCAGTGCTCAAGCGAGCAGCATCCGTTCTGGAGTATGGGCTGCCTGCCTTGGCAGGGGGGTACCTCCACGGGAGGATGCGGGAGCAGCAGGAAACCCAACCTGCAGCAAGGAAGCCACAATCCTACATTCCCCTTGGCAGCTGCTCCTGAGAGCAGCACAGGCTGGGCAAGCAAAGTCTGGTGGGTAAAGAGCCACATGAGGGCTTCAAAACTTCCAGTCGGAAGAGTGGGAAATTGTCCTTTTCTCTTCCTCAAAGTAGTTACAGGAGGAGGAAAAGGGGGAAAAAGGTTTTTACTACATCTCACAGATACTTCAAGAAAGCTTTTTTGGGCTGCAGACTTGGGGGAGCACTGTCTGTCAGCAGGTACTCTGTAATATAAAACACTCACAAGAAGACTATCCTTAAAAGGTGAATATCCAGAGGGACTGAAAAACAATTTTTTCAATTCACCCTACCACCTGCTTCCAGCTCCTGTTCACTGTTATCACTCCAGAGCCACAGGTCAGATTAGTTTTGGGTGGACTATTTGGAAAATTATTATGCCTTCCCTTATCCTCACTTTTAGTTGGAGAAGTTCAGTCAAGTTATACATGCCATTTCACCTTATCAACTGGTTTCTGGTCTCAAGGCTGCTTTCACACATAAAATAGCCGGAGACTTAATATCCTGTTTTTTAAAGGGAAATTTCCTTCAAAAAGGCACAAAAGATGTCTCTCTCTAAACAAGGGCTTTTGAGACATCTTTCCAGCTCATGAATGTTAGAAATCATATTTCCTTGCATAGCTGGCAACAAGGAGCCAGTGGAGTCCTGGATGCAAGCAGACATCCAGATAAATGTTCAGTAGGACAGGCTTAGAATCACAGAATAATTTAGGCTGGAAAAGACCTCTAAGATCATGTGGTGGGTTAACCTTGGCTGGATGCCAGGTGCCCACCAGGCCCCTCTATCCCTCCCCCCTTCAGCAAAAATAAAGGGGAAGAATAAGATTAAAAACTCATGGGTCAAGATAAAAGCAGTTTAATTAAAGCAAAGGCCAAGACCACGCACAGAAATAAAAGGTAATCAAAGATGTTCAAACAGATCATAGAATCATAGAATCATTAAGGTTGGAAAGGACCTTAAAGATCATCAAGTCCAACTGTCAACCCACACCACCTAACCCACTAAACCACGTCCCTAAGCACCACATCTACACGTTTCTTGAACACCTCCAGAGATGGTGACTCCACTGCTTCCCTGGGCAGCCTGTTCCAATGCCTGATCACTCTTTCAGTGAAGAAATTTTTTCTAATATCTAGCCTAAACCTGCCCTGGTGCAACTTGAGGCCATTTCCTCTTGTCCTATCACTTGTTACTTTAGAGAAGAGGCCAGCACCCACCTCACTACAACCTCCTTTCAGGTAGTTGTAGAGAGTGATAAGGTCTCCTCTCAGCCTCTTCTCCAGACTGAACACCCCCAGCTCCCTCAGCCGCTCCTCATAAGACCTGTGCTCCAGACCCTTCACCAGCTTTGTTGCCCTTCTCTGGACCTGCTCCAGCACCTTAATGTCCTTCTCATGGTGAGGGGCCCAAAATTGAACACAGGATTCAAGGTGTGGCCTCACCAGTGCCGAGTACAGGGGCACAATCACTTCCCTAGTCCTGCTGGCCACACTATTTCTGATGCAGGCCAGGATGCTCTTGGCCTTCTTGGCCACCTGGGCACACTCCTGGCTCACGTTCAGCTGGCTGTCAACCAGCACCCCTAGGTCTCTCTCTGCCGGGCAGCTTTCCAGCCACTCACCCAGAAGCCTATAGCGTTGCAGGAGGTTGTTGTGACCAGAGTGCAGGACCCAGCACTTGGCTTTATTGAACCTCATACAATTGGCCTCAGCCCATCGGTCCAGCCTGTCTAGATCCCTCTGCAACACCTCCCTACCCTCAAGGAGACCAACACACCTGCTCAATTTGGTATCATCAGCAAACTTACTGAGGGAGCACTCAATCCCCTCATCCAGGTCATTGATAAAGATGTTAAACAGGACAGGCCCCAAAACCGATCCCTGGGGAACACCACTGGTGACCAGCCGCCACCTGGACTTAACTCCATTCACTAGGACTCTCTAGGCTTGGCTGTCCAGCCAGTTTTTTATCCAGCAAAGGGTGTTTCTGTCTAAGCCATGAGCCACTAGATTTTCTAGGAGAATGCTGTGGGACATGGTGTCAAAGGCCTTGCTAAAGTCCAGGCAGATGACATCCACGGCCCTTCCCTCATCCACTAGGCAGGTCACCTAGTCATAGACGGAGATTAGATTGATCAAGCATGACCTTCCTTTCATGAACCCATGCTGGCTGGGCTTGGTCTCCTAGTTGTCCTGCACATGCGGTGTGAGCACACGCAAGATGAGCCATTCCATAATCTTCCCCAGTACCGAGGTCAGGCTGACAGGCCTGTAGTCCCCCAGGTCCTCCTTACAGCTCTTCTTGTAGATAGGTGTCACATTGGCAAGTTTCCAGTCTTCTGGGACCTCCCCTGTTAGCCAGGACTGTTGATAGATGATGGAGAGTGGCTTGGCAAGCTCCCCTGCCAGCTCCCTCAGTACTCTCGGGTGGATCCCATCTGGCTGCATAGATTTGTGCGTGTCCAGGTGGTGTAGCAGGTCATTAACTCCTTCCTCCTGGATTGTGGGAAGGTTGTTGTGCTCTTTGTCCCTGCCTGCCAGCTCAGGGAGTTGAATACCCTGAGGATAACTAGGATAATGTTATTCTCTACTTCCCCTCAGTAAGCGATGTCTGGCCACTTCCTGAGAAAGCAGAGCTTCAGCAGGTGCAACAGCTGCTCCTGGAGACAAGCATTCCCTTCCCTTGGATTTTATGGCTGAGCTGATGTCACATGGTATGGAACAGCCAATCTGGGTCAGCTATCCTGGCTCCACCCCCTCCCTAGATGTGTTATAAGCACCCTGCCAGCTGCCAGGGCACCACTCAGCACTGTGAGGGCTGCTATGGGGGTATGAGCTCCCTCTCAGCCAGACCCAATACAGGTTATCAAGTCCACCAGTAAACCATGTCCCTAAATGCCACAGCTACATGTCTTTTAAATACCTGCAGGGATGGTGGCTCAGGCATTTCCCTGGACAGCCTGTTCTAATGCTTGACAACCCTTTAGGTGAAGAGTTTTCTTCCTCATACCCAATCTAAGCCTCCCCTGGTGCCACGTGAGGCCGTTTTGTCTTGTTCTATTGCTTGTTACTTGGGAGAAGAGACTGACACTCACCTCGATACAACTTCCTTTCAGGTAGTTGTAGAGAGCGATAAGGTCTCACCTCAGCCTCCTTTTCTCCAGGCCAAACAACCCCAGTTCCCTCAGCTGCTCCTCATAAGACTTGTGCTCTAGACCCCTCACCAGCTTTGTTGCTCTTCTTTTCCTTACAAATAGGAAAATTTCAAAATAATCTATTTTAAAAGCATTTATGTATTCCATCAATTTTTCACAGTTTTCATTAAGTCCTTATTACTTTTCCTATGCTACACAAGGACAAGGACTAAAACACATTCTTAATCCAAATATCAAAAAACATGTACCTGTGGGGTATTCAGGTAGACTTGAACTAAGAGGCATGCCTAGAGAAAGAAGGTGTACCTAGAGCTTTGCAAATTTGCAGTGTTCATTTGCTCATTTGTTATTGTAATTTGTTTGTTTGTTTTTTCACTGCTGTCCATGTGCTCATTTCATCAAGAATTGGGGTTAATAAACCATGAGTTCTCCATTGGCTTTCACATTTGAAAGAAACTCACCCCAAATCTCATTTTTTTCAGCTCTTGGCCTACTTCAGAATATTTGTTTTCATATGCTTTCCCAGCACTTGGATATTTTATTCAGCCCAGATTTATTAAAAATTTCCTTCTGTCCTGTTCTAAATTCAATCCAGATTCAGAGGAAGATTTGCAAACCTCGTTTGAGTGGTAGGTCAGCTCTGGCTCACCATGCTCACACAGGTACCTGCTGAACACAAGGAGACTAATGTTATACAAGCAGAACACGTATTTACCATAGGTGGTGTTAATTACTATGATGTTGCAGCTGTTATTGCATTTGTAACTTATATTACAATACTGTAAAAGAAAATGCTTTCCACCCCAGAAAATAAGTATTTGAGCTTTTCATAGCTCTGGAGTCCTCAGCACAGTAAGGACAGGGACTTGCTGGAGCAAGTTCAGAGGAGGGCCACAAAGATGGTCAGAGGGCTGGAGTACCTCCGGTAGGAGGACGGTCTGAGAGAGTTGGGGTTGTTCAGTCTGGAGAAGAGAAGGCTCAGGGGAGACCTTATAACGGCCTTCCAGTAGCTAAAGGGGACCTACAGGAGAGATGGGGAAACACTCTTTATCACAGAGTGTAGTGATAGGACCAGGGTAATGGTTTTAAGCTGAAAGAGGGTTGATTTGGGTCAGATACCAAGAAGAAATTATTTACTGTGAGGGTGGTGAGACACAGGAACAGGTTGCCCAGGGAAGCTGTGGATGCCCCATCCCTGGAGGTGTTCAAGGCCAGGCTGGATGAGGCTTTGAGCAACCTGGGCTAGTGGAGGGTGTCCCTGCCCATGGCAGGGGGGTTGGAACTGGATGATCTTTAAGGTCCTTTCCAACCCAAACCATTCTATGCTTCTATAAAATTACCACACTGATTCCCAGCCTGTACTGAAACCAGAGAGGCTGCTCAAAGTTGAAACTGTGATGTCAGGTTTTACAGACCTTTAACCGCTGTGACAAACCGAGCTCTTGGAAAGATTCTGAAACAAACAGAGCTTGGAGGCATGTCCTGAAGTTTCTGATGACTGGGAAGAAGCAGTTAGCAGCAGTGAAGCAGAGCAAAGAGGGGTTACTACAGCACTGCAGGACCCCACTGGGTAAAATGTCCAGCAAGTTCTGTCGGTAGAGGTGGCTACAGGCATGTGAGGAGCTCACAAACACCCCAAGTGTCACCCCGGAGCCCGCGGCACTTGCAGGGTTTTGCCCCTTCCTTTCCCAGGCCACAGCAGGATTTAGCCCAGAAATCGATGCGGTGCCATTGCACAGCGGCCTCTCGCGTGCGTGCAGCGGCGCCGGGCCCTCCCGGCTCTCGGTTCTTGCCCAAATGAGGAGCGCCCTCTGCCGGCGGCAGCCGGTGCCAGCGCTGCCCGCGCGCTGCCCGCCCCCTACCCGCAGTGCTGCCGCCGGCCGGGCGGCTCGTAGCGACACAGCCGTGCCCGGCGCCAGGTCGGGGTGGGGACCGAGTCCCTCTGTGCCCGATCGGCTTGGTGAGCACAGCGCGGAAAGGTGGCTGTAAGTGGATTTACTGCTGTAAATAAACCAGACATCTTCCTCCTGGAGTGAGGCACAACCATAAGAGATGTTTCGTCTTAAGTATGGCACTGAAAACATCCACAGCCTTCAGGGAAAGAAATAACCTGGAAAAAAAGAAAACATTTATAGTACAAGACATGTATAAATTACAGGATAAAGGTTACAATAGGGGCTTAACGAATGAAGGAACGCTGCTGCGGAGAGCAGGGATGTCTCACCTGCCAACCAGGGCGGCCTGGGAGTCCTCACTGTCAGTGTGGTGGGAACGTGGCCACGCTGCTCCCAAACCCCATCTGCTCCCACAGTGTCCACACCGGGTTTGTGCACCCCCAGCTACTGCACAACCTGCATAGCCCGTCCCAGTAAAGTGTGACTGAGCAGAATGGGCATAGAGGATGGACGGGCTCCTATTCCTGTTACTTTCAGTGCTTGCGATGTCCAGTGCAGGGTCTAACTCCTTGCATTCAACATTAGAAGCAGGTTTTGTCCCAAAATGGAAAGACAAAGATACTTCCACATGTGACAGTACAAAATGAGGGGGAGATGCACTTGCAAGATTAAAAACAAAAGAACACTGCAGAAAAGTTCAAACTAAAAATGTTCCTGTAGTACTGCCCATGGCTGGGAAAAAAAGTAATGTGGCCTGAGAAAAAGATGATGTAGCAGATAGAAGTCTCTGAAAAGAGCAAGAAAGACAAATATAAGATCTGATGTCATCCAGCATACCGTAATCAAAGGCAACTGTATTTTTAAACATTTTTTGTAATTATTTGTGGTTCAGCAATGCCAGAGGGCCAGCTCACTGCGTAGACACAGCTGGTCAGTATGGACAGCCCACCAGAGCACTTTTCTGACACTTCAAACACTTTGGCCATTTCCCTTTCACACGCTGTTGCTCATGGCCTCATGGTGCAGGAGAACAGCAGCTCAGCTCAGACAGCCCTTTGGTTTGGTTTGATTACGAGAGTATTAATGTCACTTTGCATCTTTAGAATGTTACCTCACTTCACCCATGAGTGGGACATCTGAGTTGTACAAGAAGAAAATGGACAATAAGAGTGAAGCAGCTCGACGTGCGCACAGTGAGCTTCTCCACAGGCACCTCTTCACCGGCCAGTGGGGTGCAGGGCCATTGTCCTGGGGTGCAGCGCCCAAGGGACAGCACTGCCAGGCCCACCATGTGGCACCTGCCTTCCACATGCTGGTGTCAGCTGGAGTTGCACTGTTTAGGTAAACTCGTATTACTCACTGCAGTGTGGAAGATGTGCGTTGATTGCTGGAATTGGTAGCAAGCAAGAGCATGTTCCTTCCTTCCTGTCAGTACTGGTGATCCCAGAATGTAACTATAGTCCGGCTTCCTCGGTTTATTTTATTTAACAGTCTGACTACACTATTGTTTCCGTAAGTGAATACCATAAAATAATACATTCTCCTGACCTTTGTCGCAAATGTATTCAAGCTATTATTATTATTGTTATTGTTATGTTTTGTTATTGTTATTATTTAACTGCTTTGGTAATTTTTTATTTCTAGACAAGGACAATAAAACTTTTAAAAGCATTAGACAAATGGCTAAATTTGACATATGGTTAGAGTAGGTAAATCATCTGCTTGAGGACAGTGCTCAGCTGTGGTTTCTTTGAATGTTCTAGGTCCCACTGAGATGTTTGTGGGGGTTTTTTTTATGAAGCATGAGCTTAATTAAAGTGTGCAGGTCATTAAAGTGTGCTTCTCCCAGTAAAATAATCCTCACAGAGGAGACACACGGATGAACAGGCATGATATTCTGGCCCTTTACTTTCCTATGGCCAGGATTTTGCTGGCTGCAGACTCTTGAACTGACATAATTTATTTGCCATTGCCAGCGTGGATTGCAGTATGATCATTTCCATGGAGGGGAATCATATTGTATGTATGTGGAAAATACTAATCTACATGCAGAATAAAGTGAGTGAGAAGTGAGAAGTTCCCTAAAAGTACCCAGAAAGCTTCAGTGGATATCCTTGCAGCAGTGGAGTGTGAAAAAACACAGAAGATGCAAAATGTGTTGATGCCAAGCCCAGGAAGGCAGACGCTTTCCCAAACAAGCCACCACAGTGGAGTTCCCAGGCAGATTGCCTGCTAGCCAAGAGTGGAGCCTGGTTGCTCCGTTAGTAGTGTATTTACTGCAACAAGACTATCCACGCACACAAAAGAGACACCAACCTGTAAGGATTAGCCTAAGTGTAGCATGTATTCAAGACTGAGTTTACAAGCAGCCTTGGAAAATTTCCTCCTTTAGAGACCTCTGGCCTCTGAGGAATCAGCAGCACTTTAGGGCAGATATTAAAGTTATTTAAGTGTCCAAAGATGGGAAGTTCATAGGCATTGTTGGATAAAAACCCTCTAATATAGATAAAGACTCCCCATCCTGCTCTTCTCAAGGCTAACTCTGCTAAATTACACGTCAATTTTGCCACCAACTCCAGCAGTATAAGTACTGGACTCTAGAAAAACAAGAAACAAAGACTGAAAAAAGTGGTTCAGAATAGGCATGAGTTTTGTACGCAGCACGAGGAACGACTGGTTTGTGCATCACGAGAGGAAAGGTTGTCTCTGCTTCCATGCCAGGCCGCCCTGCGACAGGCACACATGTGCCTGTGGTCAGGTGCTGCCTGTTGCGATGCAGAAGGCCTGTCCCATGCGGGCAGCCTGCAGCATCCCTCCAGCGCACAGGAAAAGGCGGGAGATGGACAGAAGCCACTACGCTTCCCTGTAGATAACGAATACTGCCGGCAGCACCAGTGACAGCGAAAACTGAGACTTTTTCCTGGCTCAGCAGCCGAGCAGAGGGGATGTTCCCGGCCTCTCCTCTGCCCCAGCCCAGGGAGCCCCGGGGGCTTCAGCCCGCCTGCTGCGCCTCCCAGTCACTCAATTAGGAAGCTTTATTTACCGCAGGAAAGTCAGAAAGTCCGAATTTAATATACCCGAGACCTTTGGCTGCCTGTTAGGCCTGCTGGCATTGGCCAAGGTGAGTAAAAACTATTCCGGGACGGGCCGCCACACAGACAAGGAGCCCTTTCTCTCAGGAAACCGGGCGGGGGCGCGGCCCGGCTCATGGGCTCTGAACCCCAGGCAGACAGGTAATTAACTTGTTACAAACAACCTTCCTGAGGCACCACCTCCATCGGACGTTGCAACACAGCACTTCCCGAGCGCGCCCGACAGAGCCATAAACGTACTCCGGCATTTTATGGGGTTTGTCGTGGCTCCCCGCCGCGGCCGCGCTGCG
Source organism: Pterocles orientalis (assembly GCA_011057875.1). Lineage (NCBI taxonomy): Eukaryota > Metazoa > Chordata > Aves > Pterocliformes > Pteroclidae > Pterocles > Pterocles orientalis. The sequence continues at coordinate 227,104 of WKFP01014328.1, forward strand.
CGGGACGGTGGGAGACACCGGGGCACGCGGCTGGTGTTTCTGTCAGGAGCCGGGAGCAGCCCAGCCCTGCGGCTCCCTGTGAGGCAACTGCCGCTCGAATTTAAAAACGCCCCTCGCGAGGGCGGTGCGAGCGCCTGGACCGGCCGTTTGTGGCAGGTGGGCGGTGTTGGAGGGTGGGAGGGACACGCGGCTGTCCCCAGGGGGCTTGGGACCGGCGCGGCCACCCCGGCAGGGGAGGTGACACCCTGCCCGCGGGAACCGCGCCCGGCCGCGGGGCGGGGCCAGGAGATAAGGCCCCACCCCGCCCCGCCTGTCGCCGCGAGCCGGGCGAGCAGGAAACTCCCGCCGTTGCCTTACAAGGGCAGACGCGGCGCTGCCTCCGCCCCCCGCCCCTGGAATGCGGTGACCGCACCGCTCTGTACCAAGGCTCCGCTCGGCCGGGGGGAAGAGATGGAACCGAGACCGAGAGCGGGGCCTTGACCTCATTCTCCCGGGGAAGGCAGAGACCCGGGAGAGCAAGCATGAAACAGTCACGGTCGGGACACGGCCTTTCATGGTTCGTGCCGTCTCGCCGCCGAAGCGACGAGCCTGGTCGCAAACCACCCCCCGGCGCCTCGCCTCACTGATGGTCTCGCCCACGCCTTCCTTCCTCTGCGCCGGCGGGGCGGTGGCTGCTCGCTCTCCGGAAGTGCTGCTCCCGCCGCCACTTCTCGCCGCGCTCGGACGGGGACCCCCTTCCACAGCCGCCAGGTGAGGCGAGGCCGCCGCCAGTGCTGGGCGAGGCGGACCAGCGACCGCCCGCGGGGTCGGGAGCTGCGGGATACGGCGGGGCCGCCTGAGGAGCCGGGCTCGTGCCGGGGGTCGCTTGCGGCATCACACCGCCTCGGTGGTGCTGGGCCCGGCTGGAGCCCGGCGCGGGCTCCGCGGCTCTCCCTCGCTGGGGAGCCGCCCAGCGCGGCCGGGGCGGGGGAGCGGCAGCGGCTGGGTGGTGGTGGGCCGTTCCCGGCCCCGGGCAGCCTGTGGGAAGAGATCCGCTGCCTTCCGGCCGCATCCACCCGCGCCAGCCGTTTCCTCGCCGTTGCTGGAGCAGGGGAAGGGTGGGTCTGAAAGCTCCTGCGGTTGGGAGAGGTCGTGAGTCGTCCTTTCCTGCTCGCGTTTTGAAATAATTATGGCCGCAGCAAAGCTCTTACGGGCAGTTCACAGTGGTTTCTACTCTCTAACTTGCAGATAAGAGGCTTTGATGAGTCACAAAAGCTAGATTTTGAGGAAGGCTTGACCCCTGTATAAGGGTTTAGGAAAACTTATTAATAAGGAGTGCCTTAAGATGGCTTTCAAGACTAGGTGCTGTTTTGGGGGGTTTTTTAAGTGTAGTCAGCTCTTTATTGAGCTTTGTCACAGATCTGCTGGAGTGCCTTGATCTTATCTCTTCCTGCTGCCACCCAGACTGTGAGGTATGAGTGGTGGTACCCGATGCTGTGATTGATTACATGGACAGAACTCCAGATTTAGCTTTGGGGCTGACTTTTGAATGGGATCATGTAAGAGAACATGAGCATTTTATCTTAGTTTAATAAAGATCCCAAAGAATTGGCTTTGTTAAAATATTCAGTACTACATTTTATGTAGAGACTTTCTTGGGTGTGTGTTTTGTGTTGGGTTGGGTTTTTTTATCTTGAGTGAGAGACATTCACAGTCATTATAAAACCAGTGTAGAAACACAAGGCTGTTCTTTGAAGCATAATTTTTGGCCACTACCTCTAAACACATCGAACTTGCACCACTGTTAGCGGGTTGTCAAGTTTCCTATCTTATTGTCTGGCTCAAGCTCTTTAGTTGCTCAGTTTTGCCTCCTTCTAGGGTTTACCTTTTCCCAGAGGTAAGAAGCATTAGAAGCACTGAAAGTGATCTTTTGTTTGATATCCACTGCTATTGCTCAACCAAGCAAATGAATGTACATGTACAAGCAGCACAGAGTAGCATAGTGCTATTACTACCTCTCTAGTCCAGTGGGTGGGATTTGTTCATTTTTTTATATATCTGAAAAACCTCCTAAATAAAGGTTATGGTTTTGGAAATATCTTACAGTAAGTCTTACAGGCAAGGTCTTAGTTTAGAAGCTTGTTGAACAGTTTCCAAAACAAGGCCCAGACCATTCAGTGCATCATAGTATTAAACAATAGACAACCTGCCTGTCGTACTACCTAATGTGAAGTATTTCCAATTTTTACCTACTGAAATTTCAGCCTATACTTACCCTATTTGAATTCTAAGAACATGAAAGTTATTTTGTTTAAATAAATGACTTGGTGGATTTATCAGATGAAATCCCGTTTTCTCTAAAATTACTGGGTCCAGTGCTTGACTCAAGTGAGGTTAGTTCTTGCTTGTTACATCATTCACTGTTGTACACAGAGAGATAACCCCAAGTATAAACACTTGGAACTTTCATCGTAAATTCGTCTCTGGCTACCTGCATTGATGTCCTTGTTTTTCTGAACACATTCCAATTTATCAACCTCTTTCTAATAGAGTTTCCCAGAGCTGAGTGCAGTATTTCATTGAATCACAGAATCATTTAGGTTGGAAAAGACCCATAAGATCGAGTCTAACCATCAACCTAACCCTGCCAAGTACACCACTAAACCATGTCCCTAGGTGCCACAGCTACATGTCTTTTAAATACCTGCAGGGATGGTGACTCAACCACTTCTCTGGGCGGCCTGTTCCAGTGTTTAATAACCCTTTAGGTTAAGTTTTTCCTAATATCCAATCTGAACCTCCCCTTGTGCATCTTTAGGCCATTTCTTCCTATGCTATTGCTTGTTACATGGGAGAAGAGACCGACATCTACCTCACTACAGCCTTCTTTCAGGTAGTTGTAGACAGTGATAAAGGTCTCCCCTGAGCTTCCTTTTCTCCAGGTTAAGCAATCCCAGACCCCTCAGATGCTCCTCATAAGACTTGTGCTCTACACCCTTCACCAGCTTCATTGCTCTCTCTGGACATGCTCCAGCACTTCAGTGTTTATCTTGTAGTCGGGGGCCCAAAACTGAACACAGTATTAAAGGTGTGGCCTCACCAGTGCCAAGTACAGAGGCATGATCCCTGGTCCTGCTGGCCACACTATCTCTAACACAAGCGAGGATGCTCTTGACCACCTGGGGCATGCTGCTGGGTCATAGTGAGCTCGCTGCTGGCCAGCACACCCCCAGGTCTTTTTCCACCAGGCAGCTTTCCAGACATCTTCTCCTGGCCTGTAGCGTTGCAGGGGGCTGTTGTGACCCAAGTGCAGGACCTGGCACTTGGCTTTATTGAACCTCATACAGTTGGCCTTGGCCCATCGATACAGCCTGTCCAGTTCCCTCTGTAGAGCCTTCCTGCCCTCAAGCAGATCAACAGTCCTGCCCAACTTCTTGTTGTCTGCAAGCTTATGGAGGGTGCACTTGATCCCCTTGTTGAGATCATTGGTAAAGATATTAAACGGAACTGGCCCCAGTGCTGAGCCTTGGGGAACAGCACTTGTGACTGGCTGCCAACTGGATTTAACTCCATTCACCACCAGTCTTTGGGCCTGGCCATCCAGTTTTTTACCATTTCAGGCATAGCTGCACCAAACTTGTGCTGAAAGGCGCTGCTATCTCATGAGACATAATGTTTCCCTATATGCAGGTTGACAGGTCTCTTCAAGTGAACGAATCTTGCCTTCTGTGTTCTGTATGGCTGCCTCTCAAGCCTGGTTGAAAGAAACTTGGAAAATAGAGATGCAAGCATTGGCAAATTTTTCATTTTCTATCAAAGCATGATATTGTGATATGGCGGTCTTCTGAACACAATTTAAAATACATGGGCGCTGTTCCCACCGTGTGTAGCTACAGTCAGCAGCAGCCTGCTTTTTTTACCTCCTCTCGATTAGGACTGAATTATACCCGAGAGAATTGCAGGTAATAGCTTGCTGGGAGCGCTGCCTTGCAGGACATGCAAGGTAAACTTTTTAGTTTACTTTGAATAGGCCATAGTCTGGAAACTATGAATTATTTCAGAGATTAGTTATAAACAGATATTGTTTGCCTCTTCTGGGTAGTAGAACTTTTAATCATAATTCAGAGTTTAACAGTATCTTATGAGTGTTTTTACACAGGTAAGAAAAAGACTGAAATCATGCCCAACCCTTGACTGGAGCTTGAAAGAAAACTACCTTTATTGTCAGCTGTCTTCATAAATGTCAGGATGTCAGGACTTCGTCTTTATTTGTTGAAGTGTTGTTGGAGGCCAAACATCTCAGATAGCTTGTGGTTAGTGAGTGCAATGAAGAGAACTTCAGTGTTGTTGAATGATGCACAGTTGCATTTCATAGGCTATTTTTAGTTCGGGACATAACATGGGTTTTTTATGTACGTCAGAAGAATGTTGTAAATGCACGTAGGATTTAAAAGTGTGGAATTAGCAGGGGAAGTCAGTAACGCTCTTTGTAGACAGACTGAGAAGGACGTAGCCATGGAATATCCTTTTATGATCCAGATACCTGGTACAGCATGTCATGTATCTGATACAAAGCAAGGTAAAATGTCTCTCCCTTAATTAAAACAAAACTAACTGCTTTTTGCCTGAATGTTAGGTAGATTGATCATGTAAGGGAGTTACTTTGCTTAATTTTACTCCCCTTTTTTTAAAGATTAATCCAAGTTATTGACTTCAGTCTTGCTTTTCAAGAGTATAACAGAAAATACATTAACTTTGAGTAAACTATCTGAGAAACTGTTAGAACTGTGCTGTGACTGATTAGAATTGCATTTGTGACCAGAAATTTTTTTTAAAGTTATAAAACTAATACTTAGTGTAAATTTTAAAATGTTGGCATTCTTGTAACTACAGGTGAAGCTTAAATTTGTCCTCTTTCAGGACACTTGCTGCAGGTGCTTCCTGCAAAATTCAAAATCAAGGATGGAAGGAATCTGGTTTGCGTAACATTCAGTTTGGGTATAATAAAGGATTATAGCAGCATGGATTTCTTGCATTAGACAAAAGTAAAGCATAGAGGTGTACAAGACTTTTGGAAACAACATTAAACAGGGTCTACCTTACTTTGATCCAACGGCAACGTTGAGGTCTTTGTGTTTACATTTCAGTGAATGACTCAGCTTTTCATGTTTGTGCGGGAGCAATAAATGTGTCTTCCCAGCTAAATAGAAGCAGTTCACTTGAAAGCCTCACTTCTACCCTGATTATATTGTTAAACATGTAAACTACCACATTTATTTCTTCATTTGACACGTCAAGGGAAACAATGAAATTAGTATATTTGTGATACATTAAACTGTATATTCTATGAGAATATATGTTTTTTAAAAGTTGATAATTTGAAATAAAAAATCTTCAGATTTTTAGAACTATTATGTCATTAATTCATTTTGAAAAAAAAGTATGCTTGCATTTGCGTACGTATTTTATATTAATTCCACTGTGTAAGAGAATAGCAATGTGGTGCTTTCGAACTATGTCAGTGTCCTTTTTCTAATGCACACAACCCTCTAGTTGACTTTGATGAAAGCACTCTAGCAGGGGCTCCTTGGCAATCTCTCTCCCAGCCCCAGTGCCATCCAAGGATCTTCACAAAAACAGTAGGCTTTCATCAGGGTCATTCTATATCCTGAGATCTACTGCTCTTTTAATGGAAGCTATTCTAACAAAATGCTATTCAAAGCCTAAAGTACTTGGTTGGTTGGCTGTTTTTTTTCCTTGCAAATGTTAGTTTAGCATACTGCTTTATTTATTTAACCACTACATACTATGCTAGGTTAGCAGCCCATATCCTTCTATGTCATAGGTCAACAGTGCTTCCCAAACTACTAAGTATGTACTCATCTTAATTACTGGAAGATGCAGATGATAATTGAATCAGCAATACAAGCACTGTGTGAGTTTCATTTCAAGAACTATGATTTGATTTGTTTCTTAACGTAGCCTGCTACTGGCCTATAGCGCCAGTGCCTGAATCCTGAAAGACATTATGTTTAATAGCAAGTGGAGTCCAAATGAAAGAAAATAGAGCAGGAGATATTAAAATAAATGTGTACTTTGGGGTATTATAACGTGGAATTTGATATTCCTTTACCTATCTTTCCACCAAGGACTTGTAATGTGATTTAATAAGGCTAAATCTTCAATACGTTTCTGTCTCCCTAGAACCAACAGCCAACATGTCTAGCAAAAGGGCAAAGACGAAGACCACCAAGAAGCGCCCTCAGCGTGCCACTTCCAATGTATTTGCAATGTTTGATCAGTCACAGATCCAAGAGTTCAAGGAGGCCTTCAACATGATTGACCAGAACAGGGATGGCTTCATTGACAAAGAGGACTTGCACGATATGCTCGCCTCCCTTGGTAATGTCACTTTTCTGTTTATGGTTGCCAAAAAAAATTGTGCTGTTATAATTAAAATATTGAGTTTGAGACAGATCATGAGAGATGTCTCCATTTGTATCATGCTATTCAGATAGCTTTCAAAATAAAAACAAACATGAATGCCTTTATTTGTAGGAAAGAATCCAACGGATGAATACCTAGATGCCATGATGAATGAGGCTCCAGGCCCCATAAACTTCACAATGTTCCTCACGATGTTTGGTGAGAAGTTAAATGGCACCGATCCAGAAGATGTGATCAGGAATGCTTTTGCTTGCTTTGATGAAGAAGCAACAGGTACATGGGTAAAATAAGTGTACATGTATTATTTCTACTTACTTTGTAACAATAAACATTTGTATTCATAGAAGTGGCGATGAATTTTTTAACTCTGAAAATTCTTATTTCTGTAACCTAAAAATCATGCCACATATCTTTAGCAGCTGAAATTACCTTTTCAAATACTATAAAACTTAAAATTCCAAACTGCTGGTTCTCTTGTTTGGGACAGGAGAAACAAAAAAAGATGTTGATTGGGAAACAGGGTCTTAAATTTTTCCAAACTTAAAATTCAGCTTTGGGGCAACTTTTGTATGGGAAATCCTTGTCTTCAAAGCTGTTGTGCTTTTATAAAGAACTTTTTTTTCTGTCAGCAACTTGTATCCACCTTCCCTCTGTTAAGCTGCACTTAAAGGAGAGGAAAATTAATACAAAAACCTGTGTGACTCACAAGAGTGCTGATAGAAGGAATCACAAGTTATATAAGGCTGCTTGTTTAATAAAAAAAAAAGTGTTCTTTGCAACCAATCTAGTAAATCTGAGTTTTGTCACTGATTTGAGATAAATTCAAAATCTCTGAAATATTTAGGACTTACCTGTGTTTCATTCTCTTGTTGAATGTTGGTAGTCAACTTCCATCATTGTGTTTTCTAGTGGTTTTCATTAGGTATGTTCTAGACAAAGAGATCCTCTTTGTGTAAAATGTACAGTTGTTAGAAGACTCTCAGTACTACTGGGAGTATAGCCCTGCTGTTGGAAAGAAGGTCCGATATGTATACTGACAAATTAGTATAGTTTTTGAAACAACACAGGAAAATCATAAAATGGCCTTTAGGTGAAGTATGAGACCATGCAAATTAACTAAGAGACTTGACTTGACTGAATGCTTGTAATTATATGGCAATTACAGTAGTAGGCATTAATGGCTTTGTTTTCATTTGACAACAAAGACTCTAATTGAAACAGAGTTCAAAGAAATAAATTATCATCCAACTATTAGCAGATAAATGTAAAACCTCCTTTTTCTTATGTCATCTTACATTGTCTTCTAGGGTTCATCCAAGAAGACTACCTGCGAGAGCTGCTGACAACAATGGGAGACAGGTTCACAGATGAAGAGGTAGATGAGCTGTACAGAGAGGCACCCATCGACAAAAAGGGGAATTTCAACTACATTGAATTCACGCGCATCCTGAAACACGGAGCAAAAGACAAGGATGACTGAGCAAAGCTCCTGATACCTGCAGATTATCTCTGCTTTATGCTTACATTTATTTTCGAGGGTTTATTCCTGATAGAACTTGTTGCATGCATTTAGCTTTACAGCTTTTGCCTTTCTTAATGTATTTATCTATTTCAGGCCATTTAGGGACATTTGCACCTGTGTAATCAGACTGGAAGTGGGGAAAATATTGTGAGAAAAAGGATATGGGGACATATCTATCATATCTATGGACATGATAGTCCAGGAAAATAATCTCAATATTTCTGGATTAGCTGGATTTTTACACTTTTGTAATAAATGCCATTTTGAAATAAAGATTGCTATATAGATAAAATACCTCAAATTCTTTTTGAAGAATGACCTTTCTATTTTGCATTTACAAATGCAGGTGTGTTAATTGTATTTTACTTACAGTTGCAAATCAAGCTGGAAAACTCATTTTCGTAATGTTTTGTTCAGTGCCACAGAGTTCTGAAGTGTTCCTGGCAGTATGCGCTGGTCTTTAAAAATGCAGCTGTATAAATCTCTTACCTCAGGTTTTTTAAGTGGCATCTGACTGTGGAAGTAGCTAGCCAAAGAAATGGTTCGATAAGATTGTTACAATTGCCTAATGGGCAGCAGAGAACATTTATGGTTCTTAATCAGCTATCATGCCCAGCTTTTATTTCCTTTTAATATTAATAGTTTTTTAGCAATATTTTCATGTCAAAGTTCACATTCCTGTTTGGTAAGTTTTTATGCTGGCAATAAGCGGGAATTAAGCATATTTTTTCCATGTGGTTGAAGGAAGCTTGTGCAAAGGAACCTCTCTCTCTGAGCTACATGGTCTGTATTGGCACAGACAATATTAACAGCAATACATGGCCAGAAAACGTACATAAAACTTTATTGTTCTGCAGCTTTCAGTTTGGATGTGAGAAGGAGCAGAGTAGTTCTGAGAATTAACATGGTAAAACCATATACATGCTAAAGTCCCTCCCACTTTTTAAAAGATTATACATTTTCCTCAGCTACATTGGTAATATGGCTTTTAAGCAAGCAAGACTCATTCATTCAAAACCAGCTGTGTTGCACTGAGTAATCATCAGACAAGACAGCTGGATTTTTCTTGCTGGAAATAAGTACTGAAGTAGTGATTTTAAAATCATAAATATGACTTGCATAAAAGAGAATCTGGTATCCTCCTTGAGAGGAAATTGTTCCCTTCAAAATCTTCTGTACTGCTGCTCTTAACTTTTGAACAGCCAGCTGAAATGTGGGACATAGCTGCTTTGCTCCTTGTTGCACTGTGTGGGTGTTATGTTCCTTGCTCCTTTCTCCAGTTAGGGGATGGGGACTGGGAATAGTATTAATGTAAAGACACCTACTTGGGAAGACGTATTATTGAAAAAGCATTTCCAAGGATGTTCAAGTATGACTGATGCTGAACTTCCAAGTTCAGGTTTCCCTAGTATCTGTATTGTAATCTAGAAGACCAGGTAGCCTGCAATTGGGCACAAACCCCTCAACCACTGGAAGGCTACAAGACACAGCCTCAGCCAAGGGACCATATAAGACCATCAGAGGCGTTTTGTAGCTAGGCAGCGAGGAATGTCCAGACAGCTGAGATTGCATGCCAAGGGCTGTGGGGATGTGTCATCAATAATCCACTTCCAAAAATAAAAATAACTTTGGTCACTGAAACAGCTTAAGATTCTGATGACTTAGACTTAGCATTTTGCAGTCAAAATCTTGGAACCTAATCTCTTCTCCCTTGGGGTTCATATATAATAGCCTCCAAGCTCCATGCCAGACTAAGCTTATGATGAAAAACTATTTTCACAGGCTGATGCACACACTTAATAGTCTTACATCTACAATGATATATAATGCCCTGTGAAGCACTATTGAAAAGCAGTGATTTATTTTACATGACCCATTTACCCTGTTCTAAGGCTACATCCGCAAAGGTCAAATTGAAGCCAAAGAGCTATTGCAGCTGCATGAGAAACCTCCAAAGAGGACTGTTTGTGTGAAGTGCTGCCAGGATGTGCTTTGCCTGCTTTTTTTTTTCCCCCCTCCTCTGACTGTTGCTGGAGATACTGGTAATAGGCAACACTTTAACCACCCAGGATACACTTGTATCTGCTCTTTACAAATAAAACCATCTTTTATCACACAGTGATCAGATGACTGAAGCATTTCACAACATGAAGTCAGCTCAGCAACTAACTGATGTCACAGAGGTGGTGTCTGTGCGCTCTCAAGTAAGGGTACGTTTCACCACTGACCTAAGAACTATCTTTAGATTGCTTGTTTCTAGGATCACTGTCATATTTTGAGAAACGAAATGTAACACACAAGCCCCTTCCTGGCACAGGACATCCATCAGTAACAGTAATGGTGCGGCTCTGTGTCCTGCCCAGTGCATTTGTTCCAAAAGCTGAAAAATATCTGAAATCTTGTCATCACGTGTTTCTCACGGCTATGGTCTTTTCTTGTCCAGAATGTCACTAAGCTATTATTTGTTATGTTCCTGGGGAGTTTCAAGTGGCAACAAATAGCTTTTACCATACTGAAGGCATTCAGACAATGTAAGTCCAAACAACAGGTGAGTAACAACCAAAGTAGAGCCAGGAACATTTTAAATATCAGCAGTTAATCTGCCATTGGTGTTGCCCGTGTACCCATGCTCCTATTTTGGCTTTCTTACTTAATTTTTCAAACTCTACTGGCATTTTTTGATAACCTTCTCCTTCAAAAAATTATTTAGGATGACAGGATTACAGAAGAGGCAAAAAGAAATCAGTAAATGCCTCTCAAAATGCAGCTTAAAAAGTTTTCATGAAATGTTGAAAATCAATACTGGGAAAAAAAATTTCACACAGCTCATATTTGTTGCACTCTGAGCAGCAACTCCGTAGAAATCCCTGTTTTCCTAAACTTTTGATAAGAGTAGATATGAAACTTCTAATCTTAAAAAGAAAGAAGAAAGAAAAAAAAGGTCCAGTCCTCCCATTTTCCTTTGCAGTCCGTGAGCCTGTACACACATTTCCTGGGACCACTCATTTCGGGTAGGAGCAAACTCCATTGCTGCAAGCAAAGCGCACAGGCTGCTGTGGTAGCACATCGTTTGGGAATCCCTGCACTAGACTTCAAAAAAAAAATAAATTGTACTTCTAATTTCAACAATACAGGAAAAAAAAACACTGCCAAGAAACATTTTCAGACCAAACTCGTGATATTCCCTAGAGAACAGATCACACATAACAGATGTTGCATCACAGGGCTTAAGGGGTCATGCAGTTTCTATGAACGGAATACACCCAAGGGAAGATGTTTACATGTTTCTCAGAAGCATGTAACTAACAGGAGAGCAGGAAATCAAACTGCCTCCTGGAAAATCCCAGACGCTTGTTGCATGCAGACTCCTCTGCCATGCAGCCGTGATTCCGTTTCTTAGTAAACCACCTTTGCGCTTCGATAGAGCTTGAAAGTCAGTTACAAATACCACAGGATTAGGCAGGTCAAGATTAACTTTAATCTGTGTGTCTAAAGGTGCAGACGGTGTGTGACAGCAGCATTCACTTCAGCATTCCTGTAAACTGTCACTGCTCAATTTTGCAAGGTTTCTTTAATCCTTAATTTGCAATTTCCTCACTTTGTCTATTTTAGGGTATCAGTATCAACCTCACTAAATATGGAACTACATTTTGTCTTTTTCCTTATGGATGTTGTGGGCATAGTTAAAAGACAGCATTCCACAGCAATTTCCAGCCTCTGCCTAGCATATGCCAGTGTACAATGAGACCTGTGAGCCCTGTCTCTGTATTTGCTGAAAAAGAGTTGGTGTCAGACACGAGTGACTTGAGCCTTGACTTAGCATTGTACCCAACAGACACTGGGGCTTTTTCCCCTCCGTCGAATTCCTCTTCCTTGCTTGTGAGGTAACCACCTCTGACGCAATAGGTTTTATACTGGCAACATGTTACCACCACACAAGCAGCATGTTGATTTTACAACTGCTCCACCAAGCAAGCAAACTTGCATAGGCATCAGCTAGTAAGAAAACTGATAACAGCTTACTCTTTCTGCCAAACATCTGACTAAATACAGTCCTTCTTGTTTTCTGGGTATGTTTTTAAATACCATTTGGGGCCTCCAGCCAAGCATTGAGCACATTTCATCTCCTTCATTATTTGTGCATACACATCGCCACACAGAAACAAGTGCTAATTTAACATACGTGCCCTCTCCTTGCATGCATGTCCTTAGGTTTAGAAGAATTAATGACATATGTCTGGCAGAATTAATTACATATGTTTGAAAGACTGGAGGTCTCACTCTCTTCTTACTAATACCTTATCAATACCTATTTTTCGCATTGCATTTGTAAACACTGTGCTAGGGATGATCCTGGCATTTTTTCTGGCCTTGCAGCGAGCAAGCAGTACACCATGACTGACAGCAAGCATCCCCACTCCTTCAGTGCAAATTGCCTTTGCAGAGCAGAGAGTGCAGATGCAGTCTGTGGGAAAGGCAGCTCACCAAAGGATGGCCAAGACTTTGTTCCCTCCTTTCTGCATCCTGAATTCGCATCTCTGTACAGCTAGGGCACACTGAACTAGGCAGATTTTTACTGTGAGCCAGTGCAGCTGGTCCTGTAATGTTGATTAGAACCATAAAGAAACATCATATGACACAGACTGATTCTGCTTCATTAAGCAACCAAGTTAATCACAAATATCTGCACTGTCATCGTAACTCAGCAGAAGTGGGGAAATGGAGAGAATTAAATGAGAGGAAAGCCTTACTGTAAATTGCTTGCTGTCTATAACAGCCTAAGAACTTAGATATGAAACAGATAATTTTGAAGGCTTTTAGACAACCCAAAGAAAACAAGCCTAGGAAAACATTTCAACAGCACCTAAGTATTTGAGTATTTTAGATGGGAAGGATAGAAAAATTTTACGTATTTTGCTTAAAATGTTTCTTTCTTAAACAAGACTGACATAAATGAGAAAGGTGGGAATGATGAAGGAAAAAGTAGTAGAAAGAAAACTCAAGGAGTTAGGAGCTTCGCAGGTTTTTTTTAAATCACGTTTTCAGAATGGAGAAATTAATTCCTATTCTGTATGGTGTATGCAGGGAATTACACTGTACAGAAAAATTTTTTTTGGCATACATTCTTGGATGTGGCAGTGTAAGCATTTTTCCCCAGCCCACAAAACAAACGCTGCATAAAACTGAAGGTCCTCACTAGATGGCCCTGTTTCAAGGTACAGTACTGCCTGAGCATCCTTTCAAGAGGCAGCCGGAGAACTGCCTGCACCCAAACTCCCCAGGACGGCTGGGAGGGCACACTCCCTCGCAGCACAGCTGTAGAAATGCTTCACTCTGGACATACTTTTCACTGCCTGGTGGCAAAAGTTTGGATGAACCACCTTGGAGCAGAGCTACCCATTTCAACCTCTGGCAGCCCAGAACACCCTCTCCCTAGGATGTGCCTGGGCTGTTGTAGAAGAGCCCGAAGGCCTTCTTCAAGACCAGGCCTGCTGTCCCACCAGATAAGGATCTGCAAGCGGAGCTCTCTGCGCAACCAGGGAGCACCCTCAGAGCACAGAGGAGCCTACGAACTCAAGAAAGAAGCCTGTATACTTAAGAAACAGCCCTTGGCATCATTGTCCTCTCAAAAAGCAGTCTGTAAGGCATCAGTAGTAAGTGGGATTACAGCCATTCTCAAACTCTTCTCCAGCATCAACCAGGGCTGCACAACCACGGGGAACTAAGCACTGTGCAAGGCTGTGGGCAGCTCACAGGTACCAGCCACAAGCAGCATTCTCTCCAGAGGGAGGTTTAAACAGCAGAAACCAAGTCCTGTTCACCTGAGCGATCATCAGAACAGATCTTAATTAAGAGCTAAAGCACAAGCTAATACATTCACGGGAAAAAAAAAGGACCTTTACTTTTTTTTTTATTTTTAAGATTTCTGTCAATGAGTAAAAAAACATTCTCCAAATATTATAAGAGGTGAGACAAATCCCTTTTTCCCCATTCAAATTTCTTTGGTGGCATGATGAATGCCAGAATCAAATTAAATTGAACCATGTGTAAAAGCATTCTCTAGACTGACATCACACAGAAAATGGTCGCATTTAACTGCTCTCATTCCATTATGATGCAACAAATTGGAGACAAAAGCTTTAAGAGAGAGACACAGACAATTTTGTCACTAAGAACTGACCTCATACTGGGTGAGTAATATTACTGTACGTAGTCTCACAACTTTGAAAGCTAAACAGCAGGAAAAACATACACAGTGACAGGTTTCATATAACACCTTTTTAATAGCATAAAAAACAATATAATATAGAGTAGGATGCTTGCAGCACAGGTTCAATTTATAGTGACTGATGAAAGGATTTAAAATTAAGATATCAAATAGCTATTTTCATAACTAAATTTCAACACACAATTCAGCTGTTGAAGATTATCAGAGTATTTTAATAACTCTATTACTATCTTGATGTTTCTACGGCTTTTCTGCCCACTCACACTTTGCATATAATTATCCTGGAACTAAACGCCATGTCTAGTAAGTACAGAGGATTTTTCCCCAATACTTTTTCCATGAGCATGCTCTCAATTCATTAAAGTTTAATATTTTTCCCCTTACATTTCGAGGCAAATTTTAGAAGAGTGATATTAAAATTAATTGCGAAAGTATTCTTATAAGCTAATTAGGCCATGTTCTCAGACCTCATGAAGTAACTCTTCTGGTTTGAGGGGAGGGCAGGGACAGAAAGGTGAGCCAATTAAAACGTCTCCTTCAAATTTGGGACCGCAACTTTTTAGAGTATATATTAACTTCAATATGTCCAGTGCCTAAATATAATTCATTTACATTTGTATATATAATTGGTAATTTCAACAAAAACCTGTTCATCTGTTTTTTCCTTTTCATTCTTAAGGGTTGCTATTTGCCAAGGTACTGACTGTATACCAACGAAACTGGCAGCAGCCAGGAAAGGAGTCAAAAGAATGATGAGCTGACAGTGCAGCTTTCCCATCTGACAACATTTCAGAATCTTTTTGTGTCCTAAACAACAGCTTATTGAAACACAAGTGACTTATATGGGACTTCAATATGTAAAGTGTGAATAAGCATTCCATTCAGAAAAACTTCACAAACGCAGAAGCGGTCCTCATGGGGCTGCCTCGGAAGCCAGACCCCAGCCCCAGGGGAGCACTGAAAAGAGCTCGTACCTCAACTTCTTTAACGGCCTACGTTAGTAAACAAATAAACAAAGTAATAATAATAATAATAATAATAATAATAATAATAATAATAATAATAATAATAATAGAAGAAAACAGTGGTATCCTTGGCACTGCTTTCACGAAGCAAACACAAGCAAGAATAAATCCTCCAAGGGCTCTTACAATGTATCGCTGTGGGAAATCAACTGTTGTTCATGCGGGAGTGCTCATGGACAAGCTTCAAGATGCAAACGAGAATTTTTCCGATCCTTTAAGGACCCGGAGGAAGGCTGAGTATCAGGGTAACACTCACACTTGCTCCTGCAGGCAGCACGTTACCAAACGGCCAGGCTCCATTCACATCACCGCTACGACACCACGAACCTGTCACCTCCGCGGTCGCCTGCAGAGGCGTCAGGAACATGGACCGAAGCTTCGTCTTCACTGCCATACATAAAAACCCAAGCGCCGGGAAGAACTCGCTGACCCGAAGGACCCTCCCTTCCCGCTGCCCGGCACCCCCAGGCGGCGCCCAGGGCCCAGCGCCGCCGGCGGCGACTTCCCGCGGGCTGTGCCAACGCTGCCGGAGCGGGGGGGGGGCAAAGACGCGCTTGCGATGGACAGCCCCCCGAGCCAGCCGCCCTGAGGAGGAGGAGGGAGCTGCGATCATTAGGGCAAAAGGCTTCGCTGCCGTTTCGCTGTCCTCCGCCGCTTCCCCCGGCGCCAACCCGCTGTCTGCCCACTGCTTGCCCCCCCCTTCCCCGCCGATGGTTTCTCCGGGAAGCACCGGGGCGGCTGCTGCCGCTTCCTCACTTCCGCGTCTGTCTCGTACCGGGTCCCTGGAGCGATCGCTGGGGTGAGGTTAGGAGGGTCCAGGTACCGCGGGTGGGGACGTGTTCAGGGGCGGGAACGGACTGTGGAGAGAATGACCGTTGGGAGACGCGTTCGAACCGTTGGCGGCAGCCGGTGGGGCAGCTGCTGCTGAGGAGAAGCCATGGCGCCGGGTGCTCCCCCCTCGGCGTGGCTGGCGGGGCCAAGGAGGGCCCCCACCCGCCGCCATCACCGGTGGCGTCGTCTCTTCATGGGGAGGGCAAGAGCGTTTCGATTCTGGGTGTCCTTGAAGCGGGATGCCGCTTCGGAAGAGCGATCAGCTTTCCTCCAGGACCAAAAAAAAAAAATAGCAACAACAACAGAGTTTCCTCAGTGCTGTGCTCGCTGGAGCGTTTTCTCTGAGCTTGGTTGTCCCACACATCCAAGGCTGGGGCAGGGGCTGGCTGCCAGGCTGCTGCTTTCTGCTCACGGCCTTCTGTAGTTACAGCAGAAAGGGGCTGCGTGTGGGATTCCCTTATCCATCCCTCCCAGCAAACCTAAAGGACAAATGCAGTCTCCTTCCGTTCATTGCCCTGCAGCACCATGCAGTGGAAACCTCAGCAGACTTAGCGACAGGTAAATTGACAGTAGGAGTGATGAAACAGACCATTTCTCTGCATTGGTCAGACCCCACCTCGGCTATCCTGAGTGTTACAGGTGAAAATACCTTTTTCTGGGTAGATGAGCAAAAGCAGTAGGAGTTGATTGCTTTCCCCTTTTGCTTAAAAGAGCTTTCAGGCATGCCAGACCTGTAGTATATTTCAGGTAAAATTAAATGGATAAAAGGCAACACATCGGTATGAACAGAAATAATAGTTTGCAGTTCTCTTAATTTCCGGGTGTTTTAAATAATAGAAGGCAAGGCAAGGACAGAGACCTATCACTGTACAAAACAGCAACTACTTACTGCTGTCAGGTGTCCTGTTCAGGTGAACCGAGTTGTGTTTCCTTACCCTGCTACCTAATATTGCACACAGTTGCCATATATCTATATCCATACAGAGTTCTTTCACAGGCTTAATAACAGCTCTCAAAACCTCACTTTGCTCTTTTAAACTTGAGACCAGTCTGAGTTCACTTCTTGCAGATGCATGCATCAAGAAGGGGTCCCAGACAAAAGCTGTCCCTTTGAAGACTGAAATTCAAGTTTAACTTACATCTTCTTTTAGTGACTTTTTTTTAGTTAGGAGTCTGTCTTTCATTTGTTCATATTTCCTACTTCTTTTCTTCCCTTCTTGATAAGGGAAATGTGTTCTGATGAGAGGAAATGGAAGTGTGTTAGAGGTGTTTTCTATCCGTGAACTTCCACATCAAACCTTAGTACAGGGGTTTTTTAAGTCCTAAGTCTGATTTTACGGTATTTACTATATTTACTTCTCTCCCTAGTGTCCAAAAATCAGCATGTCTAGCAAAAAGGCAAAGACGAAGACCACCAAGAAGCGCCCTCAGCGTGCCACTTCCAATGTATTTGCAATGTTTGATCAGTCACAGATCCAAGAGTTCAAGGAGGCCTTCAACATGATTGACCAGAACAGGGATGGCTTCATTGACAAAGAGGACTTGCACGATATGCTCGCCTCCCTTGGTAACGTCTTGAGAGAGGGGAGGGGAGTTCTGCAACTCATCTAACTAATAAATCTCTCATGTATAAATAGAATCATAAAACATTTGCTAGGCTGTTGCACTAGGCTCTGGGATTTGTTATCATGACTCTCAGCTGTGAATAGAAGTGATGATGTTTTCTGAAAAATGTCACCTATATAAGTTAACAGTTTTGCTCACATATCTGGTCTTGAGTTTTTTTTAAGCTATATATATGTTTACTGTAGGAAAGAATCCAACGGATGAATACCTAGATGCCATGATGAATGAGGCTCCAGGCCCCATAAACTTCACAATGTTCCTCACGATGTTTGGTGAGAAGTTAAATGGCACCGATCCGGAAGATGTGATCAGGAATGCTTTTGCTTGCTTTGATGAAGAAGCAACAGGTATGTGAATGAAACTCAGCCATTTGGGAAGGGCAGAGGGGTGTATTTTTATGTTATTTGGGTTTCTAAATACTACGCTGATTTTTGCACCTTTATAAATGAAGTGTGACACTAATCCTTCTAGATGGCATATTCTGCCAAGTAATGAGAATTTATTTCTGAGAGTAAAAACTATGGCTGTTCTGTGTGAGTACGAGGACAAGTAGTAATGCTCTTCTGGCTTTGTAGAAGAGTGTTTTAACTATGTGTGTTACTCAACTTGCAAAATAAGATGAATTTGCTCTAAGAAATGAGGAATTCAAAATGCTAATATGTGATTTTCTATGGCATTGAAAAGGTGACAAGTGTGAAATTAGATTAATCTGAATTCTTTGATGTATTTAATATTTCAGGACAGGCTGCCCAGACTATGTAAACTCTTTTGAACTCGTACTTTGCCTAGTGTATGTTTTATGTCTCTGACAAATGCCATGTGTCATGCTCTCACCCACAGCTTAGTTTGCTTTCAGGCTGAGGAAGGGCTGTAGCCTCAATGATCTAAAGATAAAAACAGGGTGGGGTCTAGAAGGCAGAAATGACAGATTGAAATGACTTGCATAGCAAGGTGCGGGGAAGGAGGAAAATGCAGAGTGCAGTTTTACTATATCAGACTTTCAAGGTTGCGCCTGTAATCTTGAGGTTAGAGTTCATGCATTTATTTATTTATTCATGTAGGCTAAGATTCCAGAGAAGCATGTAACAACCGGGGATGACTCCTTAGGGTGATTCTGAGGAATTACAGAAGATCAGTGCTTGAACATGTTGTGAACACGTCTTAATATTATGTGTTGAAATTATGTAGCCTCTGTACTGGAGATGTTATGGCACCTATAACTTTCTTCACAACTGTCCACAGCAATATTTCATTCTAACCTGTGGATATGTGCTCTGAACCTTTCAAAAGATATTATTCAATTTCAAACCGGTATTTTTCCTCTGTGTATTTTTAGCACCTTTTACCTTTTCAAAGAGCATCACCTTCCTGCTGAGGTGTATGTAAACAGGCTTTCTGTTGGTAAGGTCTTTTCAAATGTTAATTGACTTCCTCCCTCTCAAGGGAAATCTCTTTACCATCTCCTAGAGAAGGAAGTTTTGTTATTAGGTTAATTATTTTCTCCCCACAGGTAGTCTGACTCACTATGCTACAGGCTTTTTTTGTATCCTTCAGAACAAGAGCCTGTGAATTAGGATATGAAGAAAACGATTGTGCTACCAGTTCTTTTGAACAGTAGCTGTCTACATCTATGTAAATAATAAGTTACTAGTTCAGGCCCCCATATACTGATAAGATTGATTTTATTATCTTTCAACTCTGGGTGGTAAATGTTTTAGTCTAGTCCTCAGATGATTTGAGGGTAATGGCTCCACAGTTTCTTTTGTGTCTTATGCCATCCTCTGATTTTAACTAGGAAACATGTTAGATAGTTATGCAGTTTTATTGATTTTTAATTCATAATAGTCAAAATGCAATCTTCAAAATACTGTGTAATGTATTTGTAGAACCCATGTTATCTTTGCCTTTTGTTCATTTTATTCTCAGATTTGGCTTCTGATCAGTTTGTTCCTTTTAAAAATGAACAAAAGCATTTCCAGCTATGTCAAATCTTTTTCTTTTTTTTTTTCCCCACTTAATCTCCCCATGCATGTGTGTTATGGGCCTGATTTTCTAACTCTACATCGGTGTAGTTCTTTTGAAAGAGAATAATACAAATCAGATGCTCTTGATGAGGATAAGGTAGTTGTGCTTCTTGGTTTTTACATTTCCTATGTTGCTAATCTAGTTGGGTATATTGCTTCAGCATTACTGACATATGTAGTACTATGAAATCAGTATAAAAGTTATATCTGTCTGCATGTGGTATGTCTTTTGTCTGCTCTTTGATCCTGCATTGTCATCTGTTTTGTGCTGTCTGCCAAAAGCTGAACCTTAAATTTTGCTTCATTAATTTGTTGTTCCCCATCTACAGTGAAGCTGTGCATGAGGGAGAGTGGGAATACAGTTTGTTTTACAATTCTGTGCTGCTGAAACTTTTAGTGTATTCCTAGTCTGGCAATTTAGCTCAGTGTTTAAACACCTAGGTGTTCAGACAGAAGCTATTCAGTGCTTGAGGCTAAACTTGCAGCGCCAAAGGCCTTGCATTCTTTGAATACTATTCCTTATGTCATCTCTCATCACTCTCTGTAGGACTGCAGGAATAGAGAGCCTAATCTGTTTAGCTGGTTTTTCCCCTCCTTTACACACAGCTGCAATGAGACAATTCCAAAACTTGACAGGATTAAGATGGGCCTAGCTAACTGGACATTCTCCCTGTTTTTCAAGCAGAACGTTGCTGTTAGCATTCTTCATTTGGAGTTGGTAATTAAGGGCTTCTTTACACTGGCATATGATGCCGTTTTAATTAGCATATGTTTTAACATCTTCTTTTTCCCCTTCCCCACAGCATACACCAACAATATTTTTTCATGCTCATTGACTGCCTTTTGGTCTCCTGATTACCTGTTTGGTTTTGTCTCTCTAATTAACTGTTTGCTTAAGTTATTCAACTCTTTCCAAAGCTGTTTTTTTTTTTTAATCACATTCTAATTGAATCTACATCAGTTGATGTGGGTGTCTACTTATGATTTCCAGCTGTTCTGCAGCTTACATATCTTTTTTTTTATATACTTCTACGTCCTCTGTTCTGTTATTGAGATTTCTCCAACTAAAGTTCAATAACTAATTTTTTTCTCAAATTAAGCAACTATTATGCCTTTAAAAGCGTGTTAGGTCTTATTTCAACATTAAACAGTTTCTGCAGTCTTATGTTTACCATTTGTTATGTGCATTCCTTTTTTAATCTCTAAACTTTCCTGGAATTATTTAGCAACTGGTGGTTCTGCCCATGTACTGAAATGGAATTAACAGAACATATTTAGCAACCACTCATTTTTATATCTTTGTTAATTTCCTCCAAAATCTTCTGCTAAAATTTTAGCATAAAATAAATAATATATCCTGCCTTTTTTTGACTAGCTTCTCCGCCTCTACCTCTCCATGTAAACATTCTTCCTCTCTCCTGAGTTGACTTGCTCAGTCCTGCCTGAAAGTCTCTTCTGTTATAAGCTCACTCCCTGGATGCTTGCCAGCAGTTCACTGCATCCACGTAAACTGCCTCCAGCAACAGCATTGTGCAGCAGTGAAGAGCCAACCAGTGGTTACTTAGTCCCTAGAGGAAACTAGTTTATAAAGGACATGAAAATATATGTAATTAAGTCAAGAAAAATGTGATTCAATTAAGAGAACAACTTGTGTAATGAAGACTAGCAGTGACAGCAACTTGTTTTTCCACTTTGAGCTGCTGAAGATCAGTAGATGGAAATAGGTATTATTAGATCACAGTACATCAGGCCTCTTTTCAGAAATCTGTATGAAATGCATCAAACTTCCCTCTCTTCCCCATTGCACTCAAAGAATTTTTTTAGAATTCAATTAATAAAGTATTTTGGGCTCTTGGTGCAAATGCATATAGGACATGCTGTAGTAGTTAATTGCATGTCTGTTGGAATGGCTGTCTAGGAAACGGCTTCCCTTTTGTGTTTCTCTCTGTACATGTCATTGCAGGGTTCATCCAAGAAGACTACCTGCGAGAGCTGCTGACAACAATGGGAGACAGGTTCACAGATGAAGAGGTAGACGAGCTGTACAGAGAGGCACCCATCGACAAAAAGGGGAATTTCAACTACATTGAATTCACGCGCATCCTGAAACACGGAGCAAAAGACAAGGATGACTGAGCAAAGCTCCTGATACCTGCGGATAGGTTTGAGGTTTTTTTCCCCTCCAGTAATTTTATTTCTCAGGATCTGTTTTTTCTTTTTTTCTTGCTGGGACCTTTTGCATACATTTTTAACATTCCAGCTTTTTCCCCTGTGGACTCCGGGGCTGCTCAGGCACACCTGCATCTGTGTAGTAAGACTGGAAATGAGCAGGGAGAGAGGACGACTTACAGGGATAGAGGTTTAGGGACAAAGATCCATGAGTGTGGACACCCAGGTAAAAATGTCAGTGCTACTCATCCTAGCTAGATTTTTACATTTTTAATAGTTAACTTTTCAAATAAAACTCTGCTATATTAAGTATGTCATTAAAATTTCAGTGGTAGAAATGCACTGTTTATCTAATTGTATCTGTAAATCTTTTTGCAACTGTATGCAGTTGTGCTGTTAACTTTTTGCCTTAAAAATGAAGCATAAGTCACTTAAGCATACTGATTTTTGTATTTCAGCGACTGAGCACTTACTACTGTGAGTATATAGAATTAAGAAGCTCCCATCCTTCAAATTTTAGTGAATTGTAAATTAATGATCTCTGTCCTAGACTTGCACAGTAAAAATATTAAATCTTATTGATGTAATTGAGTATTTTACCACCTTAACGCCTCCATTTCTCGACACTGAGTATAATATTAATATTGCTTTTAAAAAACCTGTGTGGTAAATCCTAGTATTTTCTTTTAAAAAATTCCACATATGAGAAGAATGGTTGAGTGATGCCTCTTATCAGATCTGTAGAACTGACACTAGGACTGACATTTAATTGCAACCATTTATTTTTTCTTTCTTTCCTCCTCCAATCTTTTTTCAAAGCACAGTGAGAATGGGATGAAGAAGAAAGGTGTGCTGTCTCTGTCCTGATTGTTTTCTGAAAATGTTATTTCTTGCTTTCCACATGAAACAATATAGAATAGATTTTTAAGAGCTTCTGCTGAGAGTGGTGCTTTGGGTGTGTGAGAAGGAGGCATTCCTTTTGGTTCCATTTCTCTAGTTCTTGTGGTATGGAATACATAGCAGATTTGCTACAGTATGCTGAGGTAGATTTGCCATAATCTGAATACTTGTGGTTCTGTCTTTTTGGTCTTGAGAGAAAGGGTGATCAGAGTTGGTTCTGTTACTTCTAGGAATTACATTGTTATTCCTTAAGAATTTAGGTTACAAAATTGAGAAATCTCATTTGGCTGAGAGCGTTTTGCTGTTTCTTGGTAGGCTGCTATTGCAAACTGAACTTCTGATGAATTTTTAGAGGACACTGATTATTTGTTTTAGAAATACCCTGTTCTTTCATGAACACTCTACTAGATCTGTCATCTTTTGAGAAGAACAATGCCATAAAAATCATTCACTGGTACCTGTAAGAAAAAGCTCTGACGCTTCTGCTCTACCTCAGTCCCAGTTAGGTTTGTGAAAGAATGGGGGCTGTCCAGACACATAAGAGACCACAGGATGCTAACAGGAGGACTGTAACAAAAGTATGAAAGATGCTGAAAAACTGAGGGGGGAAAGGGTTCAAAACACTTTCAAAAGAAAACAAGAAGAAATCCAAATTCTTCAAAAATAAGGTTTCTCTCAGTTGCTGCTTTTTTGCTGAAAATATTTACATTGAGAGGGGGTAGAGATAACAAACTCGGAAAAGAACTTTTGTAAAACTATCAGTGAAACCAATTGTGCCGTGTCTGAAGGAGGCAAAGTCGGCCAGGTCCTCAGCAGCCCACCAGCTGAGGACAGCCTCCCTCCTTCCCCCCGCACCGCAGGAATGTCTGCGGCGGCCGCCTGGCTTTCCTTTGCAGGGAGCAGGGCTGGGAACTCGACGCCACTATCCAGAGACATCAGTAGGTGGCATTACAGCTCCTAGCACTAACTTTGCTGAAGGGCAAATGGCTCAGGACAGTTTGTTGGGTTTTTTGAGTCCTGAAGACCTCATTTGGTGCAGCATACAAAGGAAAATACGGTCAGTTCCCACAGCAGCTCTACTCCTACCACAAGGACTAATGCTGTCGCGATTTTTTCAAATTGCAGCTTTTGTATACACTGAATTTTGTCTCTTTAATCAAATTCCTTTGTTAGAAAAAAGAAAGCCGTTGTTACAGTCATGTATGTACAAACACACGTGGTGTATATGTGAGAAAGACTGGTTTTCAAAAGGACTTAAGGCTGCGTTTTTAAGTCAACCCAGGTACACTGCTCCTGCCTTTCTCCGATCCCAGTAAGCACTCTTGTTTTGTAAGATTAGCTTTGAAAAACTACCCCAAATGCAAATTTACATGTTTGCATAACTTTGTTTACATATGAAAGAGTAAAACCTGTGGTATAACTAAATTGTTGAGGCTCAGAGTGAGGCAGCTGGCATTTATCTATAGCAATAAATACCAATTGTTAAGCCCCAGTTCTTGCTTATGGGCCAGGGCTATGTTGCTGTATAGCAATGCCTATTTGCCGTTTGGTCTTGTGATGACAAACTGTAATTCATTAATGCCATTGTTCTTAGCCTTGCCTTTGGGAGAATCTGTTTTAGCCTCTCAAGTGTAATGGCATTTAAAGCTCCGATACAAAGATGTCAGAGAGCCTGATAAAAACACTTTTGGTGGGCAATTCAGAGGCTTGGGATTTCTCTTGCAAAGAAATTTTAAACCCTGCTGACCTCTGATGCAGAAGGTGCCTTAAAGTCTGTGTCTGCCTAGAACCAGTAACACTGGTCTTATGGAGTAACTGCAGTTCTCAGTCCTGGCAAAATCAGTCACAGGGAATCTCCAGGTGTTCTCACTAAAGCGGGCCAGCAGAACACGAAAGCATTTATGGTGGGATGTATTTCTCCTTTTTTTGCTTTTAATTTTTTAATTTTTTTTTATTAATTCAGTTGTTTTATAGCTCGGTCACTTGAGTGGAGGGCTGGAACAATGTGGCCTTGAATCCTCTCAGCTAGAAGAGAGAATTAAAAGTAGGTCTGCAACATTCAGGCTGAATGTTAAACCACTGAACAATTGAATAAGAGAGAGTGGAACTATCAGAAGCAGCTGTGTTTCTTATTGTGCTGCTTTTTTTTTTCTCCTTTTTTGGCAAATGAAGGAGCTTAGGCAATTATCCCAGCTGACAGGATTAAAGAGATCAATTCTACCTGAAGAAAGACTCTTTCCTGCTCTTCAGGGTGAAGTTCCCAAAAGCTACGATTCACAAGTGGAGCTAATATGCTTGTTTCCTGTGATTGCAGAAGCAACAGAGCTGAACCCTAAATGAGTTTTAGCTTATAAACTGTTTCCTCTCCAGGACTGTTTGTAAACATTTTCCTCTGCCTGGCTGTTTGTGAGAAGCAGTGCCTCACCAGGGGACTGTCTCGCACATCCTGCATCTGCCCTAACATCCCCCCTCCACTCCCCGTCAGTGTAGTTAATAACTTGTAAAAGTTGTCACTGCCCTTACTCTGCTTTAACATTGTGCGCTGCAAACTGCTGTGGCTCAGCAGCTGATTATCCTGGACCAACTCAGCTATCTCTGTGCTGGCGGCAGGAATTTTGTAAGCTGTGCTGTCGCTATTTGTGAGGAAAGCCCTAACTCCTGAAGTAAGAGCGGTGGTGACTCCTTACCTTCTCTTCAGTATTTCTTGTTGATGAGATTCGGCAGATCCTTACTCAGTATGCTTGTTTTAATAGTTACTAATTTTAATGCCTAACTTCCCTAGATGGGGAGAGAGCAACATCTGTCAATCTGGAAAGCATGCCTCACTGTGAATAGTACAAATGATGTCAAGCATTCTTCCCTGTCACCCAGATACCACATAGCGGGTATGTAATACAACAACATCCAAATGTCAAATAGACTGCTGCTTGGTCTAAAAAACGTGAGAGCCTTAAGAGAATTCCTGTCACCAGGGTGGCATCTAAATACTAGGCACTTGGCATGACCTTTGTGGACTGTTTCCTAGCGGCAGGCATGTTTTATATTGCAATTCAAATAACTGCTGACTCATCTGTAGTTCCACTCTACGCATCCCACTGCTTAAGTATAAAAATTACATTAGTAGCACTTATTAGCTGTGAAAGGCAAACCTAACTAGAATTTCTATGTAATCATCACAAGATCGGAAGTGTAATGTAAACTGAGTATTTAAAAATATAAAAAGCGTTCATACAACTTTAATGGGAATGCATACCAGTCCCAGCAGGCTTCTTTCAGTGAATAGATAAAGAGTTGCAAATTAAAGATACTTGCAGCTGGAAACTTCCTTTCCAAATAACTGCAGGTCACCATGACATTGGAAATGGTTGCAAAAAGTTACAGTGAGACTACAATCATTGCACGCTTCCAGCCCCCCCCACACACATACACAAGATTTCCTTGAGAAATTTGCTCAGCTCTATGCCCCGCAGCCCTAGCAAGCTTCAAAGCTATAGGGCTGGAGTCAGTTAAAAGGGGAGTTAGCAAGATAAGCTCTTGAACTTTGTGATACATTTTTTGAAGAAAATTAAATGGAACAAAATTGCTCGTAGTCAGTACTTGCCTGTTTCTTTTACTGATTAAGGGGATAAGGTATTTTATGTTCATTAGAACCCAAGATACATGTTGTACAAAACTCAAGTTGTAATACTGTTATTGCTTTCCCCTTGGCAAACAGGCGAACTTGGCCATGATCTAAACACTTCTTTGCCTACCTCCCTCCTCTGAGAATTTTCAATTATGCAATTTTCAGTTGTCAGAAAACAACATTTCTTTCAGACATTCTTTGACTTTTTTTTTTTTTGTAACTAACTGAACATAATCTAAGAATTTAACTAACAAAAACTAGTTTCTTTGCCATAACATGTGTAGGTATGCAAACCACATCTGTCTTGCTGGTGTTTGTTACTGGTGCTTTTTAGCACATCCATCTGTTCCATGGCTTCTTTGCCTAGGTGAGGCAGAAAACGGCCACACTGTTAGAGCTGTATTTGGGGATGTCCTACCACGTGCAAACCTAAGAGGAAGGAGGATTCATCAAACTTGTACGAAAGGATGAGTAAGGAATACACTGCAAAAACACAGAACTCTTGATTTACTGACTGGAAGATGACTATGGGCTACTTGAACGCCCAAAGAGGAGGATATACTGTTGCCATGAAGTGCTGTTTATAACTGCAGGATTAACAGAAACCCCACCTGGTAGCAGCTACAGCAGAATTTGGAGGCAAACTGCGGTGAGGCTTGTGACAGTAATCAGAAGACAGTGATGAGGCTTGTTGGAAGTACTTGTTTTACTCTGCTCCTGTTGCAATGCATGCAGCCTGCTGCCCCTGAAATTTCCTGCCCCAAGCTCTGGACACAGAATTTGGGTAACTGAGCAACATCTAAACTAATGAAGATTAAAACAGCAGAAAGAGGAGACAAGATAGGGGCTGAGGCACTGAAGTGTTTCCTGATGCAGCTGATCAGAAAGATGACTCTCTAGTTGAGATCCCAGTAGTCATCCTTCTCCAGAGGCTGGACACCCAACGCCTGAACAACTCTGTAGGTAGCTCCTTACTTTGGCAACCCACAGCAGCTCTTCCAGGGTTCTGCTTCATATTTGATATTTCACCCTCTCTCTCTCCCCGCTTCCTCTCCTTCATGCAAGCACTTAAATGCCTTCCACATGTCAGGGGCCTGCATCTGCCCCTTCTGTTACAAGCTTTACACATGCCTAAGGGTTGTGGCCCCCAAGCAAGAAAGGCATTCCCTTCCCTACTTTGTGTACCACACCTTGGGCCTCACCTTGAGATAAGATTCAAAGCAGCTAATAAGCTGTAAGGCAGGCTTCCCGAATTTGGATGAGTAAAAATTCAAGCACCTCCAGGATTAAGGAGTAATTCAGTGGCAGCTTTGAAAATGCTGGCAGTATCCAAGTGGGATGTCAGTACCTCAGACATTTCAGGCTCTTAACTGAAAGTGCAAATCAGATTCTTGTGCACAGCTCTGGATGCGCAGCAATAGTGGCAACCATGACACAGTGTCATCTGAGGACAGCAGGTAAGTGTGCTGGGAAAACAGGAGACTGTTTTGGCTGATGTTCTTACTTGTGATGCCTGGAAGGTCTTACCCTATGCCAGGTTTTCAGGGCAGGTAATTATGCCTCTTCCACCACTGATCTCAAGTATTGCTAAGAAAGAGCAAGTGTCAAACAAAGGGGAGCTGGCTGCTTATTTTCACAGCCACTTTCCAGACTGGAAGGGTACTTTACACCTATGTGACTGATTCTGGATTATTCTTACCTATGACAGATTTAGTGCTTGCACACACCCTTTGCAGGAATGTTTTTGTTACCTACTGGTGGTTTTTAAAGTGACTATAAAAGCAAGGAAGGCATTTGGGAGACGCTGTTATGAACAGGTTAGGGTGTGTTTAATTTAGTTATTTCTTCTCCTTCCAATCCTTCCATGCCTCACTTAAGCCTATTCACAGGCTTTTCTTCTACAGGGAAATTGTACTGAATTCAGTGAGGCTCACCTAAAAAGGCCGTTTCAGCAACATTACGCAAGTTTCCAATATTTATCTTTATATACTGATACGTAATTCTGGCTCATTTCCTTACTCTGATGATTTTTTTGGGGGGGGGGGTTAAGTTTTTCTTAAGGTACAGTTTGCTTGAGTGACTCTAAACAATATTACATTAATGACTTTCCTATACAGTTTGCCCCATTTTATCTCCGTGGCAGTTAAAAATTTTGTTTGTAGAATCTCCTTGCATTTCTTTGCTCTATGTGGCTGATGTCAGACACCTGTGATGTCTGGGCATGTTCTTACACAGTCCACAAAGGTTTGTTTCAAGCTTTTGTTCCCAGAAGCTATGGGGAAAAGGACTGTATAAGATCTGTTTAGATCAGAAGTTGGTTGGGGGTGGGGGGCAAGAAGTTTTATCCCGGGAAATAAAAGCAATAATGTGGCATGAAGGTATTTGTAATATGGGTTCCTTTTAATGAATCTTAGCCACTTAACTGACTGAAGACATTAAATTGGTCTTTCCCTAAAGTAAGTAATTAACTTTCAACACAAAATTAAATTGCTTAAGATTATTACACAGCTATCTGAACAATACTTCTAGTGTCTCCTTGTTTTTATTGCTTTTTTGCCACTGGCATTCTGTATGTAATCATCCAGACACCATGAGACATATTGATTAAATAAATCGGGGCCCTTTGCACAGTCCAATCTTGGTTTATATACTCTTATACAATACACTGTTACTGCAGCCAAGTAATAAATAGGAGCTAGTTAAGATAGAAACTTCAGGCAAAGTCAGTCTGTCCTGTAATCCATAATCAAAAGTAGTCTGGACTCCAGAAATACTCTATGTCTTTACTGGGAAAGAGACAGACAGACTCCTAAGTTGACTTTAGTAGATATTTTGCTATTAGGCTGTGTATTTCCTCTTACTACACTCAAAAAAAATCTGGCTGAAGAGCAGCTTCCGTGCCAATGCTCCCAGAGCTCCAGACAGGTGAGTAGGTCTCCGTCCGTGTTTGTACAGTGTCTAGCAAAACAGAGGGAGGGAGGGTTGAAAATACAATGTCTTAAGGCATTTCCATAACTAAAGTAATAAGCACTTTTTTTAGTAGAGGTGACAAAAGCTATGTTTGAACAGCTTCCACTGTGCCCTCTCTAATTCATCAGAACATCATTTCCATCTCTTGCTTTGGCTAGGCTGATTTAGGAGCTTTCTGTGTTCTAGATAATAAGTGGCAACCAGAATATTCCAAGGCTGCCTCATCCTTTCTTATCCCACAGCCTAATGACAAAAGGAGACAATTGTGCCTTGTTTGCTAACTACATGTTGTGCTTTATCTTGCATTTTGGCTTATGTTGTCATCAAGTTGCTAATCATCACTCTGTGACACTGCCTGCAGAGCTCCTTCACACAGCTCCTGGCTGCGTTACATGGGGATGGTATCACAAAACAGCAAATGCAAGTGTTGGCAGCTGTCAATAACTGTTGTTTAGAGGGCAATTGTTTCTTTTTCCAGCCAGTGGAACATCAGATATCCAGGCCACCAAATAAATGCTATTATACATCATCTGGGCACCATATGGTCTGCGTGCTTCTGACTATAGCTGAGCCACAGCCCTCCAAGTGGTCAGGTGAGAGAGCTACCCTCCAGCCTCAGCAGCTCTCTGCTTTAGCAGATGTAAGTCTTCCACATAGGTATGTTGTGAAGAGAATCTTTTTTCCTTGGGGAAGTGCTTAAGTTTCTGCTGACCCTTCCAGGCATGGATGAACAAGTAATGTAGCTGTTCCAATGTCAGTTGTGCCGCACAGGTACAGGTCTGCACCCTGCTGTATCTGCAGTTCTAATGCTCCCTCAGAGAACTGACCTTGTATTCGGATGATGTCCGAAACTGTGTCTTAAATGAGCTCATCTCATCTCATGCAGCTTTTTATTATGTCTTGCAAAAGAAGTCCATTCTATGTTGGAGCCTTGCTTTGGCACCATGCTTGAATGGACAGAACCAATGCAGGCATGTAGTTGGAGGTGACTGGGTTAAACGGGTCAGCAGGCTAACTCCTTGCACACAGAGAAAGAGGAAATGAGGTTTGAATCAATTCCTAGAGTAGCACAAATTAGTGAGCTACTAAGAGCCCTCAGAGAGGTTCCCAGAGAGCCTCACATTTAACCCAGGTAATTACAGCTGCAGGTGGCTATGTAAGCATGAATCACATCGGTGAAAGTAGTGCTGAAGCCTCAGCAAGACTGGTTTTATAAGCCTAGGAACCGAGTCCAACTACATTTTATTGACCTTACTGCCAAGACACCCTCAATCCTTGCACTAACGGCTAACCAGGCTACAACATGTTATTGCCATTTAAAACACCTGGGACTGGGACAAGCTGTATTGGCCAAATCCTAGTCTATATCCATACAAGAAAATCTAGTACTCATACAAGTTTGACAGGCAAATTTTGGCTCTGTGCCTGCAACTCACTTTTTAACAAGTGAAGATCTGTTTCCATCCTAAAGTGCTTGAAAGGAACTTCTGTTTTTGAGAACATTGAGATAACTAGGGTAACAAATGACTTCATCATCTACCAATGTCCCCAAAGCATGGGCATACAGGTTTTGCGAAGGAGCTTAAAACTTCAGTTTTCAATCCACACTGAATTTAGGCTTAACAGAGTGAACTGTACTTTTCCTGTCTTAAATGCTTACATGCCTGATTGTTAAATTGTTTTTTCCAAAAGACTCATAACGTATTTAATGTTCTAAGCTGAGCTGAACTGCTTCGTTGTTATTTCCAACCTAAAGCCACAGGCAGTCTACAATGTCACAGTGTCTTTCTTTGGGCCTAACTTGTGTCCCACTCCTTGACAGCCAGAGTCCAGCAATCGTGCTGAACGTGTTTAGCCAGGGTAGACAGCATTGAGTCAAGCACAAGCACAGTGGCATCCCATGCAAAATCATGACCGATGAGATTCATGTCTTTTGCATTCCAGCTCAGTATCTAGAGCTTACACAGGGCAAGTAGGCACCTGGGTGCAATTTCCTTTTGAGCCTGAGAAGGCTCAAGGCTTTTATACCAGAAGCTGTTCTAGGATAAGACCTTTTTCTACTCTTCCTGTTGAAGATGGACTTTTAAAGGAGGGTCAGATTCATGGGAGGACAAGGGAAGACAGAAGGAGACAGGAGATGTGCCTGGCTCTGTAACTCAGAAGTTTCAGAAGAACTTGACGTTGGGCTTCTTCAGTGTGAGGTCCAACACAGTTTGTGCGTATTTTTCAAAGCAAAGAATTCCTCAGAACAAGCCAGGCCTGCCTTCTCTCCTGCAAAGTATCCTTCTTATTGAATTGTAAAAGTGAGTTCAGAATTATTTTTTTTCCACCTCCTTTTCTACTCTGTACATACCCTTATTATTGGAATTTTTTTTTATCCAATTAAGGGGCTTCCCTTATGATGATGGTTGATATCAGTCTCATTTTTTCATACAAAATTTTATCTTTTTATGGTGTAGTACTGGTGAACTTCAGAAGCAAACTAGGTGATGGAACTTCATATGCTGCATTAGTTGTTACGGCAATTCCTACTATAGGGCCTGAGTTATTAAGGATTATTGCATTTTAAATATGTTCTACTTCAAGGAATAAGTTATTCTCATTTGTGAGGATCTGGTGTACGAATAGATGTTATGACTCTGTGGGTGGAAAATGATGTAAATTAAAAGGAACTCTTAACAGGTCCTCTTCCTAAGGATAAAATGACAAGATGGCAGCATGATCTCAGGCTATACAGAGGTTACTGCAAATAAGCCCCAGTTAAATGGGGCTACCTGGAGGGAGGATGGGAATGTAAAAATTGATGTGTTAATATCAAATTATCCCAGACATAAAGAACCTCCCCCCCCCTTTTTTTTTTTAATAGGGCAATTGTTCTATCTATCTGGATTTACTGGAAATGCAGAGTTAAGGCACTGGTTTCCTGATTTTCTATTGATTAGGTTTGGATACTGTGTTCTGCAAGGACAAAAGTAAAAGAAACTGTTCTACACTCTCCACTGCCACTTGGGTCTAGACTTCTAGTTGGTCAATTTCTTTAGGTTTTGAGAACACACAGGCAGTGGGGGTTTGACTGAAAGATGCTCTTTTCTGCCCTTCATCTACAGTCTCCTCCACTATGCATTCAGTGGAGCATAAGCGTAACCTCAACTACAGCTATCACCAGTTGCTGATGAGGCTGGGGCATGTGCAGGAAGAGGATGAAGTCCTTCACTGCGTAACTCAGGAAGCAACTGCACATCAAAAATTCCACCCACTAGGGAAAGGTCACAGAGCAAATCTGGACCTGCTATTCCTGGTGAAGTACCTGCAATGTACAGCTCTTCTGAATTCTCCCTCCTGACCTCCCCCCTCTTCAAACAGTCCTTACCTACTAAACAGAAAGATCACCAAAGCCCTATCCAGCAGGTACAGCTCAGTCTTATGATGTGTGGAAAATCATGGAAGAGCTCCTCAGACTCTCCAGTGCCAATGCAGCTGAAGCAACATTTCCAGTTTTAAAACCAATTAATTAGCATTTGTCAAACCTACATAACTGTAGGAGGTAGGGGGAGAGGGTGTGGTACATAGAACACACCAAGTCTGTGCTACACATTATCTCTGCTTCTGCTCAGGTTCCTGCCTGACCCCACCCTCAGACACCAGTCTTGCCAATTTTTAGCTCCCTCTCAGCAGAGCTGTTATGCCACAGCCCAAGCATGCCGACACACAGGACTCCATGCCTTTGAATTATGCTGCTTTTCCATGCATGGATTTTCCCTGCCTTCAGCTTCCCAGACAGAATGCCTCTCCAGCAGTGGATTAATTTGAGAGACACCTTCAATACACTCCCATTGTATTAGTTTACCATAATGGAGAATGCTCAAGCACTGGGGGGAAGGGCATGTGCAAGTACCCCCATGAGTGAAGTTCTGCATTCACCCTGTCCCATTTTTTCCAGATGTGATGTGTAGTGTTTTTAACATTGCAGTAAGTTGTGCAGCTCTGTCAATGTTTTTACAGTATACTGTGGGAGAATTCATCTGTCCCTACTCCAGATCCTGGCAGAAGTAGCATGGGTATGGCAAGTCATGAAAGTGAACTGGTTCTGGCTCCACATCTGTGGCTCCATCAGTGGCAAGGCACTGATCCAGTGGTTCATTCTCTGATGCATGTTTAAGTTATGCAACAAGCCTGCTTGTCTGCAACTCTTCTTCTTTTAAATAGTCTGGAATCAGTACACTGAGCCTATTTGACACTTCAGATAGGTCCTTCAGCTGACTGACCCAGGCAGCCCTTTGCATACCTGCCGCATCCCAAGACATCCTGCTCTTAGCTTTAGCGCTATGCAAATCAGCACATCCCCCTTCTCCTGGCACATGTCTGAATAAGCCTGCCTCTTCTCAGCTTTCTAAGCCAATTCAGCAATGTCAGCCTGTGCCACATTCCACACCGTTCCAGTCCCAGTTTCTATCGAAGATCTGTGAATCCACAGAATGGCACAAGATAATCTGTTCACAGCTTAGTCCAAGCAGTCAGAATACACCCAACTGAAATACCTTTTGGTGCCACCTGACAAGATTGCAGAGGAGAAAGAATTAGGACCAAACATGACAGTCTGATATGACGTTTCTGGGCTGCCATGGAAGAGAAGTCATGGTAATAAAAGGGAATCACTATGGACTAAGGGAAGCAGGTATCCTGATGGGGAAGGTGCCTGCATAACTAGTAAACAAGCAATAATTAGTACACAAGGTGGTACCAAGTTCAAGAACACATAAAAACTATCAAGAGAACAGAAAGCATTAATCATCCTGTTACTGATTACCTACTACAAAAGATTAATAAAGGTCAAAATTTGCTTCAACTGTATTTGGTGAAAAATCTAGAAAGATGAAACAAAGGTGCTTTCATGACTCCCTCGCTGAAAAGGGAGCTTTTTGAGATTCAACAGGAAGCAGTCGGACTGTCAACATGAAAGGAGCAATTGATCAGAGGAGAGTGCAGAGGGGCTCCTGCTACAGAGCAAGCTCAGGAAATCTGTGCAATGGGCAATAATAGTGATGATGGAGAGCCGAGACCAAATGCCATAGGGGGGTTTCCTAAGTGATGGGAAGGCACAAGAGCCTACTGGTACAAGTCAGGAGGCGGCAAACTAGTAATAGTAGAAGATGGTGGGGGGGGTTTGAAGGAAGGAGAGAATTTAGATTAAGATCAAAATTCTTTGAACATGGCTCAGGAAAAAGGCCAAATGGGGAAGACAAGCTGAGCAGAGAGATGAAAGTTACTGGTATTGAAAAGGGAATTGGGATTATTAGTCTCTTCTGATAGCTGTGAATGACGGAAATTAGTGTGCTGCTGAGAGCACTGTAGGATAGTGTGGCATCAGTATATCCAACAGGTGAGGAAAGCTATTATCTTCATCTTTTCTACTTGAGAATCCCAAATTACTTTGTGCTGCAATACCTTGAGATGTGGGGAAAGTTCCTGGTCTTGAAAGGAGATACCAATAGGCCAAATCTAACTGTTCACATTCATAATTGCTAGAGGAGAAAGGTTAGCAAGGGATGGAACAAGATGGTGAAATCTGGCTGAAATAGGAACAGTATGTTCAGAAGGGCACTGGCTGGTCATCTTCTGAGTGGTGAGACAATGGAAAAACACACAGAACAAAGGAGCATCGGGTAGGTGTGCCCAGGAGCAGTTTTGGGAGACAAGCAAGAGAATCATTCCCAGCAAGGGCAAAACCAGAACTGACTGTTTGGAGCGTAATCAGACTGAGACAAAAGAAACCACAAAGGAAAATTCAGGTCAAACCACGTCAGTTCTGCTGATTTGGTTCATTGAGAAGTTTACTTAATATTCCATGTGGAAATCAAGAGTTTGTATTTATTCCACTTCTCTGTGGTCAGTTTTAACAATGTAACCCCAGAACTGTCAGACATTTTAAAGCAAGAGTAGGAAACTTCCTGGAAACCTGAAATTTTGCTATCCATACAGCTGGCACAATCCATTCAGATGTGTCTACAACTAATGTGCACAAAAAAATAAAGCAACATCATCAAGTTAAAATTTTATTGTCTTCCGTGCTTCCCAGCTTTTTCTACCTAGAAAACGGGTGTATAGATCAAGCCTCCTCTTTTCCTTCTAACGAGCACTGTCCTTTGTGTGCTGCCCCAGGGACAGAGGACAGAGGCTGGGAAAGCTAAAGGCAAAGGTTTGCAGGGAAGGGTGCCAGCAGATGAGGAGAGGGAGGGAGGGATGGATGGATAGAAGAACATCCTGTGGAGCCTGTTTTGGCACTGCAAGAGGCAACAGCCATGATCAGCAGTGCTGCACAGGGCACAGCTCCTGGGAAGGGACCAGGTAAGCACAGCACATGGGCTGTGGATTGGGAACCAGCCACAAACTCCTGCAAGTGGTGAAAGAAGGTGACAGACTTACCTGGCAAGGACAGCACAGCCTTGCTTCTAACCTCCTCTGGCTTTGCCTCTTGAATATTTTGAGCCATTTGTCATCCTTACTCATGCAGATTCATTCTTGCCCTAGAAGTGACCCTACAGATTTCAATTCAGATGTTACCTGTACAGACACAAATGTGTCATACAGAGCATTTA
This sequence comes from Pterocles orientalis, assembly GCA_011057875.1. Taxonomy (NCBI): domain Eukaryota; kingdom Metazoa; phylum Chordata; class Aves; order Pterocliformes; family Pteroclidae; genus Pterocles; species Pterocles orientalis. The sequence continues at coordinate 263,047 of WKFP01014328.1, forward strand.
AATGTAAAATTCTGACCTAAAAGCAATACGCAGGATAAATACTTGCTACACAAAATAGTTTCCTGCATATGTTTCATTGTCAAAAGCTGTATTGCAATGTCATTACATGACTAAGACCAGGACTTTGGGCTGGTTAGGATTGTTTAGTACTATCCTGTGTGGGCTTTCAGAGGCAGAGAAACCTATACTGTCAGTAAGGTCCTACAGCAGATGGCTGTATATAGCTACTAAGTAAACTAGCAGGGCTCAGGAGAGGACAAACACTACTGTCAGTGAACAGAACACTAAAGGTGGCTGAGGACCTAGATTGCAAGTAGGTCCAGTGGAGACAGGCAGGTAGAAATCCTCTCATATTCACAAAATAGATAACCAAGTCCAGAAAACAGTAACACTGAAGTGGCACCCAGATTTGAATCAGGTAATGCCTGCTAGCATTCATGAGCAGAGGACCCAACACAGTGGGACTTCAACAGAACAACTCCTCCTCCCTCCTCGGTGGCTGACTAGGTATCGGGCTGGATGGGCTCTGCTGGCTTCCTGCTCCCTTCCACATTCCAGACAAGAATGAGGACTTATCCTGAGAGATGAGAGGTTATGTAGGCAGCTATTGCTGCCCTTCAGAGAAGGGAAACAAGCTAAAAAAACCCCATAGGATCTAAGATTAAAACTGAAAAGGTTCTGGCTGGGTGCCCTCTGGAGGTCATAGCACTCTTTCTGATTAGAAAGAGTTTCTATGGTTTACATAGAAATACTTCTGGCAAGAACAGGGAAAAGACATGCTATATGATGGGTATGGGTTTGATTACACTTTGAAAGTTTGCCTGAATGAAACAGTAGCAGCAAAATAGTTTGCTATTTAAGCTATGCCCCTCCAAACTTAAAATAAGGCTTTTCTGCTTAGCTAGATATTAAACTGACATTTCACTATGAGTTCAGTCACCTCCCAAAGCTGCTTTCTCTTTCCTAAGAAAACTTTTAACTTGCACATTAAAACAATGATGGGTAAAAATAATCTTGATCGATCACTCATGGATCATCTCCTGTTTATTCAGATTTAAGCCAGTGTCTTTTCTCATTACAACCATCACTTTAACAGCAGACTTGCATTTTATGTTACAGGAGCCCTTTAATGATGACTGATGAATGCAAACAGAGAGAGAGAGAAGTGATTTTTGCAAGTAATTATTGCACAGCACTATTGCTGCAGCAAGCACTCTGTTAGAACATGTGCAGCAAAAGCCATGTAGCTGAAATTATTTGCAGATCTCCATTTCAAACTCTAAATGCATGTACTTATGATGTCCCATTTGCGGTCTGAGTCCACAGGAGAAATATTTATCCTCCTTTTGTTTAAAAATTATTTGTATCTCAGACTGGAAATATTTTGTTGCTGTTGGTGTTCCTGCTGTTCTTTAATTTACAGATGTTGTGGATGTCAAGCTGGAACAGAACTGTAGAATATAATTTATTTTGGTGCAGCTCTCTGAACATTAGGAAAAGGGCTGGCAAAATGGGGATCCAAATACTGGATATGGACTGTTCCCATTTGGTCAGGATATGAGCAAAGAGTTTACCCTTTTTATTTGCATACTCATATTGGGGTTTGGGTTTCTTATGCTCTTATACAGGCACCGTGAAAAACATGTCACTTACCAAATCACTCTGACTCATTAAGTCTCTTCAGTTCAAGGCCTCATCTATTATATATTTGACTTATCCCACTGGAGTCCTATTTCATGGCACAGCCAAGATCTTCTCTTTGATTATAAGTCATGACCATATCAATAGTCCAGTTGCAAGATTTGGCAAACTGGATTGCCCGATGAAATTAACTTGATCTTATAGCTGTGAGTACCTATTTGCATTTCCAAACCAAAGAAAATAATGTACCAGGTAAATATTAATGTTGCTGGATGCATTGTACAAGCAAAGGCCAAGGTTCTGGACACAGAATTTGCTTCTCTTTCCACAAACACCTAGTTTAACAACTTAAGAGTACCAAGGTAATCTTTAATGCATCCAGCATTCCTGGGCAAAACTTCTTTAATATATTACACTGCCACTCTACTAAACTAGCGTTCTGAACCTAGGCAAGCACTTCTTCCACAACCTTTATTTAAAGGTTTTCCATCCAAATTCTGTTGGTGGTGGGCAGCTAATTATCGTTAGAACTAGGGTTCTTTAATAAAACCAAAGTTTTTCACATAGAACTGGAAATTAAAACCACCACATCAAATCTGGCACTCGGGAAGCACATCTGATTAAACACGCATCTGTATTCTTTGAGTGTCACTTTCTGATCAGGACTGCACCCATTGTATCAGGACACACTAAATCAGAAGTCCTTTTCTGTGTGGAGCCTGAGCTCTCCCTTGGTGCAGGAAGAGGAGAGGTGCAGTCCTCACGGGACTGCTGGCATAGTTCTGACATTGCCAAAACTACCCTCCCTTCCATAGTCAGATGAGTGGTCACAAGCTTCACCTTGTGTACCCTGAAGGCTGCTGCCTCGAATACTGGAGAAGACCCAAATACAGAACAGGGAACTCAAAGGAACTGAGATCTTCAATCTGTTGCAATGCCACAGGACTGGATTCATCTCACAAACTGAACTACTGACAAGGTTGCTTTCACTGGTGGAGCCGGGTGTGCTGGGCAAAGTGGGGACACATCTCCAACAGGGTGCTGCTGGATTTGTTGCCTTGGCTGCTCTGGTAGAACCTCCTACATCACCACTGCATACAAAGCGTCCCACCAGAGAAGGTAAGACCTTTCATGCTCACCAGGCCAAACACTTATTTAGGTCTGTAGAGCAAAGCCATGCCTGTAAGACTCTTGCTCACATGGAATCAACAGTTCAGGCCACTTAATTCTCTCTCCCCTATGGCAGGTGAAGAAAATTCTACCTGTTGAGATGCCACTGTGTTTTGCCTTTCTCACCGAGAAGGAACCACTGACAAGACCACTACTTCTGGTGGAGGAGAGCTCAGTGTACCAGATGAAGGGGAAGCCTTGACTAAGCAGATTTCTCCCAGACCTGCTCCGTGCACCAGGAGATACAGACCCTCCTTCAGCCAGGCTGGGTGTAAGGTGTTCCCACATGGCTGCCCTGACTATAGCCAAGCCACAGACAGTTCTGCAGAGCAGGGGTGGCACACTGCTTGTAAGGCTTTGCCTTGCATGTAAAAGGCATGGTATTTTTCCATGACAGTTTCAGCCCCTGTTTCCTAAGCATCTTCCCTAGAAACACTCACCCTCACTGCTTACCCCCAGGAAAACTCTTCCTGCTCAGAGGCAGTGGTACTGAGACCCTTCCCAAAGATCAAAACTGCAGACATGACCCCCACCTGCACATAGCACAAATCGAAGAAGCCATAGGTCCCTTTGAAGGTTTAACTGAAAGCTGTGTTGGCTTTGCCTTGCAGCCAAGACAACTGATGTACTAGAGCAGTTTGGCTGTCCCGCTGCCCCAGGGTGCCATCAGAAGGAAGGCATGGATGTGGGCAGTAGGACAGCCTTCATGTTAGAAACTGTGGTAAATTAACATTCATAAACATCAAGGAGCAGCATGCAGTGCCTCCCCAAAAGAGTGACTGAACTAATTTATTTTTATAAGTAATTATGCATCCTAAGTGCATCTTAACTATACTCTGCTGTTGCCAAGATAAGGGAAAACTTCAACCTCAAATCATTGTCAGGCCTAAACGTCAACCACACTTCTTTCAAAACAACTGCGCAAAAAAGACGAGTAAGCATGCAATATTTATCAGCATAAACTGAAATAAGCACTGAAAAGAGAACTGTGGAAAAATATGTTGTACTTGTATGGTTTAGGCCACATCCTGATTTCACATCCTGATTTAATTCAGCACAAGTCTGAAATAATGGCATTAAATCCCCTTTGCATTTAACCCAGGTAACTGAGCAAATGAAGAACTGGAATGAAATTAAACTTGGATGTTAAATTAACAGTTTGGCTTAGTAGCACAGATAAAAGTATAATTCTAAAAACTGTTCTTCCCCTTGCTTAACGTCACATTGCATTTTAAACATATCCAGACACTGAAACTATTGCAGAGTTGGGCAGTTCCTTAGTTACAGGAACGTGGTTTTGACAGGCATCAAAGATTTGTGCTTTGAATCTGCATGGGTTACTTATTTAGTAGCAGACTGAATTTAAGCAGTTGGTTTTTCCTCTAGAGCACTCCATGCAGCCCTTGGATCTATCAGGTTATACTGCTCTAAGCAGTGAGTGAATACAGGAACCTAAACACCTACAAATAGCTATTTAGATCTGTTTATTCCCTAAGAGACTGAGACACTTTCATGAATGCTTCAAGGACCTTTTGACTTATTTTGGTTTTCATTCTAAAATGACAATACTGGGACACATATAACTAATCCCTACCCGTGACAGTAACTCCAACATGAACAACATATAAACATGTAAGAAAAGCTCCAACATCAAGTGATACTAGATGACTAAGGCCACTATAAGCTCTACTGGTTTCTGCAAAAGCTGCTTTCTAACGCTGCAGGTTTCATGATTTGATATCCTTGAACCCATGCTAGCGTCTCTTCATAGGTATGCCACTGACTGAAACAAACCCCTCAAGTCTCAAAGCAGAAGCCTTCAGAGGAGCTTCCTCCAGCATGTTCACCAGGACAGCTGGAGCCTGTAGGTCAGCTCTGAACATCCCTAAGCTATACATAGTGCTCACAAAAAGCCAAAACAAGACTTTTTCCCTGTATGTTTAGCACTTCTCATATTAGCTTAGTGGTTAGAGTATTTACAGCTACCATGGAAGATCTTGTTTCAGGCCCTTAAACTGGACTTTAACCCAGGGGTCTGCAACTCTGAGTAACACAGGCAGTTCTTGGGCAAGTCTCTGTTAGGTAAGCTGTTTAAATAACTTTATATAGCTTTGTATAAACAACTACACATCCATTAAAGCGAAGATATGAACTGCACTCAGTGACAACGCAGCTGAGTGAGAGAGGAAGTCATTCTCTCTCTCTGACTTGATAAATATTTAGTTACAAGGGACTGGAAGAGATCTCTTACAGAGCATGCAGGAATCCAGAAGCTGGAACATTCCCTTGGGATATGTGTCACTTCATGACTAAGCAGCATATGCTTGTTCTAGCTAATGACTGGCATTACCTTTGAATGACTTGCCAGACTTAAAGATCATGGCTTTAAAAAAAAAAGTTTCCACAGTGTGGTGGGGAAAGAGCTCCAGGGGAGGATGATGACAGAGAGAGAAAGATTACTATCTTAAGCCTTAAGGAGGACTTGAACAGTCCTCGTGATACTGGAAATCACAGCTATTTTTGTTCACTCTCCTGTTTGCACAGACAGCTGAATATAGTGACTTGGAAAAACAGCAATCCTTCCAAAAGAGGTTTTAAATGCAAGGGCAAGACAGCAAGACCAGCTATCAACTCACAGGTGGAGTCAGAGTTAAAAGGGGATAAAGGAAGCTTCAAAATCAAAAATCCCTAGAATCTCACAGTGTTTAAATTCAAACAGAGGAAACCACCAAGATGGTCTGAAAACATCGAAGTTTTTAACAACCACCTTATTTTTCCTTTCCTCTCTCCTCCTGTGTTGGATATAAACCCCTGAAACAATGAATTCTTCCTCTGGAAAACATCAAAATCAATTTCACCCAATTTTAGTTCTTCTAAATCACAGCCTTTTCAATATGATCTCTAGGTCACAGATCAAGGAGAAAATGACCTGCTGCACAAAGGCATGTTTGACCCAGACCTCTGGATCACTGATTTTTATCAGATGACCTATGGGCAAGAGTTGATCACATGGCATCCAAAATGGTACTAAGCACAATGTAAACAGCTTTCTGTAAACAAACACATGTGATACAAATAAACATGAGGGGTAGGGGGGGATAATAACAGTCCGTTTAGACGTATTTTTAATTTGGTTGTAAAGGAGTAAACCATTCCAGCAATATTACACAAAATGTGTGTCCCACCAGGGTGAGATCTGACATGACTCAGCATTCCCTATGCTGTTCCTTCCAGGCAGAAGCTGGTGTACATGCTGTCCGCTTCCCACTTGGTATGAATGAAGGAACAGGATGTAGAGTGCAAGCATATCAGTGTGTGTATTCATTCCTTAAAGCGAATTCAGTCCAAGTCTTCCTTGGACAGAGTCAGTGTTAGGGATTAAGCCAGGGCTGACTGCCCAGTCAAACAAATGCCATTTACAGAGCTAGACTTTGCACTTCAGTGAATGCAGGGATGACCAGCACTAAGAACTCAGGTCACTGGTCCAACAATACTTTTAAAATTGCATAATCACTCTTTCAAATGGGACAATGAGATCTAACCGAAACCTTTCTTATTTAATCCACTGTTTTGGAAACAAGTTATACTGACAGCAAAGAAGAAACACTGCAGATCCAGGTTTTAATTACTTTAGCGGGGTAGTTCCACCTCAGTATCCTGACGTATAGCTGAATTATAGCACTTTGCAGGGTGCTGCAGGAACACGGCATGTGGCTGCTTTTAGCTTATCAAAAGGAGACAGAATGATTCAGCTTAAACCTTTTTCCTGGAAGTTCATACTAACACATTTTACCTTAGGCTTTCGACAGCCTAGCAGCACACACACAATGGCAGTTACCACAACACAGCTGACTTGGAGTAACTCTCTGAGCAAAGAAATTCAAATGTGTCACCTTTACTCAGCTCTCCAGTCACAATTTCTTACACACAATACATCTCAGAAAAGCTCACGTAATTATTTTCAGTAAGAAAATTCCCTTTTTATCCTCTCCTCCTACCTTTTTCACCTTTTTTTCTTAAATGGTGAAATAAAAGTTCATGAAGGAAGTACTCATCTGTTGCAAACTGGTGCATGATCATTATAGCCTTATCATAATGCTTTAGCACTGACTTTGTGTCTGGCTCTGCCTGTGAAGGCATCCCGTTAATTACAGAAAAAGGGAGTGATTCTTAACAAACCTGAACTTTGGCAGTTTATTCACTATCTTAGTAGCAGAAAAAGCTGTGTTACAATTAAGCTCCAGAAGTATCTCAGTGCTATCACAGAGAGGTGAGGCTACACAGAGCAAGGGAAGACTACAACTAATGTCAAGGTCTCCCCACAGTTAGAGAAAATAAAGAACCTAATTCTTCTGCTTCAGATGATAAAATTTGTAATAATTTCACTGGTAGCAAAGTTAAAATAATGATCAAATACTATCAGATTTAGAACAGGTCTAATGTGTTCTCAGTGCTCATTATGCAGGACATGTATGTCACCTCTTAGTAAGGCACTAAGAACACACAGTACCTAAATACAGGCACTGGAATGTTAACATTTGGGTCCAGCTCCCCCATAAGAGTCTCCATCTTCCATTCTTAAATGGGGATCATGACTTACGCACAATAACATGGCAAATAAGGACTCACAAAGCATCACATTTTTCCCATTCCATAAATTATGCCAGACTAGAAGTACCCAAAAGCTGCCATGGAAGACAACAGCAGCCATTGCTTCAACTTCTGCTCTCCTGAAAATCTAGATTATTCACAGCATTAAGAACTGCAGGATCAAATATTGCTACAACTCTTCTAAAGCTGAGCCCCTAGGGTTGGGATAACAGCTAATGTGCCAGAAGAGTCAGCTGAATCCAGAGCTAACTATTTTTAAACTGACTTGGTTACTGTTTCTACCTCCGGATCAGCATTGCTCTCACCCAGGCCAGATAACTTGTGTAAACCCTTCCCTGAGCCACAGTGCTTCCTGACCCAGCTATCACAGAGCTTTGAACTGCAGCCTTATATGTCCAGGACTCCCCTTTCCCATTCAGTAATCTTCTTATATTTTCTCAGAACTCCTCCTCAGTGTTGTAATTCTAGTTTGACACCTCCAGACAGTATCTCACACACACACAAAGAAACCCCAACCCAAAACACATTGTATTTAAGAGTCAGCAAAGGAATTTCTCAAACAGTTGCTTTATTATTAAGAAGCGCTGCAGAGTCACAGAATTTGGTAAAGCTTGGCCTTGCCTCCACAACAGTCTAAGTTTTGTCAGTGTTTCCTCTCTCCAAGCACCCCTGTTCACAGAGAATCCAGGTCTGCCTCCTACCCATCTCTTCAGCCAAGCAGGCCCTCCCTTCTCTTTGTTATGCACTCCTGCTGACAAGCAGCAGGTCTACCAGCCATGCTGGTTCCTTTCTGTAAAAACAAAGCAAAAAAAAAAATAAATTAACAATTCCAGAGCCCTCCACTTCAAGGGCCTAGCCCAGCAGTTCTGAGATTGAACCAAAAATTTTCCTACCCTGTCTGTTCTCTAAGATATCTAAACATTTTCTTCTGTAGGAAGACAGCTCATAATTCAAAACAGATATCCTAAGGCAGTCTGCATTTTGGAGAGTACAAAATTCTCCAGGAGGATGATGATAGAAATTTGCTGGACAGATTATGATGCTGATGCAGAAAATGTAAATCTTTATAAAGTATAGAAAGATAAATTTATAGAGTATCTATGAGACTTTTTTACCCCAATGTATATAACCATACATGGAGACACAGACACGTTATACAGATTAGATGCTCTGGGGGCAAAAGGAAATTCCAGGACATAAGTTTATATCACTCATAATCATGAATGAAGAAGTGCTAATTAATGAATTCTTCTCACTAGACAGAGAGCTTCCAAGGGTCCTGTTTTCATCTCCATAAATCAGATTTTGTTAGAAAGCAAACTAACCAGTGAAAGTTGCAGCAAAATCCAAGAGCTTTTTTCCTGTGATACATTCTTGCAAAGTCAGTGCATGGCCTGATGCATGCTTCTTATTTTTCATTAAAAATGAATCACTCAGTACCTCTAATAATTTTGGTACAGACCATGAAGAACTGAATTAAAGTTGAACACAAATGTAAGCTTTCAGGATCTAAAGGACAAAGTGAGGTTATCACTTCAGATGCTTTAAAAGATGAATGTACAATTTGACCTGAATGAAACTTCAAAGTCAGTGAAGGCCAAGTGAAGATAAAAAGAAAAATGAAAAAGATTTCAGCAATTACTTAGCACTGATATTTCAGTAGTAGAGAAACAACACATACTTAGGTCAGAAGAAGTCTCTATGCCTCTAATATAACCTGATATTAAAAAAAAAGCAACAACAAACCCCAAACCTGTGAAATATTACTTTACACTTAATTATTTTCAGGTTACAGTATAAATAGCAGTAGCGACTACATTTCTTACAACATAGATGTTCTTCAAATAAATAATAGCAAGAAGGAAAACAGCAGCAAGAGGGGAAATAGCAGCAAAGGGGAAAAAGAGGAAGAAAGAGGGGGAAAAGAGGGACAAAATTATTTTTCCACCCTACCACTAACCTAGAGTCCTACTGAGCGGAGAGGGGCAATTTCTTTCCCAAATCCATAAAATTCACCACAATTATCTTTATGGACCCACTTACATCCATCTCTGCAGAATGTTACTACTCCAAAATGGTGTAATATTTCCTAAAAGGATAATTACCCAAGTTACTCATGAAAGGCTAGAGAATTCTTAAGTCTCTCAAGCCTATCATTCACTATAATAGCTAGAAAAGCTTGGAAAATACAGCTAAAGATGTAAGCAGCACATGGAATTCCTTGTCAAGCTCCCCTCCTAACAGCTTACCACCTCCCCTGGATCCTGGCTTGTATCAGAAACAGGATACAGGACCAGGGATCATCCCCCCTGTACTTGGCAGTGGTGCGGCCACACATCCAATACTGTGTTCAGTTTTGGGCCCCTCACTACAACAAAAGACATTGAGGTGCTGGAGTGTGGCCAAAGAAGAAGCTGGTGAGGGGTCTAGAGCACAAGTCTTATGAGGAGCAGCTCAGGGAACTGGGGTTGTTTAGCCTGGAGAAAAGGAGGCTGAGGTGAGACCTTATCGCTCTCTACAACTACCTGAAAGGAGGTTGTGGTGAGGTGGGTGTTGGTCTCTTCTCCCACGTAACAAGCAATAGGACAAGAGGAAGTGGCCTCAAGTTGCACAAGGGGAGGTTCAGATTGAATTTTAGGAAAAACTTCTTCACCTAAAGGGTTGTCAAGCACTGCAACAGGCTGTCCAGGGAAGTCGCTGAGTCATCATCCCTGGAGGTATTTAAATACTTGTAAACACTGTAGCTGTGGTGCTTAGGAACATGGTTTAGTGGTGGACTTGGCAGTGTTAGGTTTATGGTTGGATTTGATGATCTTTTACAAGTCTTTTACAAGCTAAATGATTCTATGATTCCTACTCCTTTCTCCTGCTGCCATCTTTACATAGAATCATAGAATCATAGAATGATTAGGGTTGGAAGGGACCTTAAAGATCATGGAGTTCCAACCCCCCTGCCATGGGCAGGGACACCTCCCACTAGACCAGGTTGCCCAAAGCCACATCCAGCCTGGCCTTGAACACTTACAGGGATGGGGCATCCACAGCTTCCCTGGGCAACCTGTTCCAGTGTCTCACCACCCTCATAGTGAAAAATTTCTTCCTAATGTCTAACCTAAATTTACCCTCTTTTAGCTTATACCCATTACCCCTTGTCCTCTCACTACAC